>OX638092.1:26396417-26833917 GCA_951804965.1 Horisme vitalbata | reverse complement strand
GACTAAAAATGCGAATTATGTAAAAATATTCTTCACAATGGAGTATTGAAATTATAACTAATAACTTTATTTATTAAAGCTGGAATACTTAGTAAACTCATAATAAATATTTTTCACAATACGCTCTATCATAACGTATCATGGTTATTGAACGCACTTTCACCCACATTTTTCATCTCTCGTGCCAATGTCAACTTGTCAAAAACAAAACTGTCACTAACAAAGCACGCGTCTATTGGTGGTGTTGCCACCTTGGCTGTTTTATAGGCCAATTCTAGTACTATTTTCAGTTTTACTTATACAGACAATCCAGCTGATGACGTCAATAATCTATTATAATCTAGATGGTTTTCCTATAGTTACCACCAGTATAAAATACGTAGTGACTTGTGACTTTATAATAATTGAGTAACTAGCGGCCGGTTCCTATATCATACCGTTACCGATGACGCCTCGTTTTCCCATGAAAAACTGTCAAATTTTCGACGCGTCGTTGTTAATTCTTGACAGTTTTTCAAGGAAAAACGAAGCGTTATCGGTAACGGTTTATTATAGGAATCGGCCATAAGACGATAAAGTTGGTTTTTGTTTATTGGCGCCAGTGTCCTAATCGAGCCTTACCTAAAAGTATAAAATAAATCTTCTTCTTCTTCTTTCTCCTGGCTTTATCCCATGTTATTTGGGGTCAGCCCTCCTAGTACTTCTGCGCCACACCGTACGGTTGTGGGTTGTCTCTGTTGTTGTGTTGCTCGCTAGCATGTCATTTTTTATTGCTCGTAGCCAGGTCATTGGTGGTCGTCCACGTCCTCTTTTTCCTTCCTCTATATTCATAACTCTTTTAGACATATGGTCATCTTCTCGTCTCATCACATGTCCGTACCAGCGTAAAAGTATAAAATAAATACCCAGCCGAAATTGACCGGCTTTAATAAAAATAAATATGACTTGCACATGAAATCCTGCAAAAAGATCTATCAATTAAAACATAGGTCATTTCTAGACGCGACATTTTATATTCAGGTCACAGGTCACAGGTTGTATGAAACTGACCAATCTTCTTTTGGCCAATAACGCATTATTTGCAGGGTTATTCGTTATTCGCATAGTGCAGGGAGCTGAGATTACCTATGTTATTTTTGCATGTATTTATTGTTAGCACTATTGTAAGTAAGCTGTAAGTACCAAATGTACCACATAAAGGCAATAAATAAATCATTCATTCAAATAATTTAGAATGTACGGTTTTTCATTGACATAAATTTCATGATACGTTTATGATATGGCTACAGTGACATGTCAAATATGCATTTGTACCTACTATGGCCTCGGCATGCCAGAAGTTAGTTAGCATACACACGTTGGCTGTAGATGTCACCAATATCCGAGCAGAGAGACTACTAGGAGCACATAACACTACGATAGGTCATTCGTATAGTTAAGGCATGCTACACGCTTATGCGGGACGGCATGCTCGGTTCGGCAGTATTTAGCCTTCTCAGTCGTTCACTTTTGGCAGATTGGTCTTGGCTGTGCTGATGGTATCCAAATTGGGGTCGTCGTTTTTCCTTCCGAGGGCTGCAGCTCTGGCGATGCATCTCCATTTGTGTCGCCGATAAAGCCTAACCGAAGCAATAACTGTGTATTACACACATGTATTCGGTTGGCACCGGCTGGCTACTAAAATGTGGGACGGGTCGTCTGCGTCCCACATTTTTAGTACTACTGAAGCAATGGGAATGAAAAAGGTGTAAGAGGTATTTCCATCTTCGGAACCCAAGTGAACCTTACTAGCCTGTGAACAACAGCAAGAACCCTGCTAACTAACATGGAGGGCTCTGGTAGCCGACTGCCTACGGCAAAGCGTAGCGCACAGCTAAATTTCCTGGGCGCACTGTCTTGGCAGCGCGAGAAGCGTGGGATTATGGGCTGGTGTTCTTATACCCCATTTACATTCAGCCGAAGTGAGCAGGGAAGTGGGCAGGACGAGTATGTAAACACGATACTTCTCTTGCTGCTTCTACTGCTACATGCCCTGCCCGGCGCTCCCCAAATGAGCGGTTACTGTTGTTGTTGAAGCAATGTTGATCCCTCGACAAAACCCTACCGGAGAAAACTGCAGGTGATTTCCACCAACCAGGTCGAGCGGCCATTTTCCCGCCTTCTGTAGGTAATACATATACGATTCTATAATTGATTTTAACCAACCCGCCTGAAGTGTGTAGGACGCCTCAAAAATAGCGCTGAATAAGTATGTACTTAGGGCGTAAAAAATAAATTTTTCCATCACTTACCTACAGTGGCTTGAGTGCGAAAAAAATACCTAACGTCAAAGTTTGCGTTATCCAAAGCGTTATCTATACTTTTGTATGGAGATGTCAAGGGTTTAGAAACTTCCCGCTAGGGGCGCTGCTTCATTTTCATACAAAAATAAAGTTTGACGTTAGGTATTTTCTTCGCACTCTACTTAAAATAACTACAGTCAGAGTAACGAACACACCTCCCCGGACACCGCACCTCCCTCCGCTTCTCCCTGAGATTGAAAAGTCAAAGCCAGCTTTATAATTTATTTCAAAAAATACTTTAAAAATGTGGCTATTATTGTTGTAATAATAAATGTATTAACTGGTATACAGTATATGTAGTAGAACATTGAAGTATGTTTGACCTGTAACTAAATACTTATATAGTTATTAATACATGAACTATGAACTACTTACAATAAAATTGTTTTCACTTCTCTTGCTCAAAAAGTGTATCATAATAGTGTAGCTTAGCGGGCCTAAAACTCGAGTTTAATACCTAGGGCTAAAAAGTATTTTTTCTTTTTAATTTTTGTCTAAAATCATCAGCCCGTACAAAGCATTCGTTCTCTTATATAAAAACTCGACTTCTTGGTGCTCCGTCAATCTTTTTTTTTGAAAATAGAACCGTCTTGGTGATGTTTTATGAAGGTTGATTCTTCCCTTCACGGTAGAATGCGAACTGTTTCGTTGAGGGTTATTGAAGGTATAGAGATTTAAAAAAAAAGATGGTATTGGCGCTAAATCTCTAGAATTTTCTTCATTCCAAATCACAAACTTTTACGTTTAACTTCCTGACTTTAACTTTCAAATTGTGAACGTGAAAAATGTCATCAAGTGATAGTGAAGATGCTAATATGCAAATGGAAGAAAAGGGCAAAGAAATAATTATGAATCTGTTGCCGACAAAATCACGTGAAATATATTTAAAGAGTTACGAAAATTTTATGAAATGGAGAGATGAGATTTCTCACTTATTTTGATGAATTATCGAAAAAATTCAAATCGTCGACTCTTTGGAGCACATATTCAATGTTAAGAATGACCTTAAAAACGAGACACGACGTCGATATTAAAAAATATGTAAATTTAACGGCTTTACTGAAGAAATTGTCCACTGGATACAAGGCAAAAAAATCTAAAGTCTTGACGACACAAGAAATCGAAACATTTTTAAATAACGCTCCAAATAAACAATACTTGGCAACAAAGGTAACCTACTTATGTACTCTACTCAAACTAAATAAATAGATATCTACCTACATACCTAAATTATGTACCTAGGTTATTACGATTATTAACACACTTATTTTTTTGTTCAACAGATTGCTTTAATTTATGGAATCAGCGGTGCATGCAGAGGAATAGAGCTTGCCAATATAACGCTAGAAGACGTAGAAACGGATACAAACCTACAAGCTGTGAGTCTGCCGAACACGAAAACAAACAAAGAGCGTAAATTTGTCATCAGTGGAGAATACCTTAATATAGTTAAAGCCTATCAGGAGTTACGTCCCACTAATGTTTCAACGAGAAGATTTTTTCTAAATTATCAAAATGGTAAATGCACAAGGCAAGTCATAGGCAAAAATAAATTTGGTAACATGCCTAAAGATATTGCCACTTATCTAAATTTACCAAATCCGGAACTCTACACGGGCCATTGTTTCCGCAGAACATCCGCGACTCTGTTGGCGGACTCTGGTGCGAATATAACGACATTAAAACGCCACGGTGGATGGAGGTCCGATCAAGTGGCTGAAGGTTATATAGAGGACTCTATACAAAACAAGTATCACGTCACGCAGCGGATTATGGAAGGAATCAATATTCTACCAAACATTACAGAACCCCAAGCATCTACATCGCGGGATTGGATGAATATGTGAACTCAGCTGAAGCCGCGCAGGAAACTCAAGCATGATTCGAGTCTCTCCAACTTTTACTCCACAACAATCAACTCAAAATATTATCACATCCCAATCACAGAGAACCGAAATAAAATTGCCCGGGAAAAACATATCACTAAACATTCAAAATTGCTCTAACTGCACATTTAATTTTTAATAAAATTTCTGAAAATTGACTAATTTGGAATTGTTTTATTTTCTCGCAATCGAAGTGAAAAGTAGAGTGTTTTACTCGGGCCAAAACCACCCATTATAACTCGGTCTTGTCATCCTCCCTCGCTAAGCTCGGGAGTATAACAACCTCGTATATAATGGGATGGTTTAGTCCCTTGTAAAACAATCTACTATTACACCAGCGAAGAATGAATCATTTATACAATTTTACTTATAAGGTTACACGATAAATAATGTTTAACAATAAACTTGATTTTATTTCATCTTTGTACTGGAGATACTCGTTGGTAGGTAAAGGTTATAAATATAACTTAGCGAATCTTTTCAGTAGATAATCTTTCACTAGTTCTTTGTGGAGGGCTCTTCCGGGGAAGTACAAACACCATGCCTATTTCAGCCGTCAAAAAAAGCAAAATAATATTATTTCAAAATTTTTAACTGTATCTTAAGTTATGTTTTGGTACAGTTGGAAACAGATAACGTTCTTCATTTAAAAATTTAAAATTTAGTATTCGTTTGGAATATAATATTTATTACGACAATAAACAAATACCCTTGGTATTCGTTTTTGGTACTAGAAAGGAAATATATCATCATAATGATCGTATTTAAATGCTAATCAAATAACAATAATAGTCGGTGTAAAAAGATTTACAGAGAGTCCCCAGCTTGTGGACATAGACAAACACTACACGTTTAGTAGGGTATTTTTGACCAATATGCAAAGTATTAAAACAATCGCTCTAGAGAAAACAATGGTTTTAAAATGTTAGCTTTTGGAGCACCCTCTATTTACATTGTGTTGATTAAAACGCATTTATGGGACATATGAATAATGACATATCTTTTGAAGAGTTTGACATTCACCAATTCCGATCGTGTGTGTTGCCTGCTGTCTACCCACACACATATCCCTGCTTTTGACTTTGACATGCATGTCATACTCACACAGGCATCTCTTGTCATCTTATTCGTGTCAATAATGATACAGTGCTACGGACACCATTTTTTTCATCTTTGAACGACGGTTGTAAATTTTATTAAATTTTATTTTCTAGTGTTTTTCTAATGTATGTCGTTTAATATTCATGGTATAATAACCGATAAATGTTAGATAAAAGACACAAGTATTAGTGAAATGGAATAAAAGAAGATTGAACGGGAATTCTCTGATGAAGAAAATTGTGCGCCGATCGTTTTTTGTTATAGTCGCCATGGCTATAGCAGAAAACAGGACCTGACCGAAGACTGGACGACTGGACTTATAAACCGTACTACGTTGCCTCATATTATTATGAACAATTATTATACTTGATACTGGCGAAATTGTGGATTACTATCCCAGAAGCCATTTAATAAAGAAGTGAAGTGAAGTGATACAGTGCTACTTTTTTCTGTAGATTATCTGGAATTAAATTTGTTAGAATATTTTTATTTTTATTTTTACTTCTAATTAAAACCAAAACTGTTTCACAGCATTTGTGAGAAGTAGTATTACGAGGGTGTTCATTCTTTGTCCACAAGCTGGGGACACGATGTATATAGCAAGGAAAGGTATATATATGTTCCTTTATAAGTAAGTATTTGTTAAAGTATAATAAAGACATGCATAACACTATTTAATTAAGTAGGGGTAGGAAGGTTGGTGACAGGAATCGGGGACGTCCTCGAGCGAGATGGGTCGACGATACTAGAAAGAATAGACTCAGACTAGTGCAGGATCGAGGCGAGTCGCATAACCGAAAGGCCTATGGCCAGGAGTGTCTTGAAAACGTCTGATAATGACGATGATGATGATAGGGAAAATAAAAATCCATGCGTGAGGCATTAATATTAATTATTAATATAAAAACGTTTATTTTCTTTTACAAAAGATTGGGTACAAATAGGTATACAAAGGTTACAAAATAATAACGTTCTATACCAATTTTGCAAGAGACTGGTGTCTGAGATAGGCTTTTTTAAAAAGCCTGTAATACAGGTCACCAGGTGCTCTCACTCCTCGGAATTGAACGAGTAACTGGGTGACAGCTCACTTAATTAAATACTAGTCTATTTAGCTGATCTATATACCACAATTAGAGAAATAATATATAAAGCTAATTATAATCAAGCAATTTTTTTTTATCGTGTACACACAATTTAAAATCTACTCTATAGTGTAGGTACATCGGCATGGCTGATGGTTCTAGCATGCCAAACCCAAAAAGGGAGGAGCTGTTATCGATCTATTTCAGGTTGTGCTAGCACAACTCTCAGAGCCGGCAGACCCGGATTTAGCAGCGTTGCTGTGTTTCGGTTTGAAGAGTGGGTGAAATAACAGGCACTATACTAACACTTCTGGCTTATCACTATCACATATTTGCCTCAATTTGGTGGACGCAGGATATTGAATCGTAGGGCAAATTCCAAACATGCGTGAACAACGATGCAATGCTTTGTGATAGGTAGTGGTTAACACGTAAAAAAAAACATTATTGAATACTGTTTTGTTTGTAATTTTGGTCTATGGTTTTATCAGAACTTTTAGAAAGATAAATTATTTAGGGATAAGATGAAAAGATGAGAGAGATAGAAGAAGATAGAAGAGGCGGATAAAAATTCTAATTAGTTCGTCATTTACATTATCAAAAAATATTGGACACTTATTTTTCCTTATGTCAATTAAACAAAAAATGACAAAGATATAGTGCGTTGAAGTTCCGCGTCACGTCACGGCTTAGTACACTTTTTACCTAGCCACGAGCCCCCACTCCCGAACTTTGACGCTTTTTATCTCCGTCAATTTTTATTTATTTGTTAATTAAACAAATACATGTCCAATTTTTTTTGTTGGTATATCTGACGGATTAATTCGATTTTATTTTTTTTACCCAGTCGTCTTCCCTATTAAGTAGGAATCGTGGGATAAGAGAAGTCCGTACTCGCATTTACTTAGATAAATAGATAGAAAGATATACTCTTAATTGAATTTAACACAACACCATTAAAAATCACAAGAACAGAGAAATAAAACAGTAATGTACATAGCTACAACCGGCGGTGTTATCGCTTAACACGTTGACTGGGCATGGACACTGGGACACGGGCCCTGGACATACACGCCATGCCTGATTAGCACGGGCTGCTTCAGTTCCAGAGTTATGTTATTCAGCACTCTAAGCGTTAAAGTGATTTTTTCCAGACAACCTTAGAATGGAAATAATTTTAAAATTATAAGAATATAGCGGCTTCAAACTTACTGTAACAGTAAGATCCTAGAAAATTTGTTCTTAGCTTAGTAAGGCTTAGGGATGCTCTAATACCCCATTTACATTTTGCCCGTCCCTCTGCTCCTCGCGCTGCCGGCAATAATTCCCTAAATCCTGCCGTAGCAGGATCGAGAGAAGTGTGTGTTTACATTCAGCCCTACCACTCACATCGCTTTCGACTTTCGGCAATGGCAGACGTCAAAAAACAACAGCCTTCTTCCAGCCAGTCTTCTTGCAATTCGTAATTATTTTAATTGTTTAAAAAGATATAAAATAAAAATAAAAATTCCCCGTCGTAGAAGATGGTGCATAATATTATGTTTTAATTTATGGTTTTTATCCTTTAAATCTCATATTATTTTCTCAGATACAGCAGTTTAGAATTTCATAATGTTTTCGTTAGTCCACTCGGAGGGCACTTTAGCAGATCGTTAAAAATACAAGGCGGTACGCACGTCCGATTCACCTAGGCGCTCGGCGGGAAGTAAGCGACGGAGCTGAATGTAAACACACCCACTGCCGCCTGCGCTGCCCGTCATTTGACTTCCGCACAAAAAATCGCTCATTTGGGGAGCGCCGGGCAGGGCATGTAGCAGTAGCAGCAGCAAGAGAAGTATCGTGTTTACATACTCGTCCTGCCCACTTACCTGCTCACTTCGGCTGAATGTAAATGGTGCATAAGAAAAAATTTGCTGAAACTCAGTCCCAGAGGGGAGCACAGGGGAGCAGCGAGACCTTTTCTACGCAGAAGTCGCGGGCGCCTACTAGTTTTCATATAAAAAAACAAATGTTGCTGGAAATTCACACAAGATCCTATACCTAGAACCACACGCTGCTTCTTTCTATCTTCGCACCGCTCGACATCGGCTGAGGTATCATCCACCATACATTGCCACCTATATTTTCTGGCACTGTGAGGTTCCAGAGGAATTTCCTCCCGCAAACAATCAAGCTATGGAATGGTCTCCCTGCCGAGGTTTTCCAGAGAGACTACAATATGCAGTTTTAAAATTTTTAAAAGGTTCAGCAACGCGCATGGAATCCCTCTTGATGTTACAGGCATCCATAGACTACGGGTACCGCTTACCATCAGGACAGGAGGACCGTATGCCTGTTTGCTACCTTAGTAATATATATAAAAAAACATGAATAAGTTAAATTTTACACTTAACACCTTGAGCGCTGAAAACACTTGGTCTAGCCGGGCTGCTGCAGCTAGGCGCGTAGCGTCATGTCCAAGACCCGCAGAGAACGTGTTAATTATACTGGTTTTCATATAGCGGGTATGGTTAGTTCACTATTTAGCCACGCTGGTTCCAAGTAGGAAGTAATTTCAAAAGAAGTACAATCTATTTCGTATGAGCAAGTGGTCAACTCTGGTGACAGAGTTCATAGGCCAAAAGCGGCATAAAATAGCTTAGCGACTGAAATAGACGGGTTAATGGCAAAGCCACACTGCGGTGCGGAACCGCATCGTTAAATTGTACGACGATGGCGGAAAACGCGTCGTACAAGTGTCATCGTCGTTTTTGCGGTGCCTCGTCACAACGAACGCAGGAAAGCACACTACCAGCTTGTTCTAAGACACCACCTCGACGAGTGACGATATTATCGTCGTGCCACGTATCTCTATGCACTCTCATAGAACGTGTCGTCCACACGGAGATGTTATAGCCACGATACGAGTAGCTATTATTTCTGAACGGGACACACAAAATGTATTCAATTTATATTAAACAAATTAAACCTAACATTAAAATAAAAGATGAAGAATTAAGTTTTGTGGATACTAGTGTATTTTTAGGTATAACCTTAGATAATAAGCTAAAAAAAACCACATCAAAAAACTATTGGTTAATAATAAATAATTAAATGACAAAAAAATATAAGCCTAGCAAAGTTTCTTGCTAATTCTAATAATAAATTCTAAATATAAATCTTATTCATTTTGTTTTAGTCTCGTTCAATTATAAATTATTTACAAGTAACCAGTTAACAACTTTCGCTATTGCATTGTTCACGTCGTCAAAATTGGTCTGCCGTCGCTTTAATTTAAATAAAAGGGACGTGTCATCCGCAAACAATACAATTTCGTAGTTGTCTCTCACCAGTTGAGGTAGGTCGTTGATGTAAATAAAAAATAAAAATGGTTCAAGTATTGACCCTTGCGATACACCCATCTTTACAACGGACCCTGGAGAACACTTTCCATTCACGTCTACTTTCAGTATTCTGTCAGATAGGTAAGAAGTGACAAGGGCTAAAGCCATACCCCAGACACAATAGTGATCTAGTTTCCCGGTTAATGTTTGATGGTGTACGCTGTCAAATGCTTTAGACAAATCACAAAAATTTGCCTAAAGCATTATGTGAGTCCTCCCAGGCATCGTAAATATGCGTTTGGTGTAAATTAAAAAAATGACGATTCAAACTGTACTTTACAGTGCTTATTGATTAAATACATATGAATTTCGTTTTTTTTTTATTTTGTATGAGAGCAATATATCAACGTATCGTTGGGCTTCCGTCGTCACACACAGCGTCCTCGCCATCCATATAAAGATTGAGCGAAGAAGAAATCCAGGCCGTGAGAGCTTCGCTGCAATTAATAATGACCTACATCACGAGGTCCTTAGTAATAATAATAATATACATATAATGTTGAACACTGTCACACAGCATCACGTAGCCCCAATCTAAGCAGAGCCTGCATTATGCGAAGTTAAAGTTTTTGAGTAAAGACCGGCAATCGTAGTGTAGGACGCTCTCCGGCCAGGTGGAGTGACGATCTGCGAAAGGCTACTGGTAGAAGCTGATGGTCGAGCTGAGGACAGGGCGCAATGGCGCTCATTAGGAGAGGCCAGCAGTGGACTGCTAATAGGCTTATGATGATGATAATGATGCAGTGGATTTATGGTGCCTACCTTTCAGCACCATGGCGCCAACTTCCACAGCACTGATTTATTAAAAATACTTTAAAAAACGTTTATAAATAATTTGACTGTAAAATATTTAATCTGATAATTGTTGTTTAAAAATGAAAAAAAAAATCATTGGGGTAGGACCATTACTAAATTAAATTTAAATGTTGACGTGTTTTTAAACGTGTCTGATTAATTAATTAGTTATGCATGCGCTTGATTGCTGCTGAAAATGGCTAAGTGTGAGTTTGCGCACATTATCTTCGGGTTTTATTAATTCGCCGTGGCTTACTTCGATGTTCTTAGCCAATTCGGTCACTACTTGGATGGCTGACCGTTTAGTGGCATTTAGATCGCTTCCATGTTTCGGAAGGCACGTTAAGATATTTGGTCCCGGCTTTTGTTAAGCCATGTCGGAGGCGCTCTGGCAGCCTAAAAACTCCGACGCCAGAGAGGCCACTAGCCCCTACGACGAAGATTAATTCATCTCACAGTTTATTTGATTAACATACAATACGTATGTGCCCATAACGAGAACTATCTCGATAGACCTGGTGCCTAGTTCCCACCGTGCAAGGTTAGTTATACAGCAGGGTACCAAGGGCCGGTGAAGTTGGCTTGGTTCCCGAAAATGGAGGTTGGGGGTACACTCCCACATCCCATTACGTATCCCCGTAAAGCATAAGTAAACTCTAACTGACATTCATCAAACGGAGTGGCCTAAGTGCTGGGAGGGACTACCTGTCTTGTATGGCCGCGCCTTAGCGTAGAAGAATAAGAAACCTCCTTGCTTAAATAAACACAAAGTTCCTACCTATTTTTGTGCCTACCTACAGGAGGTGTTGCCATCTAAAGATTTGACAACCTTTTTGGCGCAGCGGGTCAAGGTCCGCCTGAGACGCAGAGGTTGGAGAAGGTTGCTGGTTCGACTCCCGCCGCGAGACAAATGTTCGTGTTCTGCAAATATTTGTCTCGGATCTGTATTTACAAAAAAGTATGTAAGTAGTAGTACATTATATCAGTCATGAGGTTCCCATAAATTAATAAGTATATTTCTTTACAATTTCACAATTTTTAAAGATTTGGCTTGGCTAGTCTACAATGGATAATGATTTACGGAACCCTACCTGTAACTATATATCTATGATTCATACAAATACATACTTGGCTTTAAGCACTTTGCACAATCAAATCTACCCATTTGTCAGTTTGTATTTAGCAGTTGTGAGTTGGTCATGGGTCTTCTCTGCTTGTTGGCAGCGTCCTTGCTGCTGACAACGGCTGAGGGTGTCACGTGGGAGTTCGGTCAGGATAGACGGCAACTCAGTGTCATCTCACAAGCATCAGGACGAATCAAGCCGCTGGGAAAACTTACCCGCATTACCTTACCTGTACGTACCAAATAGTTGTATGAGTACCTATTGCGTACCTAATAAAGTACCTATTGAAGAGGCAAAGATGTTAAAAAATATTAGCCAAGCTGAGTTTCTAACCAACTCTTCTCTGTTCGGTTGCGTTACGAATTGGTGTAAATTAAAAAGATAACGATTTAAATGGTTCCTACAAAATAAAGAGATTTTGTCGATGAGACGCAATCGCTATATCACAAATGTGGGTTCGTTTTGTGGTTCCCCGGTTCGTTTTCCCCCGATTCAAGTAAAGTTTACTTCACCCGCTCGTCTCGGCGGATATATATATTTTTTGTCGTTTTTGCGTCCATTTAGATTAAGTACTGGCGAAAACTAAAGTGATTCAGACTACATTTTATTTTAATTTAAAATATTTAATTTTCACTTGTTAATTTATGTATTTATCATGTTCGATCGAATATTTTATATTAAATTTACTGCAATATTAATATTACTTCCTGCTAATATAGGTAACTAATACTTACTTGTGTAGTGATGATTTGCATGTTTTTGTATTTATTTTAATCGTAAAATTATTGATATTAAATTGCTTTTGCACTTTTTTAAAATTTTACCTTGCAAATAGACAAGAAGTGTGATTAAAAACGTAGTTTTAAGCAAAACTGTGATGATTCTGCATGTTTTTAGTTTATTTTATTAGTTAAATTATTCATATTACATAGTTTATAAACTATTTTTCAATTACACTGTGTAATTAGACAAATACTGCGATTTTTATTATGTATTGGATTTTAAATCCACTGGAGATATATAAACCAAAACTAAGTTTTATTTAGTGATTTGAGCTTTGCGATTTAGCATGTATTTACTCATATTACCTAGATTTTAAACATTTATAACACTTAATTATGCAAAGAACTCGGTTTGATGTAGTAAAAAGGAATTTCCAATTTTGCATAAATATTTACATTTTAACAATCAGTACCTGTACCTGTAGCAATTTACCATCACTATTTAAAAAAATAATTAATGATTAAATATTATTTAGTTACTCATTTTAAAAAGTCCTCCAATATTCAATATTATACTTTTTACATTACTAAAGCCGAACACATTTGTGCCTGCCAGTAGATTTCGTAAAAAATGCTTCGGATAAAATTTGATAAAGTATAATTGGATAAAATCGGTACCTGAACCAAATCGGGGGAGAACGGACCGGGGGAGTACGGAACTGGGGGATAACGAAACTAAAAAAACCCACAAATGTTGTCGTTCTATTAAACTGATAAATAAATTAGGTACATATGGATAAAAGAAAAGGAACAATAAGTATTTTATTCTTAGCACAATGCAATCATATTATTTGATGCGATCGACATGTCAAATTTTAAAAACCAGTTGGTTTTATATGTGACTTCAAATAAGCAAATCTACGCCCACATTATTTTAATTTGACATTGCTTAGTGCTATTTATATCAGAGCGCTACCGTACCTTCTTCAAACTGTCCGTGATGCACCTTGCTGCACAAAAATCGGGGCTCTGGGGCTGGCTAAACGCGGAACACCGGCTCAGCTAAAAAGCTTATGAGACCACGCGATATTCAGTCTGTCCTAATCAGACTGTCTTACTGACTAATTATCAAGCCTAAGACTGCCTTAGTGGCTTCTTATTATACTACACTTAATGTAAGACATAAAATCGTTAGGCAATGTGAGAGGCTCCAGGGGTTGTACCTATACGAAAAATATAGAAAAGTATGTGAAGGAGCCCTTGTTATTGTAGACGAGAAGAACTATAACGTCGGGTTGATACCATAGCAAGCAAAGGTAGTCGTTGAGTGTGTACGATAAAACGATAGAGTACGAGTGCGTTGTACATTGCCTTCGGTCGTGACGTTCACCTGGGTGCCTAGTGCGAATTTTATACCAGCTCGATTACGTTTGCGTTTACGCAAATTTAGATCGAATCGAGGTAGCGCCATCTAATGAAAAACGCGTGGCACTGACTCCTTTCCATATACATTTTCGTAAACGCAAACAAAAAAACTCGCACTAGGCACCCTGTTGTCGGGTCATTTTTCCAGGTCCCAGAATGCATGGAAATCAAATATGTGCGAGTCGACGTGTACAACGAGATAAGCACTCCAGCTGTGTCTTACAACCAGGCGATCAGCACCGTGACAATCGCCTACAAGCTTCTTCAGAGCAGTTGGTCGACGTAAGAAATATTCTACTCCTTTTCCATATGGTGCATCGATAAACTAAGTAGCGGGTGGGTAATCGGCTGTTTAGCATTAAACTTAAGGAATCTGTTGACTTTGGGCAAACATGGGCTTAATTAGCTACTACACACCTGGCCAACACTAGACCGTTTCAGCTCTCCGTTCAGTAGTTTGGGTAATAAAAACATCCATCTACAGTTATGTACGATTCATTATTGTACGAGACATTCGATGCTCTCCGTCATCGCACGTCGGAGAGCATCGAAACGCATTTTAAATCATGCTAGAGGACATTGAAATATCCACAAAGCAGTTAAGTTCCTTATTTGCATGCAATATTTACTTACGGATCTATGTATTATGTCTGTGTTTGACCAAGCTCACAAATTGCATGCAATTAAGGAAGATATCTGCTTTGTAGATGTTTCAAATTTCTTTTAGCATGTTATAAAATGCTCTCCATTGCTCTCCAACGCGCGCCGGTAAGTGTGAATCGTACATTACTCTTTCACTTTTTACCACAGACCAGAGGCCTGATTCTGACGACTCGATATATTTGATTCTATTAGATATATATCGCAAGAGCTGTCAAATTTCATACAGTTTTGAGAGTTTCAAATCGTCAGAATCAAGCCCCTGAAGTCTATGCTACTTTCACTCTTATCATGATTCTTTACATACTAGCTGCCGTTCGTAGCTTCGCTCGCATGGTATTATCTAAATCCGTTCAGCCGTTACGAAGTTGAGTGGGGACAAACTTATTAACACACCCACAAACTTTTGCATTTATGATATTAGTACGATACATGCTCGTTGGTTTATTAGGTTAATACTAGGTATTTACAGCACGCCTCCTATTTCATAGAAGAACATACCCTTTTTGAGGTTCCAGAGGAATTTCTTCCTGCAGACAATCAAGCTGTGGAATGGTCTCCCTGCCGAGGTTTTCCCCAGAGACTATAATATGCAGAGTTTCAAAAGAGGCGTTCTAAATTTTTTAAAAGGTTCAGCAAAGCGCATGTAATACCTCTTGATGTAACAGGCGTCTGTACGCTACTGGAACCGCTTACCATCAGGAGGATCGTATGTCTGCTTGCTAACTTAGTAGTATAAAAAAAAGTTTTAAAAAAAATCATGTTTTTCGTCACTATGATTTTATTTTTAATTTTGGTTACTTTATGCCCAAAGTACCTCAGCATACCTTTCTCAATTATTGTCATTATATCATCAATCACATCACATTGATCTCCTATAAATGGTATTTAGATTGTCGCTTTCTCAATCCAAACGTTGCTTGGAAGAAATCACTTTCAGTAATAAGACCGCACAGGCGCACATTCTAATATTTTTGAAAATGTATTTTTTTGTCTAGGTATGAAGTCATGGCAAAGGGAGCTAGAAGTCTGCAGTGTGGTGGAGGAGAAGGAAGAGGCAGAGAATGGGGAGGAGGAGGTTGGGGCGGCGAAGGTCGAGGTCGTTGGAATCTCCTTTAATCTCAGGGATATGGTGGTGGCGTACTAGGTGGTTATCATCTCGGTAGTTTTCATTGATTGTAATTTACTACATGTGTTGTAATTCAAGGACAACGGGGCTGGTATCTCTTAAGGAACATTTTGTTATAATAATATTTTTTATTGTACCATTTAAGTGTCTATTTGTTGTTCCTAAAATATATTTTTTATATGTCTAATCCTCATGCCCAAGCTAGCCATGCTAGCCCGCTAATACTGTGGCCTAAAGCTGGCCAGGGAATTTAGCTGTACCAGTGTTTGGATGCGCTATGCCACAGCAGCAATCAACCGGCTGCCAGAATCCCTTTTGCTAGTTAGCAGGCACCACGGGTCAGTAAAGGTTACCTTGGGTTCCGAAGATAGAAATCCGGAAAAAGATAGGAACCCTTACACCCCCTAATAGTGAAAATATGGGGAAATAGAATAACAAGACGAACTATTTCCAAGCTTTTATTCTGATCCGTCTATAAGGTACAACAACATCAGAATCATCCCTTCCAGGCTTCACAATATCCTTCTGAATTTCCACCACCATCCTTAGCATGAAGTTCACAATCTGACTGCAGGTCCCATCCCTGAGCTTAGGCAGCTCTTTGTTAGGGAGAGTCTTTCCGTTTATAGTGACGCACTGGTGAGTTAGGGAGGCTAGGAGACGTTTGACGATGTCCACCTTTTTGGCAGCTGAGAGCGGGCGAAGACGGGTGACAAAGTGTAGTAAATATTCTATTAGCATGATGTCCTCCTGATAAAAAAGAAATGTAGAATGGTTTCAAATTCAATATGGCATCGGCAAAGGTTTTTGAATAGCGTTGAAGAAAAGGCCAGGCCAGGTGGAATGACGATCTGCGAAAGGCTGCTGGTAGAAACTGGATGTGTCGAGCTAAGGAGAGGGTGCAATGGTACTCATTAAGGGAACCATCCAGCAGAGGACTGCTTTTAAGAAATCTGAAGATTCAACAAGCTCATGGCTTAAGTTAACTGGTAACCATTACTTATAATAAAGTATTGCATCGTAGGATCTATGGAACTTGCCCAACGATGCAATGCCCGGCGTTCATTTACTTGAGGCATAAAGGTTTTAGGATTTATATATCCTAAAAATTTCGACTTAAGCGGGATTTGAACCTAGCGACCGCAGTGGTATTGATGCCACTGCGCTACCAAGTCAACTCCTCACCTCATCAAAATTTTCGGTCTGTCACGGCCTTTCCGAGATGGGCGATTTGCTCGCGCGAGTTGCTCGTCGCGCGACGTGGAATGTGAGGTGTGTGCACATACCACGAGACATTCAGCAAGCCTGATTGGATACGCATGTCAATCGCGCGACCAACTCGCGCGAGCAAAACACCAATCTGGGAGTTGACTCGATAGCGCAGTTGGTTCGCGCGTCCCGGTATTGATGGGAAGGTCGCGGGTTCAAATCCCAACTGATTCGAAATTTTTGGGACAAATAAAAATCTTAGATTTTCCCTGGAGTGTGGGCTAACACTTAAAATACAAAAAATCATAAAGGTGTTAAGCCTGTAAGGTATTCCTGTAATTTCACCGGCACCCACCCGGTAAAAGTAGGCATCGTGGTAGTACATCCCCGGACGAGCCCTTTAAGGTTATTGAAGGGTGAGGGTGAGGGTACGGGGGATAGTGAGGGTGAGGGTGATTATGATGAATAGGATGATGATGAAGATGATGACGACGACTTTAATGATGATGAACCTTACCCTCTGCATAGCGAGAATGCATGACTCCACGTTATAAGCTCTGCCGACAATGGTAGACAGATCCTCTCGATCTAGTATTGGCAGCTTCAGGCCTTCCAGCCATTCGAATAGCAGACCCGTCAAAATTATCGGATCTTCCTGGATGGGACAAATTTAATGAATTATTTTTGATGCTACCTTGTAAATTCAATTTTGTTTTTATATATAAAGACTTTTAATTTTTTTATAATCATTTAACTGAGGAGGATTATTTCTGTGATGTTGGCTAATTGATTAAGTTAATTATTCTTTAGAAGTATGATGGACTAGAAACTGACTATAGCTATATAACTACCCAGGTTAACTAATTGTTGTTTCTTTTTTTCAATAAATATTTTCAATATCAAACTTATTTCCTTAATTATTTACAGACCTCGCAAACACGACGCTTTGTAGTCGCGAGCGTCTGTCATGTCTTGCTGTCGCGATTGTCGCCGTGTGAGCTTTGAACTAAATGTATGAAAATTGTCCCGCAGCTTGTCATAGCGTCTAATCGCTGACGTTTGTCGTTCAATGTGCGCAGGCTGTTAATGTCTCTACAAAATTGTTAATGAAATTGACCTTCTAGGTTTATATATGTACTTTAAGTAGTTTATGTATGTTTATGATTTTTTAGTCTTTGTATTTGTATTAAGTAAATTTTTTGTGTTTAGTATAGGTACTTCATTCACTTATTTATTTATTCTTAGTCTCTTATTTATTTTTAGAGTTAACTTATTGTTTTTCTATAGTTTGAAATAGCAAATCTATAAGCACTACCAATCTATCTTCACACTACACAAAGGTTATCTGGAAGAAAAGGCTACTTAGCTTTAAGTTCGCCTGTGTACTTGATTCATCTTGTGCCAATAATGAACTTTCAATCTATCTATTTCTCTACACTTATGTTTTTAACAGTACCTACCTAAGTTAAAAGCACCATTGGTAATGTGTTATCTAATAGACTTTAGTTTAGTTCTACTAGCCTAGTTTAGTCTTTAACCTACGTCATATGGGTTACTAACTAGGTCAGTCCAAAATAATGTGTCTGTTACATATGTGTTATTAGTTACCTCTTCATCAATCTTAGCGAATCCTTCTCTTCTCTGGTTGATCTCGCTGCGCAGCTGCTTTAGATAATTCTGCTTCTCTTCTGGAAGATACTTGTGATCTGATACAAATGCCTGCAAGTAACATTTGATTATGAATATGAACCACAGAAATATATATATGAACATTGCCTGGAAGTTATTGGAATAAGGCTTAGTCCACGACCTTGTCTAGTCCTTTAAATAAAAATTCTCATAGCTAAGGTGCTAGTTGCTTTGCCTTCTGCGTTAAAGGTAGCGGGGTCGATCTCCGCCCAGAACAAACATGTTTGTTCTGTGTCTGAGTGTTTTGTATCGATGTATTTTTATCAGTCGCTGGTATTCGTAGACTATGCCTAGTTTGGATTCAGTTGACCGTGTGTGAGATATCCCATATTTATTTAGATATCTTAGTAATCTACGCAGTATATTGAGAATACTTTATTAGAAGGTTGTCAGACTCTGGTTGTTTTATTTGCTATATACATGCCCACTTTTAACTTTTTGCATCAATATACTTACAGTCACCATCGTAACCCTTTTAATCTTATTTTATAAAACAATACCTACCTTCAATATCGATGTTATTTTAAATTCTCATTTATCATTTTTGGGTCTAGTCTAGAGTGTAACAGTTGTCCGATGTTTTCCTTCACCGTTTATTTATTTAGAAGGACACCCATCACAGGTAAACACAAAATTATAGACAAAAGCAAAAGCTTAATAGTTTTAGGACCTATTTCAACCTCAACCATAGGCCGTAAGTCCTGTAAAAATAGAGGTTATAGTTTTGAGCTCAAATATCAATACCTCATGAATATCCAAGGCAGGAACCGTCTCGTTGGATGTGGAAGCACCAGTGATCCTGCTGACTGTCTCCAAGTTCCTCTGGATGTCCTCATCGACTGGATCCCGCCACTCTACCATCGGCAGTGTGGGTACGGCGATGTGCTCTGCTAATGATAAGACTAATAAACTCAGTAGATTTGATCCCAAAAGAAATCAAAACAATCCTCTGAATAGATCTTTGTCTAGAGGGACAGAGGAAGGTAGGCTCAGCAAACGATTCGAAATATCCTAGTACAAATCCAACTTAAAAATTGGGACGACGTCGCTACTTGCAGCCAACTTCAGAAAAATTAAGTTTTGAGTAGTGTGTACCTTGGTCTTTTTGTAACGGGGAGAGTGCCCCAGAAAGTGGTTTTGTAGGGTACTTTATAAAAGGCTTGTCAGAGGAAGTACTAAGTACCAACTACCATGCCTATTTCTGCCTTGAAGCGGCAACAAACAGATCATGTTTTGATTTCAAGGGTGTGGATGCCGGTGGTAGTACAGACTTAATATGAGGCTTAACACCTCCATAGCTCCAGTTGATGGACACAGGGCGTCATCGTCAGCATATTCCTAACTGGAGGAACTGGACCTAGGATGGAGGAATATGTTATATTTGTATTTAAAAGCTATAACAGTTCACCTGTGCAACTTTCAATAATGTCGAGAAAGAAGAAGAAAGTACAATATGGGGCACATTCAGCATTTACAAGCATTGAAAACTGACATCGGTGAAGAGCAGTCGTTTTAATCATTCATACCAGTCCAATCAAAGCAAAGCAAACTAACATCGTTATGGGTATTTTAATAATACCTGTATCCAGTCAGGTACCCTAATCTTACCTCCAATAGATTCATCAGGAGTAGTCGGGTCAGGGGGTTTGCTCTCCCGCAGCTTGAAGACCAAGAAGTTCTTAAAGAAGGGCCGACTCCTCACTCGGAAGTCTATACCAGCGCTGTGCTGGCAGCCACACAGTTTGAGCAGCCGTTCACAGATGCAATACACTATCTGAAAAGGAAAAGAGAGATTCTTTAAGAGCTTCAAAAAATTATTCTGCAACCTGATGATCATGATCATCAGCCTATGGCAGTCCACTGCTGGACATCTCCCCTAATGAACACCATTGCACCCTATCCTGAGCTTTCAAAACTTTTACCAGTAGCCTTTTTCGCAGATCGACACTCCACCAAGAGACGAATGAACTATTGCCAGAAGACTACTTCTGTACTACTTCATTATACGGTCCTGAGCTAGTCCATGGGGCAATTTACGCGCGTGTCGAGACGCGCGTGTCCAATCGTGCTTGCAAAATGTCACGTGGAATGTAACGTGTATCCATATGAGTGACTATAACTCTACTCGTGCAGAAACCAACACCAGCAGGAGTATTTTCAAACGTTTCAAAGGTTTTCGAATCGAATCCTATAGTGGTGATTGAGTCAGAATTACATTAGGGTGTCAGGGTTTGTTGTGTTGTGACGCACCGACGTAGCGCTCTTCAGAATAAACATTAGCAGTTTTTAAAAGATCCTAGAAATCCGTCTAGAAATACATCATCATCAGCCTATAGCAGTCAACTGCTGGACATAGGCCTCCCCTAATGAACGTCATTGCGCCCTATCCTCAGCTCGACGCATCCAGCCTTTCGCAGATCACTCCACAGCTGACCTAGAAATACAATCGAACAAAAACGATAACTTTTCGAATAGTTTTAGAATACCCTTGCAGAGTTAGCTGTTAGCTCTTATGATAAAGAACTTGGTGAGATATTGGAAAGATAACAAAAGTGGTAGAAAACATTACCTTGGGCAGTTCTTTGAAGCAGCGTTCTTCTAATCCGTGGAGGGTCGCCCGTTGTCTGTGCAAGTACTGGCGCAGTGTGAACTCCGACGTCTTGTTGTCTCTGCAGAGGTTTAACGGCTCTCTGAAATCATGATGTCTTTTGTCAGAGAAGATGTTTTTTATGCTCAAGAAGTGAGAAGAAAGAAGAAAGAAGCAAGAAGTCTTCTACTAACGGCGATATTTAGAATGTTTTAATACTAAGACCATTTTACGCATGTTACAAATGCGCAGACACTATTGCATGGACTGTTTGGTCTACTTGTTCTGGGCAGTATCCCCAATATTTTAGCTGAGGCCTACAAACTCGTGCCGTAACCTATACCTACCTATGCGAACTTACACTTACTAAATTGTGAGGGACTTTGATGCCTATGGTCCATTACAACAGTTCATCAGGCACATATCAATTGTTTTTATTAGATTGATTGAGTTTTAGAGATTATTATTATTAATAATATGAAGACAACAATCTGAGGTAGGAGATAATGATCGAATTGCTGCACGCACAGGATCTGGCCAGAAATTTGCATTGACTCAGATATCTTCTTCCTTACAATTACAAGGCAGATCGCTGGCACTGTCTCAAATCGAGTAGACCATCAATATAACCCTTACTTTGAACTGAAGACAACTGTCTGAGGCAGGAGGTAATGCTCGAACTGCTGCACGCACAGAATCTGGCCAGATGTCTGCACAGACTTGGGTCTCTTCTTCCTGACGAGGCGGATCGCATCGTTGGCTCTGATGCGGAGAGAGTAGACTAGATAGCAGGCGATGAGCACCCCGGTTCTGCCAAGACCTGTTTAGTAAACAAGCTATGGGTATGTGTTCTGGGCCCTGATTCCCAGGAATAGAGCTGATTGTCACACAAGACATATTTCGCGTGAACTTTCAAAACTGTATGGAAATATGACAGATCTCGCGACAGACAAATTATGTCTGATGTGACCATAATCAAATACGTTAGTGTTATTAGTAGCTAATTCCATGCCATAATCTATTTTCTTGAGAATCAGAGCCCTGGATTTAAAAATATGCATCATGGAAAAAAATCAAAGTACATAATTATTAAATAGTAGATTGTTTTACAAGGGACTAAACCATCCCATTATATACGAGGTTGTTATACTCCCGAGCTTAGCGAGGGAGGATGACAAGACCGAGTTATAATGGGTGGTTTTGGCCCGAGTAAAACACTCTACTTTTCACTTCGATTGCGAGAAAATAAAACAATTCCAAATTAGTCAATTTTCAGAAATTTTATTAAAAATTAAATGTGCAGTTAGAGCAATTTTGAATGTTTAGTGATATGTTTTTCCCGGGCAATTTTATTTCGGTTCTCTGTGATTGGGATGTGATAATATTTTGAGTTGATTGTTGTGGAGTAAAAGTTGGAGAGACTCGAATCATGCTTGAGTTTCCTGCATTATTAAGATCTGAGTGCGGCTTCAGCTGAGTTGACATATTCATCCAATCCCGCGATGTAGATGCTTGGGGTTCTGTAATGTTTGGTAGAATATTGATTCCTTCCATAATCCGCTGCGTGACGTGATACTTGTTTTGTATAGAGTCCTCTATATAACCTTCAGCCACTTGATCGGACCTCCATCCACCGTGGCGTTTTAATGTCGTTATATTCGCACCAGAGTCCGCCAACAGAGTCGCGGATGTTCTGCGGAAACAATGGCCCGTGTAGAGTTCCGGATTTGGTAAATTTAGATAAGTGGCAATATCTTTAGGCATGTTACCAAATTTATTTTTGCCTATGACTTGCCTTGTGCATTTACCATTTTGATAATTTAGAAAAAATCTTCTCGTTGAAACATTAGTGGGACGTAACTCCTGATAGGCTTTAACTATATTAAGGTATTCTCCACTGATGACAAATTTACGCTCTTTGTTTGTTTTCGTGTTCGGCAGACTCACAGCTTGTAGGTTTGTATCCGTTTCTACGTCTTCTAGCGTTATATTGGCAAGCTCTATTCCTCTGCATGCACCGCTGATTCCATAAATTAAAGCAACCTGTTGAACAAAAAAATAAGTGTGTTAATAATCGTAATAATCTAGGTACATAATTTAGGTATGTAGGTAGGTATCTATTTATTTAGTTTGAGTAGAGTACATAAGTAGGTTACCTTTGTTGCCAAGTATTGTTTATTTGGAGCGTTATTTAAAAATGTTTCGATTTCTTGTGTCGTCAAGACTTTAGATTTTTTTGCCTTGTATCCAGTGGACAATTTCTTCAGTAAAGCCGTTAAATTTACATATTTTTTAATATCGACGTCGTGTCTCGTTTTTAAGGTCATTCTTAACATTGAATATGTGCTCCAAAGAGTCGACGATTTGAATTTTTTCGATAATTCATCAAAATAAGTGAGAAAAACCCCTTCTGTAAAAGAATCCACACGTTTCTCATCTCTCCATTTCATAAAATTTTCGTAACTCTTTAAATATATTTCACGTGATTTTGTCGGCAACAGATTCATAATTATTTCTTTGCCCTTTTCTTCCATTTGCATATTAGCATCTTCACTATCACTTGATGACATTTTTCACGTTCACAATTTGAAAGTTAAAGTCAGGAAGTTAAACGTAAAAGTTTGTGATTTGGAATGAAGAAAATTCTAGAGATTTAGCGCCAATACCATCTTTTTTTTAAAATCTCTATACCTTCAATAACCCTCAACGAAACAGTTCGCATTCTACCGTGAAGGGAAGAATCAACCTTCATAAAACATCACCAAGACGGTTCTATTTTCAAAAAAAAAGATTGACGGAGCACCAAGAAGTCGAGTTTTTATATAAGAGAACGAATGCTTTGTACGGGCTGATGATTTTAGACAAAAATTAAAAAGAAAAAATACTTTTTAGCCCTAGGTATTAAACTCGAGTTTTAGGCCCGCTAAGCTACACTATTATGATACACTTTTTGAGCAAGAGAAGTGAAAAGTATATTCTGTACTGAAACTGGCTAATATTCAAATAGTTTATTCATATGGTTTATTTCCACGAAACGGCACTTATGTATACTTCAACACAAAGTAATAAGCTTGTTGCGCCCACACGGACAAGATATTCATCCAACCATCCTTTCAGCAGACCTTTTGTATTTCAACCAATTTAAATCAAAATGAGTTCAGCGTAACGGCAATTGATTTCGATGAAGTTTTTACTTTCTGTGTAACATTTCAATGATTTTTTTCTAAGTTAGTCACTTCTGGGCTTTAGTAGTCGGACGTTGGAAACCGTATCATGGAACTCAAATGGAGCTGGGCAGGACACATTGCGAGGCGAGGTGATGACCGATGGAGTAGGAAAATTACGGAGTGGTGGCCTAGGGATGGCTTTCGGAGTGTTGGATGTCCGGCTGCAAGATGGGCAGACGACATTGTCAAAGTCGCGAGCCGTACGTGGGTTTGACTAGCGCAGGATCGTGGTGGATGGCACAAGTTAAGGGAGGCCTATACCCAGCAGTGGATGAAATCGGCCTGTGGATGATGATGATGATGAGTTACTTCACTAACAATATCACTACATAGTATAAAACAAAGTCGTTTCCCGCTGCCTGTCTATCCCTATGGAGTGTGCTTCTTAATTTCGACAGTTATATGCTTAGATCTTTAAAACTACGCGACGAATTTTGATGCGGTTATTTAAATAGATAGAGTGAATCAAGAGAAAGGTTTATATGTATTACTTGTACCCGTGCGAAGCGGGACGCTAATTATAATTAAATAAAAATAAAATAAAATAGTTTTATTTTCTTCTTACAATGAGAGTATGTAGATATGTAGATATGTAGATATGTATGTAGATTACAATGAGATATTTTTTCGTTTTCTCTCACTATCCTTTGCTTAAATATAAAGATTTTAGGCAGTTATTTTGTAATTGTAGGTTAGGTACGTGATGTCACCCAAATAAGGTCGCATCTGAAAATCAGCGCTGCCCTATTAGTGTGGTGTAGCAAATGCTGAGATGGACCTTTTTTGGCCTACACAAATGTTAGAATAAGTTATCATTTTTTTTCCTGGTTTGTATACTTATTGTTATTTTTCCTTTTTGATGTTTATTGTATGAACCTATATTCTACATGTGTGTGTGTGTCAAAAATAAATGAAAATCTATCTATCTATCTATCTATTTACTAACATTATATTTAAAAAATTCTAATAATATTGTTTTTATATTGTGTAAGGACCGCTATCGGCGGTAAAATCTTGCAGCTCTCCTCCAAGCTTTCCTTCTTTCCTGCAGTTTTTGCCATATCGTCGCTCCATCTCTTTAAGAGGTCCAGGAGCCTGATTCTGATGTTTCGATATATATCGCGGAAACTGACAAAACTGTATAAAAATTTGACAGTTCTTGTGATATACATATACCTATCTAATAAAATCAAATGTATCCAATCGTCAGAATCAGGTGGTCTACTACAATTCACCGACGTACGTAATTACGTGTTTCGTTTCTTGCGATTGGAACCCATAATCAAATGAAAATCGAAATTTGTATCTCGAAACATAGTTTGTATATAGGTAACAAATTAGGTAATTTTGTCGTAGTACCTATCTAGGTTGGTACATTAGTCACCCAGATCCCACACAGATGTTTTTTCCTTTATTAATTTATTGGATAATTAAGTACTAGTTTGCGTCTGGAGCTTCACTTGCGTGGCACCCCGATAAAAAGTACCTATCATATTATGTTACTCCCGGTTAAGAAGTACTTGATTATTGACGTCAAGGAGGAACAAACATTTTCACATGCTTACATTAACATTCCACTTTGCCGCATATAGTATTGCCCATATTAGTAGAAATAACTAGGATAGGATAGTAGGAAGCTCATGCAAGCATTTGCCCCTCAGTCGAAATGAAATCTGTATATTTTGACTGAGATATAGATGTACCGTACCTACTTAGGTAGGTACACCAATTTTATTAAGTGCCCGTTTTTTTAATATAGTTTGGTTACTAGTGCGCATGCTGCGTACTAATCGGCAAACAGAGCGCATTTGTTATTTTTGCAGCAGGAACAGGGGCCTATTGCATTTTGAGTGTTTGAGTGTGTTGATTCTATGATTTTTGCGATCGTCCAAAAGGCCTCCGTTTCATCGTTTACTGCATTTTTAAATAAACTTGAGTACGTGATATGCATTTTGCACAATTATTTCAAGAAAATTTATCACAAAAATTTTCGCAATACTCATAATTACCTCATTACGATGCAGTTCAGAAAAAGTACCTCCGGAGCAACTTTATCAAAGACGCTTGTTTGAGTGATCTTGCGATCACGCTGGCCTCAACTTTCTGTCAAATAATTTAGCGCGGTACGAAACCATGAAAAGGTTGTGATACGATAAAGGTTTAATTGGGTTTCCGCTAAAATGTTCCAGCTGCGAAAAGTTACGTTTTAAGTTTCTGTCAAAAATTTAGCGCGGTACGAAAAATGGAAAAAGCTGTGGTTCGATCTCTATTTAACAGTCAAACCTTGGCGGTTTAACTGTTATAATTTAGCGCGGTCGGGCCTCAGCCCATTTCCATTTTAATCTAATCGAAGTATGCATGGAATATCAATTTCTTTTTTTCTTGGCGTCGCACTGTTTGTTCAGTTTGGTTGGAGACACCATAAGCTTTTGACCTTGGACTTGCAACCTGTTTTTTAACCGACTGCCAAAAAGGAGGAGAGGTTCGTCTGTGGGTTTTATATGGTGTTATCGTTTGTCAGTCACAGTAAGGTTGGTAAATCGAACACAGATTTTTCGACATTTTCTAATACAAATCTCAGCAAATTACTTACTAATGATGCTAATGAGGGATAGATTCACAAAATCATGGCCTGAATGATAGCTAGGTCTTAACTATTTTCTATTCGTCTACTTTTTAAACACATACAATTATTTTAACTTTGACTCTTCGAATCTAATAATTAAATATAAATAATTTTGATGGCCACTATCACATAGCCATCATTTAACCCGAAATTAAGCAAAGCTTGTATTATAGGAACCACATGACTGGCTACTTATTTTTTTTTTTAAATACATACATATCACTTCAATTATTTATTATTTATTTATTGTGTTTAGTACCTAATCTATATGTTGAATCATTTGTATGTTATTTTATACCTGTCTAGTACTGTCTTCTTATTCTAATGTATTATTTATATCTTATATTTTGCTCTGTTGCTGTGTGTTTGTCAAATAAACGATTTCTATTTCTATTCTATTTATCACACAAGTAAACACCCAGACCCAAGAAAAATATCAGATCATACAAACATTTTTCTCGCGGCAAGAATCAAACCCGCAACCTTCTACGTCTCAGGCGGAGCTTCACCCACTGCGCCACAGAGATCCTCGTAATTTTGTTACAGCTCACGATTTTTTTGCGTATCGAGCAACGTTTGAAGATACTTAAATTTAATGGGGAAATACTCGTGACTATAAAGACTTAATAGTGTAGCTAAATGTCCTTCTATAAAAAGAAGGACATTTATAATAGACATTATAAATAGAAGGCTTTACGTTGCGTTGGTTTCCTCATTATTTTCCTTTGACGTTTGAATATGAGTTGCTCATCATTATTTCGTTTTTGTTATTTATGGTTCCGTACCCAAAGTGTAAAAATGGGATCCTATTACGAAGACTCCACTGTCCGTTTGTCTGTTTGTCACCAGGCTGTATCTCATGAACCGTGATAGATGGGCAGTTTAAATTTTCGCAGATTATGTATCTCTGTGGCCGCTGTAACAACAAACACTAAATAACAAATAAAATAAAATAACTATTTAAGATGGGCTCCCATACAACAAACGTTAATTTTTTGTTCGATATTAATAACCGCAACATGTAGACGCTTGAAAAATTCACAGAATATTTAGTTGTATATTAACTTCAAAACTAATGAATTAAAATAAAATAATAATAATTAAGGGGGGAGCCCATACATGTATAGATAATGGTACGGAACCCTGCGTAGGCGAGTCCAACTCGCACTTGGCCGGTTTTTGTTAAATCAATCTCTGCTCTCCCACTGCTGAGTCTGGTCGTTAGTCGGGGAAGGAGATGAGTTGCCCATATGATATGCCCATAATCCCCACGCTGGGCATCCGGGTTGGGGATCGCAGAGCACAGCTTCTCGCACCCGCTGACGCTGCTGCCCATTGGTGGCCAGGGAATTTAGCTATACCAGTGTTAGGTTGCGCTATGCCGCAATCAGCCTGCCACCGGAGCCCCATTTGTTATTCAGCACAGTGCACCACGGGCAGGTGCGGTTGCCTTAGGTTCCCAAAGATGGAGGTTAGAACCAAGGTGTCAAGGTGAGTCTTTCTCACCTTGACATGTTTTCACGTGTACCTATCATCATAATTAATAACACTCAAAATAGGAACCTGTTTAGTTTCTTTATCAACAGGGTTATATTAGGCATAGTTAGATAATATATTTTAGATGTATTTTAATGAACTCGTTGACAGTTGACACTCAATTAAAATACATCATTCATTAGGAGTGATTATGTAAGATAATTATGTTGACGACCTCAATAGCGCCATGGGCGAAGAGGTTGCGGGTTCGATTCCCGTTGCGGGACAATTATTTGCATGATAAATGCAGACATTTTCCCGGGTCTTTTGGGTTAACCTATTTTAATTTCATGATGAAGTGTCGATGCATTAGTTTAACATACAATAGGTAGCATGGTAATTTCGTTACATTTAAATAAAAACATATGATTTACACCACATCATCCTCATATATTAATTAACTTAAATAAAGGAATATTCAGTTTCAGAAACAGTGAACATGGTTCGACGACCGTTTTAAACGGTCTTCTATGAAAATCAAGCTTTTACTTTTTTAAAGTAGGTATATAGGTACTAGATAACTTATTTTACTAACATATTTATTCAAAATATCCCATGCATGCCCCCACTCCCAAACACGCCTTTTATTTGTCTAGCCTTGAACTAAATACTTATTACAATGAAGCCATAATAAAATGAACTATATAGTATAAAGGAAGATGTATTACTACTACTCACGTAATTATACACAATATTACAACTCACTAAGTAGTCTATACCTACATATATCTACTCAAACTTTTCCTTCTTCGAATTAGCTAGTGGTCAACTCTGTTTTCGGAGTTTTTAGGCCATCTTATCATGCTATTCGGCATGCATGCATGCATCTAAATCCTACTAAGCGATCACAAATGTGTCGAGGAGCAATGGCGCTCATTAGGGGAGTCCTATGTCCAGCAGTAGACTGCTATAGGCCGATGATGATGATTACAATACAGTAAAATCAATAATAATATTACAGAAGAACTAACAATTAACTGGCAATTGGGATAGGTTCAGCACATAATCTGCGCAATCAGAGTCTACGCAGGGCTGGTTTTCAGCATACCCCGTTAATCGAGCTGAGTTGTTAGTCGAGCCTAATTACAAATGAAGTGTTAGCCCGGCTGAGTGCTGCTTATCTAAGATGACTACGAACACCGAAGTAAGTCACGCCTTACACATAGACTCTTAACAATGTCTTTAGTTTAGATCACAAAAACAAAATAACCCGCTAGGAAAGTAAATCTCTAGACCGTGTTTGTCGGATTTGGCCTAAAAATCTGACTACAGATAGATCATTTCGATGGGAAGTAAAACTATGCACTTATTGCGTCCCTGTGGCTACTGCCGCGTCACGGTTGTTCTTCCGTCGACAAAACCTTGTTTAAGAGATTGAACATGTTCCACTACAAAAAATGCACAAATCCAGGCACAATACTAACTTTTGGTTATCAATAAACTCTTGGACCACACCTTCTCAATCAACTCCAGATTTCTTGCTTGCTCAGTTTCTTTAGCCTTTTCACACTCAGAATAGTATCCCCCTGTTTTGCCTTCGACTTCTTCAGCCACCGCTAAGTAAATAGGAGTCTGTGCACCTTCTTCCGCCGTCTTAAATATGATTCCAATCAGAAAAAGAACTACTTTTCTTAACATAGGAGGTATTCTATTAAAAATATCAGTTTTTACCACGCCTGGATGTAGAGCGTTAGCTGTGACACCATAAGGTAGATTTTTGGCCAGAGCTTTCGTCCAGAGAATATTACATAGTTTACTGTTAGCGTAGTTGATGAAGTAGTGGACCTCTTTTAGACCTTCGATATCGTCAATGTCAAGTTTAGTCATTTCATGAGCCTTTGATGACACTATTACGATACGGCTGGGCTTTGACTCAATCAATTTCTTTTTCAGAAGGTTCGTCAGTAGGAACGGTCCGAAATAGTTGATTTGCATGACGATATCGATTCCATCTTCAGTTAATCGATGATTTAATCCAGCACAACCAGCGTTGTTCACTAAAATGTCTAGACGATCAAAAGAGTTGTCGAAATCATCAGCGAATTTTCTAACACTGCTGAAATTCCCGAGGTTCAAGTATCTGTGTTCTACGTTCTTGTTTCCTGTGGTATTTACGATGTCGGCAACAGCTTTCTTCGATTTCTCTACGTCTCTTGAGGCGATGATAACAGTTGCTCCTCTTCTTGCTAAATCTCTAGCTGTCTCCAATCCGATGCCGGAGTTCCCACCTGTTACTAAAGCAACTTTACCATGCAACTTCACGTTACTTGTACACTTTTTTCTAGTAAACAAGGAATGTATTTTGCAACCAGCTAGAATAACAGCAATTGTTCCAAAAAAATACTTCAAAATAGTGAACACAAAGTTGAAAACAAAATACATGTTTCTTGAATCAGCGATTGTGCGGCAATGGACGGGAAACCGGATGTTCGGAGCTATTAAATAAGTTACCTTCTAGAGTGTAGTTAAATCATTTATGGACTCTAATACATTTTTACGCGCCATTAGCACGACAGTTTGATCCGCCAAACCGTACAGATCGGACTGCGGTTTGGAACGCAGTCCCGATGCGCGGTCCGATCTTTACGTGTGCAGGGCGCTAATGGATAGTTATAACAAATCTATGCTTTCGTTTTTCACGCGCAAAACGCTGCGGTGCCATAGGCTTATACACACACACAGAGATTCTATACAACGTTTAACAAAGCACGTCGAAAAACTCATAGACAAAATTGTTTGAAAGTATGAGCAAATGCTTACATTTAATTCAATCGCATTCGCGCTTGAATGACTTTTGACGGATGTTTACTAGATAATGTTCGTGACTCGAGAGCCTCACTACCCTCCCAAGTAGCAAAATAGTCGTATAACTACATCTTATACCTCTAAAAAGCTGTGTTTAATGATTTATAAAGGTTTTAGCGGTGACACCGTGTTGTATAAAAGCGTTTCGCAATACATTTTTGCTCTATAAGCTTATAGAGCAAAAACGGCCTAAAAATAATTGATGGAAACGTTTAATAAGCTAGTTTTAGTCAGGTGCTATGGCAAGTACTGATAAAACTAGTATAGAACGATATTGCTCTATAAAATTGTAATAATCGTTGCATTTATTCGACTGATTTGTGTAAGGGTTCCTAACGAACTGCTATATCATTTCGTTTTGCAGTGATAAACACTCTACTATAAGGCGATTTTGTAGTATAGTGGATACTTATATCGTTGTTTTAGTACTAAGTACGTTACAAGTCACAAAATCTCTAAAATAGAGTGATTTGGTGCTGTAGCCTAGTTTCTGGTTAAGCTTATGTTATGTAACTGTAGTATAATCGTTTTTAGGTGCCTGTTATAGTTTCACTGATAAGTATCATACATTTTTCAGAGCAGAATCGTTGTTTAATGACTTTATTATTTCCTATAACATGTTAGTATTATAACAGGGTAACTATCTCTCTAATAACACAAAATTGGCATTTAAAGGTATATACATAAAGCTATTAAATGACAATTGTGTGCATTAAAAAAGATTTTTACCTCGCTTTTACAACATTACTCAGCCATATTGATTCGGCGTGTGGTAAAATTGTCACGATCACGAGAAGTAGGTACTATAATGGCCTTAAGAAACTCGAAGTCACTTTAATTAATAAATATTTATGTTCAAGCTTATTAATTCAAGGGGGGCAATTAAAATTCATGGTAAACCCAACCCTAGTTCATTAGTAAAACTGCGATCGCACATCAATTCCACCGTAATAGAATAATAAATAATAACAAAATAAAATCTTATCCTTTACAATTTCTTTCATTAACTTTTTGCACTCTACACTGAACAAATGATCAAATTATGAATGGTGAATGATTAATTAATTTAGTTCCATCTTGTAGCCAGATTGGTAGCTAGCTACGAAATGGGAAATGTGTTGTCCCGTCTTGCAGCTACCTACTAAATGGGAACGATTTTCCTATCTCGTATCCAGATTTGGTAGCTAGCTACAAAATGGGAAATGTGCTAACCATCTTGAAGCCAGTTACGAAATGGGAACGACTTTCCCAGCTCGAAGTCGGACTTGGTAGCTGGCTTTTATTAGGTAATGTGACTTCCCTTCTCTTAGTCAACTATTGAAAATATATTTTGAAGGGCAACCGCGAAACACTTCAAAGTTTTGTATAGTTCCGTCTTAGGCTGAAAAGAAAGTTCACGCGAACGAAGTCGCGGGCAAAAGCTATAAGGTAAAGGAAACATAAAACTTTTTATTGTATGAAAAAGTACTTTAAAAGGTCCTGTAGCACCAGTACATCACTATTTTGAGACTTGTACTGATTTGTCACGCGTGACACTGCTATTGCTTTGTTATAACCCTAAAAGAGATATAAATGCACCATTTTGTAACAAATAGAACGTTCTTAGGTGTTTTATAGGACAAATAACAGTGTTTTACAAAACGTTCTATGGTCTGTTATACAACGAGTTATTACCTACATTTGGTACTATCAAAGGAGATTTCAGGCTCCATAATTTTTTGGGTTAAAAGTTAAATCTCAAGAGCCGGACAAAAAAAAACAATTTTATATTCCTGTAGCACATGCTTTCTCTTAATTTTTTACTATCGAAGCAATATTGTAAATTCATATGTTATTTTCTGTTAAACCTTTCTCTTTATTTACCTAGTACCTACTATCGAGGCAAAGTTGTAAGGTTATTTATTATACGCCAAGTTACAAAAGTTCGAAAAAAAATTATTTCTAAATTGTTATGTCTACTCCATCAAATTTGTGAAACCTGAAAAGTTTATAGTCTAAATGGGGTGATTTACGCGTAGCCAATCATATGAACGCACGTCACATTCCACGTGACATTTTGCAACCCTGATTAGCCGCATTGGTTGCATTGGCCTGAATCGGAGTTACTCTAATTATGTCCTGTATCTATTAACATTTTTAAAAGTTATGGCTTTTAAAAGTGTTAATAGATACAGGACAAAATGGCCCAGCGGTGGGTGAAGGATCAGTCAGGTTGTGGATGATAATGAATAGTTAATGCACCACTGATGATCAGCCTATAGCAGTTAACTGCTGGACATAGGCCTCCTCTAATGAGCGCCATTGCGCCCTGTCCTAAGCTCGTACAACCACTCAATTTCACTTAACTTTACCTGCATGGCAATGTATAGCCACTCTTCCCTCCTGCAGTGCAAAGGACAGCACCTTAGCCATGTCCAATAGCCCACTGAGACTAGCTTCTCCATAGTCGGGCCACGCAAAGTTGTAATAGTAAACTGGGAAAAAAAAATGTCATGTAAGGCTGTGTCTTCAGTAGGCAAACTGTTAGCGGCCGACAGAGTTTGCGGCGTATCGGTTTATATATTTGAAATGGAGTGTCCACAGTGTGCTAGTTTTGCGCTCACTTTACTTAGTTTGCAGCGTTACGTGCGCCGACAATTAGTAGCAGAGACACAGCAAAACCGGTTCCAGTCGGCGGCGGCGATATAGTTGTTCGCCGGGCGTAGTGAGTCCGTTTGCCGCAAACTGTTCATGTGGTGTTGAAAAGAAGTTATTACTATAAAAAACGCCTCTAAGATACCAATTACTTCTAAAATATCTATCGTGACCAACACAAGCACTTCCTTCGTACAACAATAGTAAAGTGAAAATTCAGTCGGTCGAACTAAATAAGCGGCTAACTCAGTTTGCTTGCGACGCACACAAATTGATCTGAGTTTGCTGCTAACTTGTTCGCCATAAATTTGCTCACTCAGTCGGCCGCTCACAGATAACCTACTGGGAACACAGCCTAAGGCGTACAGGGCTGATTCAAAAAAGAAAAATATATAAAAAAAATCAGTATAATACGAATTGCAACTTCGGTTTGCTTATTAATTTAGTAATATGAAGTTCACCGGGTCGTCGACTTAATGAAATTATGGTATTTTACTTTTTGTTTATTGTGTTATTCAATAACTTACTTTCGTTCGCCATGAAGATGTGGGGGTCGTAAGTGAAGCCGGACTTGGTGAGGGGGGGTCCACAGCTGGCGTGCTCCCCTGGCGTTTGCAGATTTATAATTGTACGGATACCCCAGCTAGAATTTAATAAATATCCAACATTCACTTAGGTACATAGTTTCGACTCCACACTGGGACCTAAAGGACTAAACGAGTACTAAAGGAGTCCTGAAGGAGTTCTAAAAGAGTTCTAAACGAGTTCTAAAGGAGTCCTAAAGGAGTTCTAAAAGAGTTCTAAACGAGTTCTAAAGGAGTCCTAAAGGAGTTCTAAAAGAGTCCTAAAGGAGTTCTAAAAAAGTTCTAAAAGAGTCCTAAAGGAGGACTATGGTCTAGATTTAGATTTATTCGTTTCCGTAGTTAATTCCGGATCTCGGATTCGGAATTGGAACTATAAAATTGGAACTATTATCAGCTATTCCCAGTTAAAAATCACTAAATAGAAAGGCATATTTTTAGGTACTTGATGATGTAACAAGTACATGACCCACCTTATGTTAAGTGTTAATCATTACATATCACAAAGCATTGCATCGTAGATCACGTTTTAATGAAAAGTGCTCTACGATGCTGCGCCTTGCGTCCATCAACGTGAGGCTTGAAGATCATAAGCCTCTTGCGCCTGTAATTTCACCGGCACCCACACCCTTCAAACCGAAACATAGCACAGTTGCTTCACGATAGAAATAGACATGGTGGCGGTACTACCGGACGAGCCCTTCACAAAGAACTCTATTACTATTAAATAACTCTACTGCTACTAAGCATAAGCTTTTGTTGACATACCTGTGGAACTGCTGAATGATGTTCCTTGCTGCTATACTAGCCGTGCTGGGTCGTGCCATCGCCAGGATGTCGTCAGTTACCCTGCAAATAGACAAACATTTCAACATAAATTTTTTGATACAACCTCTTTGGTTTAATTTGTCAACTGACTGGTAAAAAAGTTTGTTCTATAAGAATGTTGTAGAAGAAGTCATAAATTAATTCATGCTCTGAACATCAACTCATTCGGCTGATCTCTACTTTTTTATGTCCTTAGGATTAGCTAGAAAAGGATGCATACTTCTCTCAATGCGACTTCAAATTAGTTCGAATAGAAAATCGTACCAGGGCGCTCGAATAAAATGCTATGCAGTTTCATAGTATGCCCTGGTACGAAGTCACAGCAATCACATTGAGATAAAGTATGAATACCTTTCTAGCAAATGATATATGGACATAAGAAAGTAGAGATCAGCCGTATGAGTTGACGTTCAGAACATAGTGAATTTTAAGACTTCATCTAGTTCTTTTCTATATCTGTGGTACTTTTTTGCTTTCTAAGCTTTTTCGTTAACTTCCTTGGTTTTTTCTTGGTCTTCGTACTTTTTGCGCTTTGCTATTATAAAAATACATTGAGTTGCGCGTGTCATTAGTTACGTGATGACGTAAGTATTAATAATTCCATGGTTGATGATGAGCCATTTTTTTACTTCTTCGGTCGTTTAAAATCATTTTCACTTCTCTTGCTCAAAAAGTGTATCATAATAGTGTAGCTTAGCGGGCCTAAAACTCGAGTTTAATACCTCGGGCTAAAAAGTATTTTTTCTTTTTAATTTTTGACCAAAATCATCAGCCCGTACAAAGCATTCGTTCTCTTACATAAAAACTCGACTTCTTGGTGCTCCGTCAATCTTTTTTTTTGAAAATAGAACCGCCTTGGTGATGCTTTATGAAGGTTGATTAATTTTTAATAAAATTTCTGAAAATTGTCTAATTTTGAATTGTTTTATTGTCTCGCAATCGAAGTGAAAAGTAGAGTGTTTTACTCGGGCCAAAACCACCCATTATAACTCGGTCTTGTCATCCTCCCTCGCTACGCTCGGCAGTATAACAACCTCGTATATAATGGGATGGTTTAGTCCCTTGTAAAACAATCTACTATTCGTTCTAACATTCGGAATTCAAATAAAATATTCATGTACGTTGGCTATCGAGACCTTGTTTACCTGCATTTACCTGTTTACCATCTGATAATATATTTACCTGTGTTTACAAACAAATAATATGAATTACGTTTTATTGAGATACCTTCACTACGCTTGCACAAAAAAGTTTATATAAGTATGATCCAAACTTTTTAAGTTGTAAAGCAAACTGCTAACTACTCTTGCAACTTCTTACACCATTTGAATACATCATTTCTTAAACAATTTGAAGAACCTCATAGCACAAAATGTTTGTAGTTCTGCCTTCTACATGATGCTGTATGATAGTGTTCATTATTATTAATTATTTATTAATAGTAATTAGTATAGTTGTTAAAAGTAAAAGTATCATTTATTGCATGAAATACAGGTTTTTAACAAGGTGTTACATCATTTTTTAGGTTTCACTATTATAATTACCCAACTCAGGCGTGCAATTTCATTTATACAAATATTAAAATACTATAATAATTTAAAAAAATAGCATGCAATCAAATAAATTGAGGGATTGATATTCGTAAATGTATGTCAGAATCGTAAATGTCTTCGATACTCGAAGAAATCAATATAAAAATAAATATATATATGATAAATAAAAAATATATATCTTAATTATTTGCAATGGATTTATGGAAGAGAAAGTAAATTATTTTATCCACATATTCGTCAAACAGCTAGATTGGGAACTAACGTGTGTTTATAGCTCAAACGATAGTAAGAGCGAAAGGATCCTGATTTTAATTTATTTAATTTTTTTTCTTTACGAATGTTATCAAAAAATAACGAATTCAAAGAGGTCGGATCAGAATAAAGAATGTTTTCGGATACAATTACAAAAATGGACGACTATCTCAATAACAGTACTAGTAGAGTTCTTTGTGAAGGGCTCATCCGGGGAAATACTGCCACCATATCTAATTCTGCCGTGAAGCAGCTGTGTTGTTTCGGTTTGAAGGGTGTGGGTGCCGGTGAAATTACAGGCACAGGAGGCTTAACATCATCATGCCTCAAGTTGATGGACGCAGGGCGTTGCATCGTAGAGCACGTTCCAAAAAACGTGATCTACGATGCAATGGCGATTTTGATGGATGCAATTGGCGGCCTCTGTGGCGCAGTGGGCTAAGGTCCGCCTGAGACGCAGAGGGTTGCGGGTTCGATTCCCGCTGCGGGACAAATGTTTGCATGTTCTGTAGATATTTGTCTCGGGTCTGGGTGTTTCTATGTATGATATGTATATATTTACAAAAATATATATATATGTGTAGTATATCAATCATGTGGTTCCCATAATACAAGCTCTGCTTAGTTTGGGGCTACATGATGCTGTGTGATTAAGTCGCGGATTATTTATTTTATTTATTATTTAATGCTTTGTGATAGGTAGTGGGTACCACTTAACATCAGGTGAGCCATGTGCTTGTTCCATGTTCAAGTAGACTTTTTGGATTATAAAATTTTAACAGTCAGCCAAAACCCAGGAGTATTATTATGGGAGTGCGCGCTTTAATCAAAAATCTGTGCTTATTGAAAAAAATCAGGGACCGATTTCCATTCAATACGCGCACTCCCCATAAAACTAATTGCCCAAAACTCAACAAAAAGTTCATAGATACGCTAGGTTAAGCATCCACTTTATTAATGCGCAGGTTTCATTGGTTAGCAATCAAAAAGTTTTATTTTTGTAATTCCTTTTGCCATCTGCTGGTATTGCCCTTTTTCGATGCGCACACTAGTTATGTCAATTTATGAGTAAATGAACTATATTTTTGTGTTAACGTGCGTAACTTGTTAGATGAACTATTTTATAGTTTGTGTGGATTTTTTTTAATGGATGTTCCACGCGTTTTTTATAGGTATACTAGCTACCGTACCGCGTGGTACCGGGATAAAAAGCCTATAGTTAATCCACGTCACAAACTATGTACTCGTATATTCCAAGTTTCATCCAAATCCGTTCTGTTGTTTTTGTATGAAAGAGTAACAAACATCCATCCATACATCCATGCTCACGAACTTTCGTATTTATAATATTATAAGTAGGAAGTAGGATGGAAAGTAGGGTAGTGTGATGTGATGTGAGACAAGATTCCACCTACGGCTTAACTCGCATGGTATCCGGATAAAAAGTACAATACCAAATTTCATCCACAGCCATTACAGAGTTGAGTGGAAACAACACACACATATACAAACTTTCCTTTATAAGCGTTATTACTAGTCCACGGTTATATGTACCACGTATATCTTTCATTGTGAAATCATTTTCAAAGGTTGCCTCCAAGTCTCCAACAGCTTTTAACGTTAAGGTCACCCATTGTATTTTACAACCGCGGATTAGTTTTATAGTTCAATTATTTAAATATTCGTATTTTTTTGTGTACAATAAAGAGTTATCTAATCTATCTATGAACAAAAGATAGATAGATAGCTATCTATAAAAATATCTAGTCAATAATATCCGTGTCAAATAAACTGTGTCCTCAACACTAATGCCCTACGCCTCGGCATTCTTATTCTGTGCCTGTGACGTGTATACTTGTAAAACGTATTATACTTTTACAGTGGCATTAAAATTTATATTCCTAATAGCACTTTTGACCATCGAGATCACAAAAAATGTCATCGCGTGACTTATGTTACTTAATGCTAATTACACTAATAATATTTCTTTTTAACCTCCTAATGGGGGGGCCTTTATATTGCAGTGGACGTAATTATGAACATGCTACGAAAAATTTGGTAAGTTTGGCCTAGGAAATACTTTTTTTAAATCGACTTGCCCATACCATGCCAGTCTCACTCCTCACCTTATCTACCACTTATATACAATGTAAATAAATACTTACATAACTCTATACTTTTGTGTTTTAATTACCTACAACATATGTATACAGGGTGTGGGGTAATGAGCAGATAACCCATTGCCTGTGGATCGAGGATGTAAATTGTGTTCAGAAGTATCAGGGTTTTCGAGTATTACATATTAGTTTAACCTTCGTTCGTTCTTTTCGATGGCATGATAACAAATCAAGGTATTTCCATAATCTATTTTCTGAAATAGATGGATAGATGAACTATCAAATGTAAACTATTGGTTTCTTATTCAAAATTTAATACCCCTAAAATTTTATCAAAGCACCTGTGGTGTAAAAATATATGTTAGTGATCTGTATAAAAAATCCACAATAATGTTGTCAATTTTGAAATTGTCAATAAATCGAAAACCGTTATACTTTTATTTTGTTTTCTAATCAGACATGATGAACCTCAGTAAATTAAAAATCAATTGCGAGAACTGCTCGACTGATTTTATTTTAAAAGGTACATAAATATATTTTTTGGTTAGGAGGGAGGTTTAGCATAAAACGAAATAGAAAAATTCACAGGAAATAATGAAAGTGCTTTTTCTATGGGATTTTTGTATGAACTCTAGAATTTTGAAAAGATAACGTTTCACGGGTCAGCTCGTAAACCAGGTACCAACATAAAACTTGTGCTACTTCAATGCCATTTTCATTATTTCTACGTTTGTTTCATCATCATCATCATCCGCAGCCCGACTTCACCCACTGCTGAGTATAGGCCTCCCTTTGCTCCTGCCAGTTGCCACGGTCTTGCGCTAGCCTGATCCACTGGCGGCCCACAACGCTGACTATGTCGTCAACCCATCGTGCCACTGGACGACCGACACTTCTCTTTCCAGTCCTCGGCCACCATTCTGTTACTCTTTTGCACCACCTGTCATCACCACGTCTCGCCAGGTGTCCTGCCCAACTCCACTTGAGTTCCATTACCCGTATTCCGACATCCTTGACCTTGGTTTGTCTTCGGATCTCTGTATTGGGAACTACGTTTGTTTATTGTCCTTGTTTTTTTCCTGCATAGAAATAACGTTAAGTATTTTAAATGGCGACCACTAAACGCAAGATAAAATACTTGTAACCATGTGTTTATGGGTAAGTGGTGTCAGAATATCATTACATGCACAGACATTGTATGTAATTACAAGTACTTTACCTTCTAAGTACCTAATACATTGATGGCTTGGTGGATTTACCTATATGAATTATCACTAACTAAGCCGGGTGCCTGAAGAGAAGAACTTCCATATATACTTAATAACTACATTATCCCCTTTAAACTGATTATGGAATGAATTTCAGTGCAGAACATCAATAGTGATCAAACAAATAGATATAACCTAGAATTTGCCAAACATTCTCACCGGAGTAGACTTGCTGTACAACGCTGATGGGAGATTGAAACGTCAAACTATCGTCAGCAACCACTGTCTGCTACAAAACCAATTAAATTGTCACACCAATTTCAGTACAGTGTCTGTATTGCTTTAAGCTTGTGCCTCTGGCATGGCAACAAAATTGCAATGCTAACGGTGTGCTGTTGCAAACATGCTCTCCGAGCACACTGAAAAATCCCATCAGGGGGGAGGTTGATGCGATGTCAAACTATCGTCACCGATCACAGTAGCTAATAGAGCCTATAAAACTATGTATCTCAAACGATTTAGCTTACAAAACCGTGATTCGCTCGCATGGTACCCAAATAAGAAGTATAATTTTCATGAAGGTCACAATCTAAAGTATATTCCAAGTTTCATTCAAATCCGTTCGGCCGTTACCGAGATGAGTGGGAACAAACCAAAGAGGTTGGATTTTTCTTTTTATGAACAATATACTGATATACACATACGCACACATGACTTTGATATTAGTGTGATGTGATGTAATGTGATGTGATTCTTACCAATCAGAGCTATAGAGTCCCTTTATTGCTGTAAACTCGTACTGACATCGTGATCTTCTGTAGAACAGCGCACATTGCAGTGCTGACGGCGTGCTGGTGCAGACGCGCTCCTAGGACGCTACATAACGCTGATGGTAGGTTGATGCATCATCAAACTATTGTCAGCTAACACGTGGCTAATTGAACCTATAAAACTTACCAATCAGAGTAGAATCGCTGTATTGCTGTAATCCTGTGCTGCGGCAACTCGTACTGACATCGCGATCCTCCACCGAATAGCGCATATTGCAGTGCTGACGGCGTGCTGGTGCAGACACGCTCTCCTAGGACGCTACATACCGCTGATGGTAGGTTGATGCATCATCAAACTATTGTCAGCTTACACAGTGGCTAATTGAACCTATAAAACTTTGCATCATTCTCACCAATCAGAATAAAGTCCTTGTATTGCTGTAATCCTGTGCTGCGGCAATTCGTACTGACATCGTGATCCTCCGCAGAACAGCGCACATTGCAGTGCTGACGGCGTGCTGGTGCGGACACGCTCTCCTAGCGCGCTGTATAGTGCTGATGGTGGGTGGTTGATGCGTCTTCTTGATTCACGAGTTCTGGGAATAAAAGTTTCGGTTAAATTCTATTTTACTGATCCGGAAATACCAAAGAGGTGAGTATATAACTGCTTCCATCAGGAGCAACTACAGGGAAAATCAGAAACGTTCGAATATTTTAGTTGCCGAATCATATCCGTCAGTTCTTCGATACGATATCGATTCCGATGGATTTTTAGGACTTTAAAAAATAATATCTTATCCTGCCCATGCCCTTAGCCCCTGCCCTTATCCGGCCCATATAAATATATACCTTAGAGACTATGTTAAAACTATAATTAAAACACAAATTATTATTATTTGCCACGACGCTTAACGACGACGATTTAAGAGCTTATGAAGGCGATTCGACACGATTTCGTGAGATTTTAGCTCAATTACCACACCACTGACACCACTGTAGGGACCCCACTATAAAACATTTCGAACGTTTGAAAATATCTCCTCTGACGGGGAAATCAAATAAAACTTTTTGACAGTATAAAATATAGTTTTTATTAAAACACATATCCCCATATGAATGAGTAGTTAAATTCTGACATAATGGCACGTTAGAAATGGCAAAACAAATAGAATTCTACAACGTAAAATATTGGAGGACGAACTCTACCTGTCTCATTGCTGGTCTAAACTGAAAAAGGACAGAAAGCAATGGAAATCGTTGAGAAGGGATATATTAGCCTGCGATCATGGTTCTTGAACATGGCCCTTAGTGCAGCTATTGTGATTAAGCCCTTTTAAGCCCTTGAAGGGTGAATTAAGACCTATCGTGGTTTTATTTCACCTGGGTTAATTCATAAAGAGAGACATACTAAAATAGTTATCATAAATACCTATCCAGAAAATAAAATCTCCTGAAGTTCGTCCAATTTACGCTGGACTTTCTCCGCTCTTTAATTTTCACTTTGGACATATTTTTCGACATATGGTGTTCGTGTTAACTTTGGAAAAGCCTATTCTGTACTAATTTGAATGTTGTTTTTATGGACAGTAGTAAAGGGTGGTGGGTGAATGTAGCGACAGCAGAAAATGCAAATGTTTAGATATATTAGATTCGAATAAAAAGCTTTTAAAAAAAATACGTTGAATTAGATTATTTTTCATCCTATTATCCTGTTCATATTTTGAAGGCGAAAGTTGGTGACTTATGAAATGTTCATCCACCACACCACACCACCACACCAGCCTATATCAGTCCACTGCTTTTCATAGGCCTCCCATAAAAAAGGGAATGCCCATAATCCAAACGCTGGGCATGCGAGTTGAGGATCGCAAGGCACATCTTTTCGCACCACCGACGCTGCTGCCCGACGGCGCCCAGGGGATTTAGCTGTGCCGGTGTTGGACTGCGCTATGCCGCTAACAGCCGGCCACCAGAGCCTCTTTTGTTAGCAGGGTGCACCGCGTGCAGGTGAGGTCAGCTTGGGTTCAGAAAATGGGGGTAGGAACCACCTGATTAATGTTCGTCCATCCAATTCAAAACATAATATTGAGCTGAAATTTTGAAAACTATTAATTCTATACCAGAAATAACATTTTGGCTACTTTTATTGGTACCACTGTATCACGCGAGTGAAGCCTTGGGAGGACGCTGGTTAAAGTTAGATAAACATATTTCGGGTTTGTGTGTTATGGCACCTTAGTATTCATAGTTATTCAAACCTAGCGGGGTAACGCCTTAGATTGCTGGTTTTTTGTCCGGTGCTGACCATGTCAAGTCAAGTCAAGTCATGTTGGTGTGCAACTGAGTTAGTGAATGAGGCATCATTTCTTGCGGAGTGACTTTACCCAGGTAGGTACTACGCGAGCGAAGCCGAAACTATTAAAAATAAAGTCAGCTGTCAGTTTTTCCACCAGTCCACTCCATATTTGAAGGACGTGAACTAGCAAACAAAACGCTGATGACACGTCACGATTAACATGGCGGCCTGCCATGTTGTAATTATTTATTTTGTTTAGCACTGTTTACTTGTAAGTGTTTCGTCGATGGTTTTCGAAAGCAAGACATGTAATCATTCTATGAGCTATAGATTCAAAGTGATTTTAGAAAAATCTTTAAAATTTTCTTCGTACATTTGTTTTCCTTTCGCTTACCACATACACTCGAGAGCAATGAATCCGGGTCACTCAAAGAATCCAAAATATCTCGGAAAGTAAGAATGCTAGGTTAATGCAATAAATTGTATTTAATAGACAATTTAATACTCCTTAAATGAAAGTTAAAAAAATATGAGTCACCATACATTTTATTTACACAAAATTACATAAAGAAAAAAAACTGCTGATCTCTCCTTAAAACAAAAATAGGAAACATGAAATTTTTGAACTTTATGACGATTTTCTTGAATTTCAATACTTCGTATTACCTCCTCGTGCTTCCATTACTGCGTTTACGCGGTTTGGCATGCTGTACACCAAGTTCCTTATACGATTTTGGGGAATATTCTCCCATTCCTCTGTGAGAGCAATTTTGAGCTCAGGAAGCGTGATTGGGGGAGGGTTTCGTTGTTTTACGCATCTTCCTAGCTCGTCCCAAGCATGCTCGATCGGGTTGATATCCGGGCTGCGCACTGGCCACTCCATACAAGTAATGTTCATCTCTTGAAGGTAGTCATTCACAATCCTACCTGTATGAGGTCGGGCATTGTCATGCATAAATATAGCATCCTCACCAAAATTGACCATAAATGGACCAACGTGTTCGTTGAGGATTTCTTCCACATATCTTACGCTAGTTAAAGAGCCGTTTTCTATGATCACCAGCTCTGTGCTACTTTCAGAGGAAATTCCGGCCCACACAAGTACAGACCCACCACCGTAGGCTACTTTTTCTTCGATGCATGCTTGCTTGAATCTTTCCCCTGGTCTTCTATACACTCTGTGTCTTCCATCGTGCTTGTAGAGCATAAATTTTGATTCGTCGGAGAACATAACTTTCGACCAATCTTCAATACTCCAATTTACGTGGTTCTGGGCATATCTTAGTCTTGAAATACGATGGCCACGCTCCAGTTTAGGGCCGTTTGCAGGTCTAAGGGGTTTTAAGTTAGATTCAGCAAGCCGACGTCTTACTGTCCATGCACTTGGGTTACTTCCTCCGAGGCGTCGAAACTGATTTGTGAGTTCAGTTCCTGTGAGAAAGCGATTTCGAAGCATGGTGTTCACCAAGTATCGGTCTTCTCGTGCTGTGGTACACCTAGTTCTGCCCGTTCCTGGTCTGCGTAGGTTAGAACCAGTTTCTTCGTAACGCCGGAGAACTCTTTGTACTGTTGACAGCGACACACCGACAGTCCTGGCTGTATCGCGCTGACTCGGGCCGGTTTCCACCAATGTAAGTATTCTGGTGCATTCTTCAAGTGTAAGCGACATGATTTCAGCTTGAATAATGAATATTGAGCACTATCAACCTGGTTTATGTTCAGTCAGCATCAAAAGTAGATGATGAGTTTCAGAATGTCAATACAGCTGATAGAAATTTGCGTCAGAATTAGATAGCACTAAAGTGTTCCATAAATAGGTGATTGAAAAATATGCCAACAATAAGCTGATGACACTAACCACCACATGTACCTGATGACTTTAAGGTTCAAAAGTATCTGATGTAAAAAAGTTCTATAAATATACTAGCTGCACCCCGCGGCTTCGCCCGCGTGGAAATGTATATGTCAAAATGTGTTTCATTATTTACATAAAGGTTTATTTTTATCACGTTTTGCGCGGAATAAAAAGTACTAAGTTAGAAAGTACCTGTTAGGGTGTTCCTACTCAGTTGTGAACACCCTAACAGGGTACATATTATGTATTGATTCTCAACCTAGTCTTAACATCTGACTTTTTTTTTTTGTTTAATGTACCTACATATGTAATATGATTGCAATAAATATTGAATACTGAATACTGAATACTGAATACTGAATACTAACATATTATTAATGCATTACCTAGCATACCCGTACACGTTCCATTCTCGTTCCCACTCTTACTCCCTTTTTCGTTCCCGTTCCCACTCCTGTTCACGTTGATCACCAATTCAACTGCCGGTTAAGTATGATAAATTTTAATAAACTCACCTAACTTGAGAAATGATTGGTTTCCCATACAAACTTTCATCCCCAATCATACCCTGTTCAAGTTTTATTTTCTTAATGTACTTTTTAGGAATCAATTTTAATCAAAGTTCATTAATAAAAATTGATTACTTCAACCCCGAAGTGCGGAAAAATCCTGAAACAGGTCATTTATTTCTAGAGAGAGATTCTGTGCAATATTTCAAGTCGATTGGTAATTTTTTTTTTATGTTCCCCATACAAACTTTGCCACCCCGTTTACAACTTTAGAGAAAAAAAAATCAAAATTAGATAAGCCTTTGTATTATTCACTAAGCTAAACTAACAAACATTCACACAAACTTTTGTTCCCCGTACAAACTTTGCCACTCCCGTTAATCGTCTTAGGAATTGAATTTCGAAAAATCCTGAATCGCGTATTCATTTATTTTTAGTAGACAGTCTCTGTGCTAAATTTCAATTTGATTGGTAAAGATTTTTTTTGTTCCCCATACAAACTTTGCCACCCCCGTTCACCACTTTTGAGGTTGTTTTTTCAAATTTTTATTACCTTATGTGTTATTCGGGCACCGAAACTATCAACGTGCCAAATTTAATGAAATTTGTTTAGTGGTTACGGAGATACGTGGTAACAAACATTCACACAGACTTTTGTACCCCGTACAAACTTTGCCACCCCCGTTAAAAGTCTTAGAGGTTGAATCGCGAAAAATCCTGAACCACGTATTCATTCATTTTCAATAGAAAATCTCTGTGCAAAATTTCAAGTAGATTGGTAAAGATTTTTTTGTTCCCCATAAAAATTTTGCCATCCCCGTTTACCACTTTTGAGGCTGTGTTTTCAAAATTTGATTATCCAATGTGTTATTCTGGCACTGAAACTATCTACGTACTAAATTTCATCTAAATTTTAAATTTTAACTGGCCTCTTAAAATTTAAAATAAAAATAAAAATAAAAATAAAAATAAAAATAAAAATAAAAATAAAAATAAAAATAAAAATAAAAATAAAAATAAAAATAAAAATAAAAATAAAAATAAAAATAAAAATAAAAATAAAAATAAAAATAAAAATAAAAATAAAAATAAAAATAAAAATAAAAATAAAAATAAAAATAAAAATAAAAATAAAAATAAAAATAAAAATAAAAATAAAAATAAAAATAAAAATAAAAATAAAAATAAAAATAAAAATAAAAATAAAAATAAAAATAAAAATAAAAATAAAAATAAAAATAAAAATAAAAATAAAAATAAAAATAAAAATAAAAATAAAAATAAAAATAAAAATAAAAATAAAAATAAAAATAAAAATAAAAATAAAAATAAAAATAAAAATAAAAATAAAAATAAAAATAAAAATAAAAATAAAAATAAAAATAAAAATAAAAATAAAAATAAAAATAAAAATAAAAATAAAAATAAAAATAAAAATAAAAATAAAAATAAAAATAAAAATAAAAATAAAAATAAAAATAACTATCAACTGAGCTAAAAGGCCAGTTAAAATAGATAATCAGTTATTTATGCTATGCTAGATAGTCAGTTATTTTTGAACTTATATCTTTATTGCCAAAATATTGCAAAGTAACATAATTCATATATTTATAGAACTATTTTACATCAGATACTTTTGAACCTTAAAGTCATCAGGTACATGTGGTGGTTAGTGTCATCAGCTTATTGTTGGCATATTTTTCAATCACCTATTTATGGAACACTTTAGTGCTATCTAATTCTGACGCAAATTCCTATCAGCTGTTTTTAAATTCTGAAACTCATCATCTACTTTTGATGCTGACTGTACCAACATAAATGACAGATTACAAACAAAAGCAAAAACAAATCCTGTAATTTCGTAGTTCCATCTTCGACAGTGTTCCCTTTTCAAATTTGATTTTTTTATGATATAACTTTACAATAACTAAGAAGTTTTAATACTTTCATTTAAGGAGTATTAAATTGTCTATTAAATACAATTTATTGCATTAACCTAGCATTCTTACTTTCCGAGATTTTTTGGATTCTTTGAGTGACCCGGATTCATTGCTCTCGAGTGTATTTGACGATATACTACATAAGCCAGGTAGGTTATAAGTAGTATTATAAAGCTAAAACTTACCTAAATTACATTCAAAATTTGTTCAATGGATGAATGTGTTCAATAGCGCTTCTCTTACAGTCTCTAACTAAGGGGGGGACAGTCTGTTTTGTTCTTTGTATTTACATAATTCGAATATAATTAAATAATTTGAATAATAATAAATAGATCAAGATCGAATGGAAGAATTGTGGGCAGGCCTTTCTTTATCAGTGGGACATAAAACTCATAGTAATTGTATTAAGATATTTTTTCGAGAAGTAGGGTACCTAAGTACTTAAGAATGCGGCGAATGTCGCTCGCAACTTCAATTCGAGACGCGGGCAAAGGTTCGCTCCGTATATCGCATCTCTGTTTACCTGATGGATGATTCAGCCGTGCGGGCGGGATAGCAATATTGGCCGTTCAAAATTTTCAAAGAATTTGTTTGTGTTCCATAATACCAAAAATCATGACTGAAAACTTTATGTATTCCTTACAATGTATTGTTATTCTGTAACTAGATAATATAAGCTATGTACCTTAACAACACGTAAGATATTGTTGTTTTTAATTCGAGGACAAAGAGGAAGAAAAGTGGTCAATTTTGGCATAAAAATGAGCAAAATGCTATTGGCTTTTAATTCATTTTAGGTAAGTATTTTGTAAAAAAAACCTTTCCAGGAACCTAGATAAATACTATTGGAATACAAATAATATAATAACATAGCGGAAATATGCTTAAAGGAGAATGCCGAGAACCCGTACCAATTGCGTCAAAACCGAACGTATCCCATAAAATTTACTATATTTTATAAATGACACTAACATTTTCTTTAGTTTTACACACCGACGGGATTATTAATCAAGTAAAAAAATATTTTGTTGATTTGGTTTCCGCTGCACGCCGCCATTAGATTACAACAACCAATGATATATACGTTACTATGGCAACAAACATTGATGTAAAGTGTTACTATGGCAATAACCCTCATTTTTTATTGTTTAGACAGTAGAATCCACTAAAAACTTGTTGGAGATTATTTTGACCCACTCACTTTAGCCTTGGTATCGAGCGCCATACATCAGACGGCATTCTCCTGAAATCATTTTGGTATTATCTAATCATTTGTATGGGCAATTCGTCCTCCGGAGGCCCCTTAATGCCCGATTCCTTGCGGATACCCTAAAATCTTGAATTATTCACAAGAGTCATCATTAACCTATTTCTGGCGTGCGTGATCCGCAATTTATTGTTTTATAAATACTTGTGTGCGTGTGAAGAGGGTAGCTTAATGTTACTTAGCTGGTAGACTCCTAACGTAGAGTTTGTGCTGAATAACAAGTATTTAATATTTGTTTCCTTTTTGGTTGCTGCAATTGTACTTAAAAAAAGTTTGTAAAATTGTCTTCTATCTCTTCCCAATCTCTTCTTTATCTCTTCAATATCTCTGCTCTGACTTTATCTCTGTCCTTCTCTATCTCATAGGGTCTGACGGAAGATGCGTCATAATGTCGTTATGTGTGTAAAGTAAGATGTTTTATCATCTAATTTGACTATTCTGGCGTTACGCAACTGAAGATGCGCAGCGTATTTATATTAGATATTAACGTCCCTAAATTACATAAAAAAAGTCGATATTTGATTTAGTCTGATGGAGCACCTAGTCTTTCTAAACTAAGCAAATTTTATTGTTAATCGTTAATTTTTTTAATTTTACCAATTCGTAACGCGACCAAACAGACAAGAATTGGCAGGAAACTCTGTTAGGTATTTACCTAATTCAAGTTCTCTAACTTAGGTTACGCCCTCTAGCATTTTAATAGCTTTCATTGTTACAATTGCCATTTGTTTCAACCGCACCCAGTTCATAAAAAAATGTATTTAAACACTTCAAAAAAAGTATTACATTGGTAGTAATTCTGCGGAAGAGCTTCCACAATTAGCCCTACATCATCATCATCATGATCATCGTCTATAGCAGTCCACTGCTGGACATACCTAGGCCTCCCCTAATAAGCGCCCTATCTTGAACTCGACGCATCCAGTTTCTACCGGCAGCTTTTCGCAAACCGTCACTCCACCTGCCTGGAGGGCGTTACTATGTTTGCCGAGCCGCAGTCTCCTCTCAAGAACTACTCATGGGCCAGACGACCTCTGTGGCGCAGTGGGCGAAGGTCCACCTGAGACGCAGAAGGTAGCGGGTTTGATTCCCGCCGCGGGACAAATGTTTGCATGTTCCGCAGATATTTGTCTCGGGTCTGGGTGTTTTCTATGTATGATATGTATGTATTTACAAAAAAAATTATATATGTAATATATTAATCATGTGGTTCCCATAACACAAGCTCTGCTTAGTTTAGGGCTACATGATGCTGTGTGATAATGTCCAATTTTATTTATTTAATAGACTAGCTGGTTCATTTATAAGCCGTGACAGTAGTACACTCGTAAAAGTCGGACATGTCACGCGACACAGCTGCGTGACCCACACTGTAGGTCACAGTGCACCAACAATTATATCAGAACAATTATAACTTAGTACAAAATAAACTTTACTTCCTTTACGAACATTTTTGTTGGTAAGTAGCCTGTAATTAGCTTTCTGTTACTTACATATTCTTTTGTATTACACAACTCAACGTAGCTTTGTCCTTCTGATGTTGGCTGCAAGTTAAGTAGTTCCTATTTTTGGGTCGGATTTTACCTACTGGGATTGGTCGACTCGTTTCTAGAGCCCAAAGAACATGACTAAAGCATAGGGGCATATCTAAGGGGCATAGAAGAACCCTTAAAATTAATTCATGCTCGGAACATCAACTCATACGGCTGATCTCTACTTTCTTATGTCCAATATCAACAGTTAGAAAGGGATGCATACATATATCAATGCGACTTCAAATGAGTTCAATAAGTTAATCGTACCAGGGTGTATAGGCAAAATTCTATGCAGTTTCATTGAAATGCCCTGGTACGAAGTCGCAGCATTCGAATTGAGATAAAGTATGCATCTCTTTCTAGAAAATTATATATTATGGACATAAGAAAGTTGAGATCAGCCGTATTATTTGATGTTCAGAGCATAGTGAATTTAAAAACTTCACCTAGTTCTCTTCTATATCCAGGGGCGGATTTCTCAATAGGCCAAGTAGGCCTGGGCCTAGGGCGGCAAAATTTAGGGAGCGGAAAAACTTGGTGAAATAATGAATGAATAAAACTTGTAGAACCACCAAAATATGAGCAGATCAAGCATATCATGAAATTAATATAACTATTTTAGCAAATCATGTAGGTACTTGTCTTCGCACTGAATACTATTTTTTTCACTCACAGAGTGGGTTTAAATTGAATCACGATTTTCGAAGAGCTAAAGACAAAGAGCAGGTATGAGGGTTTTTATATTTTTCTCGTCTATCGCTTTAGAGCGAGTAAGGATACCAGGAAAGGTTGACTGGCAGAAAATGCTTTAGCATTAAGTCCTCTTTTTGTACAATTCTTTGTTTTTGTGCAATAAAGTGTTAAATAAATAAATAAGGAGGTGGCAATCTTTAATATGCCTAAGGCCCAGGTCACACATATCGGGCAAGGACATGGCGCGGACATGGCGCGGACGTGGCACGGACGTGGCGAGGACATGGCACGGGCATGGCGCGGACATGGCTCGGACATGACGCAGAAATGACGTGACAGAGGCACAAGTGTAGTGCAGTCTGTTTTCCATTATCGATGTGTCAGCATGTCATCCTCAGAAGACGAAGATGCTCTTGCTCTCGTGGATACAATTAATTAATATACAGATCAGGGCCCGTACAACCCCGATTTCGAGCTAGTTGCTTCGAAAGTGAAACCCCTTCATTGGGTTATACAGTTGACGGGATTACCCTTTCGTTTGGGTATTCTCCTTTCCCTTCTCCTTTATTCCTCCTTCATAACACAAGCGAAAGTGTAACCCGTTCCTTTTGGTTTTCAGTCGATAGGGTTACCCTCTTATGAGGTTAAAAGAATGAATATAGTTACCTCTTGATAGGTTTTTTTGAATGTTACACAATGTTTATCATTACGCCTGACACTGGGTGGGGGAATTTAGATTTTGACTCTTGATTTATGTCATCAATCATTAGGTATTAGTTCGGATCGCTTTATTTGGTTGAAGGAAGAGCGTCACTGCATTAAAGAAAAGTTTTGAAAACATAAGGAAAGTGCTGTGTTTCAGTCAGTTTTCATTGGTCATCATCACAGAGTATGCGTTGTGATATACGAGACCCGCAGTCAACATATTAAAAAGAAAAAAACATGGTTTTTCAGTTTTCATAAGTCATCAGTTATGTCATGACTGAGGCCCGCAGCCAACATGTTAAAAAGAAAAAAATGTGTTTCAGTCAGTTTTCATAGAGCATCATCGCAGAGTACTCTGCGTAGCGTTATTTTTTATTTTTATTGTATTTATTAGGCAAAGCCAACAGTACACATAATGAGCATTTTGTAAAGCGTTATGTCCGAGACCCGCAGTCAACGTGTTAAAAAGAAAAAATATGACCTTCAAAACTATTTTGAATAATAATTTTGGATTGTCACTGTCACTATCACACTCAACTCAACTCAAAGCTCCACTCGAAATTCATTCCACAAATTCATCTGTAAATGGTTATATCTCTGGAACTACTCATCCTAGACTAGCCGTTAATTGCTCAAAAGATAGCTATCGACAAGATCTTTATTTTTAATGACATATGTCAAACTTGAATTTGCTATATCGCGAGAAGTACTCATCCTAGACTTGCCATTACTAGCTCAAATGATAGCTACTAATAAAATCTTAATTTTCGATGACAGCTGTAAAACTAAAAACTGTCATCGAAAATTAAGATCTTAACAATAGCTATCATGTGAGCTAGTAACGGCAAGTCTAGGATGAGTAGTTCTCGAGATATGGTCGATTTAAGTTTGACAGCTGTCATCGAAAATTAAATTCATGTCAATAGCAATCATTTGAGCTAGTAAAGGCAAGTTTATGATGAGTAGTTCTCGAGATATGGTCGATTTAAGTTTGACAGCTGTCATCGAAAATTAAGTTCATGTCAATAGCAATCATTTGAGCTAGTAAAGGCAAGTCTAAGATGAGTAGTTCTCGAGATATGGTCAATTTAAGTTTGACAGCTGTCATCGAAAATTAAGTTCATGTCAATAGCAATCATTTGAGCTAGTAAAGGCAAGTCTAAGATAAGTAGTTCTCGAGATATGGTCGATTTAAATTTGACAGCTGTCATCGAAAATTAAGTTCATGTCAATAGCAATCATTTGAGCTAGTAAAGGCAAGTCTAAGATAAGTAGTTCTCGAGATATGGTCGATTTAAATTTGACAGCTGTCATCGAAAATTAAGTTCATGTCAATAGCAATCATTTGAGCTAGTAAAGGCAAGTCTAAGATAAGTAGTTCTCGAGATATGGTCGATTGAAGTTTGACAACTGTCATCGAAAATTAAGGTCTTGTCAATAGCTATCATTTGAGCTAGTAAAGGCAAGTCTAAGATGAGTAGTTCTCGAAATATGGTCAATTTAAGTTTGACAGCTGTCATCGAAAATTAAGTTCATGTTAATAGCAATCATTTGAGCTAGTAAAGGCAAGTCTAAGATAAGTAGTTCTCGAGATATGGTCGATTTAAGTTTGACAGCTGTCATCGAAAATTAAGGTCTTGTCAATAGCTATCATTTGAGCTAGTAAAGGCAAGTCTAAGATGAGTAGTTCTCGAGATATGGTCGATTTAAGTTTGACAGCTGTCATCGAAAATTAAGTTCATGTCAATAGCAATCATTTGAGCTAGTAAAGGCAAGTCTAAGATCAGTAGTTCTCGAGATATGGTCGATTTAAATTTGACAGCTGTCATCGAAAATTAAGTTCATGTCAATAGCAATCATTTGAGCTAGTAAAGGCAAGTCTAAGATAAGTAGTTCTCGAGATATGGTCGATTTAAGTTTGACAGCTGTCATCGAAAATTAAGGTCTTGTCAATAGCTATCATTTGAGCTAGTAAAGGCAAGTCTAAGATGAGTAGTTCTCGAGATATGGTCGATTTAAGTTTGACAGCTGTCATCGAAAATTAAGTTCATGTCAATAGCAATCATTTGAGCTAGTAAAGGCAAGTCTAAGATAAGTAGTTCTCGAGATATGGTCGATTTAAATTTGACAGCTGTCATCGAAAATTAAGTTCATGTCAATAGCAATCATTTGAGCTAGTAAAGGCAAGTCTAAGATAAGTAGTTCTCGAGATATGGTCGATTTAAGTTTGACAGCTGTCATCGAAAATTAAGTTCATGTCAATAGCAATCATTTGAGCTAGTAAAGGCAAGTTTATGATGAGTAGTTCTCGAGATATGGTCGATTTAAGTTTGACAGCTGTCATCGAAAATTAAGTTCATGTCAATAGCAATCATTTGAGCTAGTAAAGGCAAGTCTAAGATAAGTAGTTCTCGAGATATGGTCGATTTAAATTTGACAGTTGTCATCGAAAATTAAGGTCTTGTCAATAGCTATCATTTGAGCTAGTAAAGGCAAGTCTAAGATGAGTAGTTCTCGAGATATGGTCGATTTAAGTTTGACAGCTGTCATTGAAAATTTATTCCAATTTTATTATGATATAATTATTATTGCGTAATAAAAACAATTAGTAGTCTGCATTTCCGCCCTTAATGCTTAGAACACAATTACCGCAATTAATTTTCATCTTTTGACCGAATGTTTTTTCTCCTTTATCTCCTATAACCCACGTATAACCCGTGTTACAATGATAAAAAGGGTAACCCTAAGGTATGGGTTTTGGAATAATACCTAAATCCAATACTATTGATAACCTTCATGATCAGGTAACCTAATCAAAAGGGTTTTGAATGGTTTATCCCATCAAATAATAGTGTAAACCCATACGGAGAGGGTTAACTAAGCTTTTGGAAAAACTCTGCCGAAAACCTCTTCATCGGGTTACCAAATCGGGCCCTGATACAGATGAAGAAAATACGCGCAAACAAATTTGCACAAGGATCAGCTAGTATTACCATGGGTATTACATAAAAAAATCTTGATACCGGTTTAGTTTAATCTCTTTCCGATTTCCAGCCACAATTTATCTTGAACATTTCAGTTACAATAATCGGATCGACAATGATCATAAAGCGTTGCATTTACAATCAATTCACAAAATTCAATATTAAATTCGATATCGTCATTCGTCACGCATTTTTACATCACTAACAGACGTATGTCGCAAGCAAGTACATACTACGATCTGGCGGCCATCGGACGCCCATCTGGCGGCGATCGGGCGCGGGCGCCGAAATGGCGCGTCATACGTCCGAGCAACGACATACCGTGTGGCCTAAATTGTGCTTTATTTCCATGCATTTTGTATGAAATTTGAATGGAATAGGAAACCGCCTGTGCCATGTCCGCGCCACGTCCGTGCCCGATGAATGTGACTAGCGTCGGGCGCAGACAAGGCACTGGCGGTTTCTTATTCCATTCAAATTTCATACAAAATGCATGGAAATAAAGCACAATTTAGAACACACGGTATGTCGTTGATCGGACGTGCTTATGACGCGAAGTCGTCCGAGCTAAATTGTGCTTTATTTCCATGAATTTTGTATTAAATTTGAATGGAATAGGAAAGCGCCCGTGCCATGCCCGAGCCAGGTCAGACAAGTGGGGCCTATACCTAAGGCGACCAACGGATCAAATCCGCCCCGTCTATATCTGTGGTTGAGGCTAAATTGGGACAAAGATCCTTTGTGACAATTGTACTTAATCTTTAGCTAGCCTTTAGCTAAATAAAGTTATCCTCAAAATCTAGGCATAGATAGTAACATAGGTATGCCTACATTTTGAGGCTACGATTTAAAACGCGACTGCTCTTGCGTGTAGTCGGCTACGAACTTATACCTCAAGGGGATCCATTTTTAACACAGCGAAATTCCCTGACCGTCGACGGACAGCAGCGTTGGCGGTGCAAGAAACTGTGCACTGTGATTCCCAACACGCATGCCCAGCGTGGGGATTATGGGCATATCCTTCATATAGGGGAGGCCTATGGCCAGTAGACTGATATAGGCCAACTGTGTGTTAATCATTATCAACATTATCCTCATTAGAAGCGCTCCTGGCGTGGTTAGCTTCGGTGTTCAGCAGATCACCTTGGTTAAGCAACACTCCACCCGGTCATTGCTTGGATGGGTGACCGTTTAGTGACATTTAGATTTGAGCGGCGTGCTTCGATGTTGGTCCCGGATTTTTAGTCGTTAAGCCACGTCGGAGGCCTTCGGGCGGCCTAAAAACTCCGACACCAGAGTTGTTCACTAGCTCATACGAAGAAGAAGAAGAACATTATCCTATCTCAGTCAACTGCTGGACATAGGCCTTAACAAGCGCCATCGCACCCTGTCCTTAGCTCGACGTATGCAGCTTCTACCCAGCAGCCTTTCGCAAATCGCAGATATGTATTCCTCTTATGCGAGCTTGGAAAGCAGGGTCATGCTCAGCTATGTGCTGCATGGCATAGATTCAGTCCTTTTTAGCACCTCCTAGTTAGAATTATTACCACTGTCTACGTCATTCTAGCTATAATCATAGCTTCATTCTAATTCTAGCTATAATTATAGCCACTGCCTACTAGGGATGCGCCGATACGATCCGATTTATTCAAAGATCGGATTGTGCATACGATCCCATCGATTTTCAGATCGGATCGAATCCATGCGATACAAGTCCATTAAAATCGGATCGTATTCTTTAACATTCTAAACACACAATGAAAGACGTAATTACTATTATTAACGACGAATAATAACATCCTACAAGCTAAATAAAAAAGCACATCCCTACTGCCTACTTCATTCTAGCTATAATTATAGCTGCAGCTTATTCTAAGTACATCTACAGTAGCGAGGTAAGGGTAAGTCGCATGTCGTGCCGGCTTTCCTCGACGGAAATGATTGAGTGGACTGCCTCGCGCCTTTGACACGAAAGCTACACAATATTATATTTAGTTATTTCTACTATTACATGAATGAATACATAATTTATATTTCTTTCATCACTGATTGTTTTTTTATCAAGATTTATTGTAGCATGCCTACCATTACTTTATTACAGTTAAAGTTTGATTGAGAAAGTTCTGATCCATCCAACCTCTTTGATTTATAGAACGTGTGTTGTAAAAAGTTAAGTTTGTATGTACTTATATGTATTTTTTAAATTTCGAATTAACACCAGAGATTATTCTATGTGAAATTATCCTGTAGAAACGAAACTCATTAGATAAGTAGTATTCGGTTTTCAAATTTCGTAAGTAGGTACTTTTATCTTATAAATATCTTATTACGTTGCCTCATATTATCTGTGGGCACAGCAGTGCCCCCGCCAAGTCGAGTAATTAATTAAACTTGATACTGGCGATATTGTGGAAAACTATCAAAGAATCCATTGAATAAAGAAGTGAAGTAACGTGAATTGTAAGAGGAAGATGCTCTAACGCAAGTAACTTATACCTAACAGAGGATCTTAACCTGTTGTTATTGTTATGTTACCTACTACGGTTCATTAAATAATTTTCTTTTAATTTTTTTTTCATTTTGTATTCAAATAACATTCATTTTTATAACTAGTAAAGTCCCCATCACCAACAGCCTTCAACGACTGAAAGCCCAAATATTTTGGTTTACGTCAATTAGATGTCAAAATATATCCGGCTGTGTTGTTGTACCTCAGTGTTTTTATTCCTGATATCAACGACATTGGTCTCTAGATACCTAACTGCGTATTGGGCGTCGACGGCACCAGCTGTTTGGATGTTGTACTTTACAGAGCTGTCACGCAAACAATATACCTACAAACACAAACTTTTAATAATAAGTTCCTCAAAGAGTGTAAAAATGTAGATATTTTTGCTGATAGTTATCACTGCATATAGTTTATATATAATCAAATAAAGTAAAACCACGCAACGAATTTTGATGCGGTTTTTATTCATATGTATAACTTTCACCCATGCGAAGCCTGTGCGGGTCGTATATAATAAGATCACTTAAGATAATTTTCTATGTTTTAATATAGGATACTTACCGTGCGAATAGCACGGTAAGTATCATATTAACAGTTCTATAGACCTCAGATAGCTAAAATGGCATTAAAATATCATGTCACCTGTTTTTATTTACATCTAAAACACAGGCCAAGCTTATTTTATCGAACATTATAAAATGTCATTTCGTTATGAATAAGGGGGTCAGGCGGGGTATTTATGAGACATCCAATATTTCGGTTAAAAATAAGATATTAACAAAATATCTCAAAAGAACATCTTTTATTAATCATCATTCAGTATAAAATAATCAAAAGGATTAGGAAGAATATCATTTATTAATCATAATTCAGTTTAAACCCTAGAAGGTTGATTTTAAACTGAATTATGATTAATAAATGATATTCTTCCTAATCCTAAACCCTAGAAGGTTGATTTTAAAATTAATAATGATTAATAAAAGATGTTCTTCCTAAAAGGTTTAGGATTTTAAACTGAATTATGAATAATAAAAGATGTTAAATTGAGATATTTTGATAACGTCTTATTTTTACCCGAAATATTGGATGTCACATACCCTGCCTGACCCTAAGTGTTTTGGTGCAAACTGTAACTTGAATATCTTTAAAATCTATCGGAGAAAAAAGGTAGCTGTTAAGTGCTAAGTAATGTCTTACCTATTGGTAGCTGTTCCATTAACGGGTGCCACTCTTCGCCTGCGGCACCACCTGGTACAGACACTGCGTGACCAGCTCAGCCGCCGCCAGGGGGCGCAGCGAGACTCCTCCACTACGTCCCCATTCATGTTCCATCTGCTATTGTGTTCGTTACTTGATCAATCACTAATTCATATGGTTTATTTCCACAAAACGGCACATTATCCTTCAACACATAGTAATAAGTTTGTTGCGCCCTCGCGGACTCTACACTTAGTTCAAAGCACAAAACTTTACGTTCAATGTCTACAATTTTTTGCACAGAAAAGTTATAGACCCGGCGTCTTTTCAATTATCTTTTCATACCAAATGATTTATGGTCATGGTTGTGAATAAGATTATTTATACCAGCGAAACTTTAAACTGATAAAAAACTCATTAGTCATTATTCTCGCCTAATAATATCCTGCCACTTAGTTCAAAACATAAAATGTTTTTTTTTTCAATTGTGTTTTTTATCTGAGATGATCTGAGATGCATAAAATCTTAAGCCATGGGTTAAAAATGTTATTTTCAACCTTATTTTCAATGCGATATGCTAATGTTTTCAACAAATACAACCTAAATTGCCTCGCAATTTATCAATAGCCGAATTATTTGCACTACATAGCGATAGCCTCAATATTAATGAGATTTCTAGACGTTTAAATTTTGCCAGCTGTTCGGATTTCTTATCCAGAAAATAAAATGCCGGAATTTCATTATTTGCAAGACAATTGTTGCATACAGCAAGGGTGAGACGCGTGCCTGGTTTGAAGCACACCCAGAAATAAGGTCCAGCCAGATAAACCCAATAGAAAATTTTAGGGAGTTTAAGAACAAAGCTCTGGATCGGCACTGCTATGAGATATGGGAGGAAACCCGTGGATCTGATATCTGCTCAAGGCGGGGTTCAATGAGAGACCAAGCTGTCATAGACACAAGTGGCGGTTACACAAGATATTATATTTTATATTAGCTGACTATTTTATTTTTCTGCATTTTTTTTATTGAAGGGGGTCTATTATTTCTTTTACTTATACAATAAATTTTTACAGCAACTACTTAGTTCAGAAGTTCGCAGTTTTTATAAGTTAATATATAGTTATAATTGAAATTGGATTTTATTAATTAGTATTTTATTACGTATAAAGTTGTTGTTGGAAAGACTTACTCGTATTGTTCTTTTACTCCTATCCCTATTGATCCATACTTTAATATTATAAATAAGAAAGTGTGTTTGGTTGTTTGTCCACCTTTCACGACTGAACCACTGGACCGACTTTGATAAAATTTGGTTTTAAGATAGTTTGAACTCAGGAGAAGAACATAGCTTACCTTTTGGCGCTATAAACGACATTAATGTGGGCGACAATAGGTAATGTGATGTGAGCTACGGGCAAAAATTAGGTATTTATAAAATAAATAATAAATGCGAATAAATTAAAAATGCCGTTTTAAAATAGAAATAAAGAGCACTATTTGCAAGATAATTAGGATTAGATCAATCTAACCTCTTGATATCAGCTAAGCTGTTATATATTTATGACAAGAAAATTTTGCTCAAAATTTGCCTTGCACCGGATAAACATAATTTTTAGACAAATGCGAGGGTTAGCAATCAGTTATAGGAACACAAGGCAAAGCGTTTTTAAAAATAAATGATAAAGAGAGCATTAGTAACTGTCAGAATAATTGCAAGGGAAAATGAACCTTTTTGTTTTATGACGTGCACATGAACTTCAACCGTAGGGTGGTAAACCAATTTCTTGGCCCACCGTACACGTTGCTCTTTAAAAGTTTAACTAACTTTATGGAACCTTACAGTAGGAACAATGAGTGTTACTATGAGTGAATGTCATGGTTGTGAACCTAATAAGTATCGATACAAATTCATAAGTCATAGTTAATACCCTGTCGATATTCATGAAATATACCTACATCATATACATTGATATCCACAGGATATTATCGATGACTTATGATTATGAGCTAAGAATGACTGAAAAAAAATCTGTCCAAAGATAAAATCTATTGCTATCTTTTACTGTTGGATAATGACAAACAGAAACAGGACTAGACTGTGACTTGACAGTAAAAAATATTGTTATAAACCGTTGCGTCGTTATTAATATGAACAATGTATACTTGATATTGGAAAATTGTGGAAAACTATCCCAGAAGCCATAATAAAGAAGTGAAGTGAGACAGGACTAACTTTGAGCAATGGTTTGCTTTGAGCAGCGCCTTAGAACGATAGTAAGGACGTGACTTATCGTTTCTGTTTGATGCCTGAAGAAGCATGGGAGCAACCAAGAAAGCACATTTGCAAAAAAACATAAATTTTATTTCACGTTTTTTAAGATAGCTAAAGATATAACTATGGTCGTCAAATAATATACATTTTTTTCCTATTTGCGAAAACGGCAAGTACTACATTCCGTTCTCGTAACTGGATAGCAAGCAAGAAAAATAATCCATGTTCGTATCTGGTTATCAATAATCAGTTAGGAACATGATTAAAGGTTTATTTTTGTCATAATTTCTTTATAGATTTTTGTCCATTGTTCTGAATGATGAGCTTTTGTTGTTAAATCATCAGTCATCAGTTCATCACTATCACTACTTACACTTAGTACAAGTAGGACTTTTTGTAAAAAATAAACCGACTTCAAATAAATCACTTTTTACTTCTTGCCCTAAAGAATTTTGAAAATCGGTTCACTATTGACAGAAATATTGGTGATCATAGGGCGAAAATTACAAGTGAGGATGAGGTATTTTGAGTTTTCTGGTAAAAGTACTAATCCCTCATTAAATATAAAATTTATATGGGACCACCTGTGAAGTAAAAAAAAAAGAATTTTGAGAATCGGTCTACAATTGACGGAGTTATCGGTGAACATACATAAAAAAAGGTTCCGACGTATTGAGAAGCTCCTCCTTTTTTAAGTAGGTTAATAAAACAATGTCACAACACGCTGTCTGTCTGTCTATCCCTATGTATGCTTAGATCTTTAAAACTACGTTTTTAAAATAGATAGAGTGATTCAAGAGTATAGTTATACAATGTGTCCCCAGCTTGTGGACCTAGACGAACACTACACGTTTAGTATTTTTGACCAATATGCAAAGTATTAAAACAATCGCTCTAGTATTTACCGAGAAAACAATGGTTTTAAAATTGTTAAAATAATGTGACGTGGCCATATTATGTAAATGTTTTATTGATGAAAAGTATGCATTTCATACTAACACAGGCATTTCTTGTCATCATTATTCGTGTCAATAATGATACAGTACGCAACTTTTTTTTTATTATCTGTAATTAAATTTGTTAAAATATTTTTGTTTTTATTTTTACTTCTAATTTAAACCAAAACTGTTTCACAGCATTTGTGAGAAGTAGTATTACGAGGGTGTTCATTCTTTGTCCACAGGCTGGGGACACGATGTATGTATAAGTTCCGGTGTCAGTGTTTCCTGATCGATATGACTTAGGGGCCTTCAAGCGTAGAGTAAATAGGTACATTCTAGGCAAGCGTGGTACCACGCTTACATTGCTTGTACATCGTCGACCGCATCTTCACCTACAAACAGGTGAGGTGGCGGTCAAACGTAAGCCTATAAAACATACAATAGTTCACCCGTGCGAAGCCGAAGCAGGTCGATAGTTTCTACTAAATGTAGCCTAAAAATATGTTTTTAAGGATAGCACTAAAAACATATTTTTAGGCTCCCCGCAGACGAACGACTTTACCACCGATTTTTGTAGGACATTTAGTGAGGGGCACGTCATGGACAGAGCGTAACCAGGTAACCAACCTCCGTCAACCAACCAGGTTGGATTAACGGAGGAAGTAAGGCCTTAAGATCTAAAATTGCATAAAAGTTATAGAACATAAAATACTTTTATCAATACGTACAATCCAATTCCGACCACTATCTGAATCCAGAAAACGAAATTTTCATACATATTTGAAAGTACTGTAACTCCAAAACTATGAACTTTACGAAAAAAAGTTATAGCACATAAAATACTTATATCAACACGTACAATCCAATTCTATATTTCTATTCATTTTAGCTCTTAAGGCCTCATTTTCCTCCGTTAATCCAACTTGGGTGGTATACGCTCTGTCCATGACGTTCTCCTCCCTAACTGTCTGATTTTCTGTCCTACAAAAAGTCGGTCGTCTGTGGGGAGCCTAATGATAATTTTTCTAACTACTTCTTTCACTCCCATACAAAAACGTTTTATAAAATATATAAACGCCCAGCGTCCACACTTGAGGCATGAAGCTGTTAAGCCTCATGTGCCTATAGTTTCACATAAACATTAATTACTAGTATATTGCCATGATCGAGTCAATCACTAAATAAACACCTGCGTAATTTAAGCTTCTGTGCCAGAAAGCGATGTTTACATTTTCGAATATTAAGTTCTATTATTGTATTTTTTTAACCTAAGTTTTAACATCAGTAAGAAAGTTATCATCATCATCAGTCTATAGCAGTCCACAGCTGGACATAGGCCATAGGGCGCAGGGGCATTATACGCGCTCATTATAAGGGTTATATATATTAAGGGTGTCGTGTTCCGACGATTCCGTGGACGAATATTGGACACCACGCGACCCACGTCGTGTATATTACGTGGCAAATAATAATTTGTGTTTTAATTATAGTTTTATTAATATATATGTTAGTCTATAAGGTATATATTTATATGGGCCGTAGGATAAGTAAAACACCATCTGTATTTATTCTATTGTAGCCTGAAATAAAGTTTATATTATATTATTATATTATTATGGGAGCCTAATGAGCGCCATTGCGCCCTGTCCTCAGCTCGACGCATTCAGCTTCCACCAACAACCTTTCGCAGATCATCCTCAAAAAAATTATGACATAGAATATTTGGATCTCCGATTTTCCTTTTCCATTTTCGATTTTCCATTTTCTAAGTCGGACGAATGAATGAATGAATGAATGAAATTGCTTTATTAGGCCAAATTAATCAGAGCTTTTATTATAGGAACCACATGACTGATAAACACTTAATATAGGTACCTACATTTTAATATAAATTCATATATATGATATGAAGAAAACACCCAGACCCGAGACAAATATTTGCATAACATACAAACATTTGTCTCGCGCGGATCGATCCCGTAGCCTGCGTCTCAGGCAAGACGTCATCGTACATTTCCATTTCTCAATTGTGCGATGCGGTTCTGAATAATTGAGATAGTCGATCGATTGTAGCTTGCACTTATTTATAGATCAGTTAAGTTATACACTTTCTATCATATTGAGTTGAAGGAAACCCTTGCGTGTGCAAATAGTTTAATTAGGTCGGGATTGTACGGTCGCGCCTTATAACTTGGCTGGCTTATGGCCCGACCGCACAAGACGGACCAGATCTGAATGGACCATTCCGGACGGGCCATCTACAAGCCAAGTTTTATCTTGGCTGTCTTAAGCCCGACCGTATTGGGGAGGACCGGATCAGAATGGACCGTTCCGGTCTGGCCGTAAATGCACCAAATTATAACTTGGCTGGCTTAAGCCCGACCGTACCGGACGGACCAGATGGACCGTTCTGGTCTTTCCGTATACGCACAAAGTTTTAACTTGACTGGCTTATGGCCCAAACGGATCGGACGAACAGAACCGAATTGGATCATTCCAGTTGCGCTTACCAGTCGAGCTAAATTATGTATATTGACACATAATAGTATCGATTCTGTTGTTCACTTTTCTGAACTTAATTAAATTTGGCAGCTTTAAAGTTATAGCTATCCTTATCATTTACACCTAAAATAAATCACTTTTAGGAATGTCAAATTAAGTTTAGTTTAGGAAAATGCACAACATAATCGGCATCAGCGTCTAACTTAGCTTAAGGTACGTGTACATGACATGTCTACTTACTCAGTAATATATTTATACTAGCTAGCACTTTAGTTACTTTTCCAAAAATGGTAAGTATTTACTATTTTTATTCCACCATCATCATCAATTTACAGCAGTCTACCGCTGGATATAGGCCACCCCTAATGAATGTAATTACACCCTGTCCTCAGTTCGACACATCCAGCAGCCTATGGCAGATCGTCACTCTACTTGGCCGGAGGGCGTCCTACACTACGTTTAGCTTGCTAATTATCTGAGCTATGTCGACCAATTTTATTCTATGACGGATAGTCTCATTGCGGATATATATATATATATATATATATCCTTCAGAGAGATTCCGAGCATAACACGTCTCAATAGCTCGCTGAGCAACTTTGAACTGGTGGACTAATAGCCACTTAATTTCAAAGTTATTGGGTATTTAATTAATTTGAATAGTATCTTAAATACAATAAAATTAGATCTCTTCACGTCTTTCTTTAATTGGGTACCTTACCTAATAATTAGATAATATGTAGGTAGGTAAGGTATTTTATGTACCCAGGTTTTAATTTCAATGTAGTAGGTAATCTACTTTACAACATAGGTACTTAGAGTGTTGCGTGTTTGTTGTTAAGGTTATAAACCAAAATATTTAGATGACTACTTTTATTTTAGATTAGTAGGATTTATTTTAGCTCAGCTAGTTTTTATTATATCAGCTTTCGTACCGAACAAAGAGAAAAACCAAATAAAGAGAGTTAATAGGCATCTTCTGGGAAAGCTCACCCCATCGTCGACCTCATCCTTGCCTATGCAAGCCTCGAGGTCAAGAGTTGGCCCATAATAAAAATATAAAAAAAGTACATAAATATTTTAAGCATTACTATTTCTTATTATGTAAGTTTCCAAAGTTGTGTAGAAAAAGCTATGCTATAACAAAAACAATTGAAATATAAATAAAAATCATTCGCTTATAAAAGTAAAATTATATGTTTCACTTCTATACCTACATATTTTTTAAGTTGCATACGTGAACAAAAAATTACTTCTCATAATACCACCACCACCACCACACCAGCCTATATCAGTCCACTGCTGGACATAGGCCTCCCCTAATAAAGGGGGATATGCCCATAATCCCCACGCTGGGCATGCGGGTTGGGGATCGCAGGGCACAGCTTCTCGCACCACCGACGCTGCTGCCCGTTGGTGGCCAGGGGACTTAGCTGTGCCGATGTAGGCTGTGCTATGCCGCAATCAGCCGGCCGCCAGAGCCCCGTTCGTTGTTTAGCAGGGTGCACCACGTGCAGGTGGGGATGGCTTGGGTTCCGAATATAGGGGTTGGAACCCCGTACACCCCATAATACGCTTTATCTAAATTCAAATTTAGATACGTAGACTAAAGTAGTTTTAAATACAAAGAGATCGACCAAATAATTTGCAAACAAATCATATTCCAAATTCGAACACTCACAAGACCTTTTGATTCACGTAAAAAAATTGATTTAGCATACAAGTTAATATTTTAGTTCTAAATTAGAATATTTGTTAACTTTTTTTAACACTAATACGATCATTAATCAAACAAGTTTCTATTTCAATTCTAAATTCGAATAATTGTTAACTTTTTTTTCACATAGATCCGATCATTTATCAAACAAGTTTTTATTTAAAAAGCTCGCGTGTTATTTTCCCGCATGCTAGGCCGCAGGGAACGTTTCAAACAGCCAAGGAGGCACTGAAGAATATCGACTACACAGTAGGTATAAAAGGGTAGCGACGACAACCTTACTTATTACAGTTTTCAGCCGGTTTCTTACGTAAACTAGCCTTCTGCCCGCGGCTTCGTTCCTATTGCTTAAGACGACTAGTAGGGTCAAACCTCCCTCTCGCTCGCACTATTCAACATTTTTGAAGATATAAAATCACTGAATGTAGTTATGCAAAATAGCAAACCTTCACGGGCTAGAAAATAAAAATACAAAGGTTCAGCAATAATCTCATTTTGATTCTTTCACGTTTTCTTAACAAAAAACTGGTACCAATGTGATGAATTTTTGTGCCAATTTTTTTGTAGGAAAACGTGTTGGGTTCAAAATGATATTCTTACTGAACCTTTGTATTGTTATTTTCTAGGCCGTGAAGGTTTGCTATTTTGCATTACTGCATTCAGTGATTTTATATCTTCAAAAATGTTGAATAGTGCGAGCGAGAGGGAGGTTTGACCCTACTAGTCGCCTTAAGTTATTTCAGTTCATAATTTAATACTAATGTTTCCAAGTTCGATCTAAATACATACTTAAATAGTCTATTGTAAACATTGCACAACGTACAAATTGCAAGAAGCAAATTTTGGATCACGTACCACTTAACACGAATGATTAATTGTCTACTTACATTAAGATAGATAGATAGATAGATAAACATTCATTTGTTCTAAAGACACATACACAATTTACATTAATGGTAAATTAAAGTAGGTGATGTTATGTGTAACTTTGTGTGTGCTGCAGCACGACAAAAAGGCCATCATTTTGAACCTCTAATTTTATGCAAGTACATAACTATCATTTCATCATTTCATTTCATTTACAATTTGTGTGTTAATAAAATACATTTACCTATAATTTAAGTGTGATGTGATGATCAACAAGATAGTTAGAAGGGCCCTTCCCTGGGGTGAATCAGCCCTACCACTTATTACCGAGTTATTATGATAATAACTTAGCAAGTAGGGCAGTTAGTATAATAGTGGGTTACGTAAAGACATATTTTTCAGTGCCTTCAATACTAAAAAGTCCAAGTATTTTCATTTTTTATTTATATTATAAATGTTATATTTTTTCATTTTTTATTACACTAACAATTAAGTTGATTGACTTGCAATAGGACATTTCATTATTTCCATACTTAATTTAATCGTATCTATTAATTAAATAAAAATACAAAATTTAGTTTAAACAAGTTTATATCATAAAATTACCTTAAAATTAATAATAACCTCAGTACCAGCTGAGGATTTTCCTATCTAACGCACTAAGATAAATAAGTAAGTAGGTAGGTAGGTATTATATAAAATAAAATACTTATATAAAATAAGTAAAATAATAGTAGGCCTAATATAAAATACTTATTACAGGTACTTTTACGAAAAATAAAATACCTACAACGGAATTGAGAACCTACTCCATTTTTGAAAAATGTTACCAAGGAGTCGTACTATTAATAATTCCATGGTTGATGCAGTCACAAATTTCAGTGTCATAGAATAAATAAACGAAGATTTTCCTCGTCTATTGGTTGTCACCAAACACCAAACGCCTGATAGAAAAAAAGTTGTGTAATTATATTCAATAGGTAATTTTAATTTGTATTATTTTATAAAAATTGGTTGTAAATGTAATTTTTTTTTTTACTTTTTAATCCAAAGAGTTTATTACCTGTTCCGTTAAAGGAATTGAGCTGCAATTAGAATAGCAGCAGCCAGGGCCTTGGAAACTGTAAAAAAACAAGACCAGTAAAGTGTGAGTTGAACCGCTCACCGCGGGTGACGTCTGTGGGAATACAATGCGTAGGTGCTAACTACATATAAAGAAACGCGACTTCATACAAATAAATTAACATGTTAAAAATCAACGGTGCTACTTAAAATACCCAACCTGATGACAAAACATTATTATACAGGGTGTTTGATGAGACGATGTAGGGGTTGAAGGAGCTGGGGTCAAGGATACCATTTGTGATCATTTTAAACCACATTACGCTATTATTAAAAGTGTCATAGTAACAAATTGTTATCAAAAGAAATGTTTTTAGTACGGGATTTTTTTCGTTTAGAGGATACTAAAATACCAGATACAGCTTTAATCACTTTTAATAAGGCTTCTAATTAGTGAAAACAATACAGTCTTTCGCGTCGCGTTCACTCACCCTGATGAAGACTCTCTTAACGAGTCGAAACGCTGTCGGTGCCTTCACCGATGTAACGGTACGTGAAAATTCCCGTTTTTCAATATGAATGAGTTAATTCACGTTAGTTTCATGAGTAAAAAAGATCTGCTAATATTTGCTAAGAGTCTGGGTATTATCTATTTACTTATGTGTACACATTTACAAAGAAATGGATGTAAATACTTAACGGTCATGTAGTTCCCATAATACAAGCTCTGCTTATTTATTATCGAATTCGATATCGTTATCGAATTATTACAGTAAAATTTTGTATTGGACTTACTTTTTCCATACCCTGATCCACTATGTATTGGGACTGTGTCAGCTATCAGCGGTGCTTCCGGAGCTTCTGTTGATTCATCTTCTATCAGGGTTGGAACTGGCACAGCCAAAGCTTCTGCCATAGGATCATCTGAAAAAATGGTTTTACGTTACAAAACGCGTCACTCTAAAATGGTCTGATTGCTTTAACAAGAAAATGAGGAAAAACCCGAAGGCGAAGTTTAATGGCGACCATTTTCTGCCCCGTTTCGTTTTAAATTATTTTTTATACATAGATTCATCCAGATGACGTTATGACTGACTGACAAAACCTCCTTGACCTCTACGCTTTATGTTAATTCAAAGAGGTTGGATCAGAAAGGGGCACAATCCTGTTTCTATATACCTGGTTTTGGAAGGTTAGCTGTCTTGTTGCGAGTCATAGCTCGCTTAACAGAGTCGATGGCTAACGGCAACATACTCGGCAATTCCCTGATGATGGCAATGCTGCTGGTTTTCAGAGCTTTTTTGATGGCATCTCGGATTGTAGGCTCTTGAGTTGTGGTGGTGATATTTTTGGACGATCCTGTAATTAATAGAGTCTGATTACCGATACTTAGTAGTATAGTACTTACCTACTTTTTGTAAATTTTATATTAGACTTTGAATTGCCTAGCGACCATGTCAGCCATATTAAATCTTGAGTGCAATGATTACGTATATACCTACCAATTGAATATTTGATTTTTACCGGATTCATATTAATGGATTAATTCTAAATCCTGGATTCACTTCACTCTGTTCAGAGCCGGTATAAGTTAAGAAAAAAATTTAAGGGTGCACCGGGCGCATAAAGGCTATTTACGGCACTGAATGTCTTTTGCTACTAGCAGCAACTTCAGATTTACAAACATACGGCTTGACAAACATTGAAAATTGACAAACATTGATGATTGATGATTGACAAAGAACCAGCTTGTAGCCTATGTGTTAATCCAGGTCACAAACTATGCATATTCCAAGTTTAATCCAAATCCATTCAGTAGTTTTTGCGTGACAGGGTTACTAACATCTAAACATCCATTCCTCATAAATTTTCACATTTTTAATATTAGTAGTAAGTAAGAAGTAAGGAAGGATAAGATTTGGAGTAAAATGGCGCTTGATATTTGGGTGTAGTCAGACTCACCACGTCTCCTCGAATCGACGGTGGCCACGAAGGTGGATACTCCGAGGACTACAAATATGAGTTTGAAGAATTCTGAAAAAAAAAACAGTTTACTAATGAAATTACCGAAGGACTAGGGGCTCGATCACAAACGAAAAAGTATTAGTATAAAATAGCTGAAGTTGTAAATTAAGGTATACAGATTGGATAAAATTATTTTACCCAATCTCAGCAATACTGAGATAAGGTTATATTTTACTAAAATGGGATCCTATCTCTGTATTGCTTCGTAGGTCAGGCATGTTTAGAACGGACCCAAAGCAAGGCCCTGCGTCGAGGCATGTTATTCTGTAATTTCACGCTTTGTTATATTTTTCGTTACGCCTACGTCAGGCTGATATTTGTGATTTGTTATGTAGGTACTACTTCCAAAACTAATTTACTGTTTTTTAACCGACTTCAAAAGAGATTATCAATTTGGTTATTTTTTTATGTGTGTTACCTCATAACTCCTCTTAACAAGCGGCTAGTACAGGTTGGGCAAAATTATATATCACCGATTACCACTTTGCTTCGAATGCAAGAACTCAATGTTATGGCGGATGACTTTTCATAGAAATTGTATGGAAAACTTTTTTTAAATTGTTTTCCGTTTGGTTCCAGGTCAAAATATAAGCCAAGTAGAACTTCTTGCCAATTCTTCACTTTTTGACGCGTAACGAATTGGTGTAAATTAAAAATAAAATGGGCGATTTAAAGTGATCTTTCTAACTAAATAAATTATTTTTTTTTATTTCAAAATCAATTTCATTTAAGTAGTTTTTTTTTATAAATTATTATTATAGTTAGCTAGATAATTTTTTTATTTGATAGTTAATTTTTTTACCTTGTTTATTTTTATATAAAATGCCCACAAACACAAAAAAAAATGTAGGTACCTTATTTACTTACGCATTTTAATATAATATTTGAATAAATTATTAGCACAACACACTGAGCAATACGATAGGTATTGCATATGCAACAATTTCACTAAACTACTGTCTTTGACAAACCTCGACCGATTTTATACAATTTATTATATTCGTTAGGTATGGGTTAGTACTTATAGCTATTTATACTTTTAATACTTAATACTAATAAATTAGGTAATTTTCCCTGTGACATTACTTGGAATAACACACGACAAAGCGACAAAGCATCATGACGTCCTGTGACGTTCAAATTAGTATTTTAGTAAGTAGTTAAATAAATTGGTATTGACATTTTTTTCAGTTTTTAGTCAGTCACAGTTCACCAAAATCTTTAAAACGATACGTCGTCAGGTTTAAAATCGTCATTGTCTAAGCGTTTTGTAAGTACTAAATTGTGTGCATTTTTTTCATCATGAAAGACGGCTGTGTCATTTTTATTTGATTCAAGTTTCTACTGTTTTTCTTATTTAAATTGTTTAAATCGTTTGGCATTTATCCAATCTACCTTAGTAATAAGACACAAGTTTAGTGAATTGGAATAAAAGCGGATTTGGACTGGAATTCTCTGATGAAGAACATTGTTCGCCGATCGTTTTTTGTTAAGTCGCCATAGCAGAAAACAGGACCTGACTGAAAACTGTACGACTGGAAACCGCACTACGTTGCCTCATATTGTTATGAACAAATACTTGATACTGGTGAAATTGTGGAGATCCCAGAAGCAATTATAAAGAAGTGAAGTGAAGTGAAGATGTTTATAATAACACGTGATACTTTATTAAGAGTGAAATTGCTTATTTTCAACTCCGCCGGCCTCCATATCTTCCAAAATTCTCATTATTTAAGTTTGAAATTTATGTATTAGTAGAGTTCAGCGGGGTGATCGGCTAATACTGGTTCCTATATTATACCATTACTGACGACGCTTCGTTTTCCCTTGTTTTAGACGCCTCGTTGTTAATTTTTGACAGTTTTTCAAAGGAAAACGAAGCGTTATCGGTAACGGTATAATATAGGATTCGTCGGTTACTCTGTTGAAACAGAAATAATTCACACCGATCCTGTCTTTACAAACTTTGACATTTCATCCGTCGAAACTCAATCAACATCAATTGACAAACTGTCACAGTTTGTTAAAACAGGATCGATGTCAATCATTTCATTTTGCAACAGAGTTAGCCGATCACCCCGCAGGACTTACTCTATCAATCATCGATTGTTATCTGACTATCTAGATAATACAAGATATTTATTTGCATAAATAAGTGTAGGTAGGTCTAGAGCCTGCAGCCAGAGTTAAGTCTGCGGAGAGACGTAGTATCTCAGTATGTGTTCTATTGTCTGTAGTTTGGGTTTTTGAGGAGTTGTTTAGTTTCATAATCATCATCATCATCATCAACCTATAGCAGTCCACTGCTGGACATGGCCTAGTACCAGTAGTAACAAGTCTCTTGACAAAACGTAAACGGTCAAAGAGTCAGCTTATAATGTTCATTCAGTGAACATTTTATCACAGGGAATCTGCATTAAGTTTATATACCTAGTTTATAATTAGTTTGACTCAGAATAAATAAATAAATAATGCTGCACACTATCACACAGCTTCATGTTGCCCAAAACTAAGCAAAGGTTGTATTTTGGGAACTAAATTAGTTACATGACTGATAGACTACGTATAAACATTTAGATACTTAGAATACCATCTTCTTAGACCAAACGCACAAGCTACCTGCTGTAACTTATTTTGTTTACATAACGATCAAATCAAATCAAATTAAAATAAGTTTATTCATTAGGAACATTCACGTTGAATTGTATTTTTTTATATTTTTTTATTAATTTACACCAATTCGTACCCGACCATCATCATCAGCCTATAGCAGTCCACTGCTGGACATAGGCCTCCCCTAATGAGCGCCATTGCGCCCTGTCCTGAGCTCGACGCATCCAGCTTCTACCAGCAGCCTTTCGCAGATTGTCACTCCACCTGGCCGGAGGGCGTCCTACACTACGTTTGCCGAGCCGCGGTCTCCACTCAAGAACTCGTTTACCCCAACGGTTATCGGTTCTTCGGCAGATATGACCAGCCCACTGCCACTTCAGCTTGCTAATTCTCTGAGCTATGTCGACAACTTTAGTTCTATGTCGGATAGTCTCGTTGCGGATTCTATCCTTCAGAGAAACTCCAAGCATGGCTCGTTCCATAGCTCGCTGAGCGACTTTAAACTGGTGGACTAGCCGTACTGTGAGTGTCCATGTTTCGGCTCCGTATGTCATGACGGGTAGGACGCACTGATTGAAAACTTTCGTTTTCAAACATTGCGGTATGGGTGACGAGAAGACTCGGCGTAGTTTTCCAAATGCTGCCCAACCCAGCTGAAGCTCTTGGCCTCCTTCTCGAAGTTGTTTCTACCCAACTGCAATATCTGCCCGAGGTATGTGTACTCCGAAACAACTTCAAGAAGGTGTCCATTAACGACGACAGGACTCGGATCAATTCGGTCATTGACCAAGACTTTGGTCTTGTCCAAATTCATGCCGAGACCTATCTTTCGCGAGGCTGATGCTAGGCCGTCCAGCATCCGTTGCAGCTCCTCCAGCGACTCCGCCATTAGGACTATGTCATCGGCGAATCGCAAGTGTGAGATGTGCTCGCCGTTTATGTTTATGCCCATACCTTTCCAGTCCAGCGTCTTAAACATATCCTCCAACGCGCTTGTGAACAGTTTCGGAGATATGACATCTCCCTGTCTCACTCCGCGGCGCAGTTGGATGGGTTTAGACTGCTGGTCCTGTACTCGGACACTCATAGTGGCGGCTTCGTACAGACATCTCAACACTTCGATATAACGATAGTCCACTTGGCATCGCTGCAAGGATTCCAGGACAGCCCAGGTTTCAACAGAGTCAAAGGCCTTCTCATAGTCCACAAAAGCCAGACACAGGGGCTGATTATACTCTTCGGACTTCTGTTTAATCTGCCTCACTGTGTGAATGTGGTCTATGGTGCCATATCCTCCGCGAAACCCGGCCTACTCCGGTGGCTGGAACTCGTCGAGTCTTCTGGCGAGACGATTCGTAATGACCCTAGAAAACAGCTTATAGACGTGGCTCAGGAGCGAAATAGGTCTGTAGTTTTTAAGAAGAGTCTTATCACCCTTCTTAAAAAACAGAACCACCAAACTCTCGTTCCACGCCTTTGGAGTTCTCCCACAGTGAAGGACGGAGTTGAAGAGGTTCTGCAGTTCCTGCACAACAGGAGCTCCTCCTGCCTTCAGAAGTTCTGAAGTGACTCCGTCTTCACCGGGGGCTTTTCCATTTTTAAGTTGTCTCAGGGCCAGTACGACTTCGTCTTGCCTGATATCTGGCAGGTCGTCGGTGTAGTGGCGGGTGAGGGTGGATCTGGAATCGTGGTTGTTACGTTGGGGGCAAGGAGCATGACCATACAGACAAGAATTGGCAAGTAACTCTGTTTGGCTTAGATATATTTTTTTAGTCTTTTTAGATTCTCTATTCATAACCATTACATTGTTTTTGAGGAAGTTGGAGACAGTTTTATCCCAAGCTGTTTTTATCATCTAAATAATCAGATATTTTATAATAGAGAGCTTTATTACAGAGATTCCGTTTAACAACAATTTTGAATTTAATTTACAGATAAATTAATCACGTCATTTGGGGTTTTGTTAAAAAACGTACACATTGCCCTTTAAATGATTGTCTAACTTTATGGAGCCTTTCATTAGGAACAGCTAGTTTATGTTTATTTCTAGAGTTAACATTATGATTTTTCTTATTACCTATTAATTTTCTTTTTAGATTACTGTTTTACTCGTCTTTAAACGCTGAGTAGTATTAATGGGTATTTCCTTAGCTTATTGATATTTCTAGGAAACTGCCGTGAATTATTTGCATTAAGTTATTAATTATAATGTGGTCACGTATTTATATTAGAAATATAGTTACCTACATTTGTGGTTTTTAATTCATGAAAATTAAAAACCACAAATGTAGGTAATTATATTTCTACCTATCTACCTTCCCGCCTAGGTACTGCCTACCTCTGGTTTCGGAGTTTAAGGTCGCCCTAAGGCCTTCAACACCTACACAGAACACCAAAGTACGCGTATAGGGACCTTTGGGGGGAAATTTTTGTATTTGGCAATGATTTCAACTATTTTCCATCGCGAATTTTTTTTTCAGATAATGTGTTATTATGCCTAGGTATAATAATAATAATTATGATGATTAGGGGCCGTTTAAGTATAACGTAGCAGATTTATTACAATTCCCCCCCACCCCCTACTATGCTTACGTAAACATTGGTACCCATACTTGCTGCCAATGTATAAAATATAACTACTGTTCACGTAATCACCATCTAGATCCCGTTATCCCAAATGTCATGAAACATAAGCACAGCAAAGACAATTATAGTGCTTACGTAATACTTGAATGGCCCCTTACAATCAAAACATGAAAAAGAAAACTTCGATTTTTTATAAATTCATAGGAAATTGTAAATGCAAAAGTCAGTAAAGAAGTTGTCAAGTCAGCGAGCGAACGAGCCAACAAATTTTTACACTAAAACCTCTGTATATTCATTTTTTATACTATTATTAAAACAAAACATAGTATCAAATAAATAAAAATTGGCGGAGATAGAGAGCGTCAAAGTTAGGGAGTGGGAGCTCGTGTCGTCACGGCTAGGTAAAAAGTGTACTAAGCCGTGACGTCACGCAGAACTTCAACGCACTATATCTTTGTATTTTTTTGTTTAATTGACAAAAGAAAAAATACGTGTCCAATATTTTTTGATAGTGAAAATGACGGACTAATTAGAATTTTTCAGTCGTCATCCCTATTCAAAGAAGCGAATCGACAGGGCACAGCTCACAGGCACAGTTTCTCGTACCGCCTCGTCGCTGCGGCCCGTTGGCGGCCAGGGGACTTATATTTATTTTATTTTATTTTATTTTAAGAGCACATAAATACAAAGAGACAAACGCCAAGTACTTCTCTGGACTACGTCGAGCTACGCAATTCCACGCTGTAGTGCTATACAGTGCTACGTAGAGCTAAGAAAGTCTACAATATAGTGATATACACTATATATATATTTACAGTGCTGCGAAGAGCTACGCAAGTCTACGCTGTAATGCTATAAAATGTTACGTCGACCTACCCAATTCTACGCTCTAGGCGGTAGTGCTATACAGTGCTATGCAAGACTACGCTGTAGCATCCATACTACTACGTAGGGATACGCAAGTCTACGCTTTAGCGCTTCATAGTGCTACGTTGGCCTACAATTCTACGCTGTAGTGCTAAACAGTGTTACGTAGAGCTACGCAAATCTACGCTGTAGCGCTATGAAGTGCTACGTCAACCATCGCAATTCTACGCTTTAGGCTGTAGTGCTATGCTGTGCTACGCAAAACTACGCTGTAGCGCTTCATAGTGATACGAAGAGATACGCAAGTCAACGATGAAGCGCTTCATAGTGCTAAGTCGGTCTATACAATTATATGATGTAGTGCTATACAGTGTTGCGTAGAGCTACGCAAATCTACTATGTATCACTTTAAAGTGCTATTTAGAGCTACGCAAGTCTACGCTGGAGTGCTATACAGTGCTGCGTAGAGCTATGCTAGTCTACGCTGTAGCATCAAGAAGTGCTACGTAGAGATACGCAAGTCTACGCTGTATTGCTATAACGTAGAGCTACGCAAGTCTACGCTGCACCGCTAAATAACACTACGTAGAGATACGCAAGTCTACACTGTAGCGCTATAAAGTGCTACGTGGACCTACGCCATTCTACGCTGTAGGCTGTAGTGTAACCAAGTTTTTGAATTATTCCGGAAATCCCCACCAAGCCACCCCACTGGTGGGGATTATTGGAATTTTTTTCCAATAATCCCCACCAGCTACGCCGTAGTCAGCTACGACGTAGTGGTGGGGATTTCCGGAAAAAAATATTCCAATAATCCCCACCAAGTCAAATGGCAAATTTTAATCACTCTTATTCCTTTACTTCGTGGTATTATGTTGTTCTCTGTAGTGCATCATATTATAATAACATAGGTAATTTAAGTAGGAAGAGTTATTTCCTTATGTTTATAGCAACATTGGATGTTAGAAAAAAATAAAAGAAAAAGTAATTGTTATGGTCTTTAATATAACTAAATTATTTATAAAATTATAATTCTTTAATTAGTTAAATTATAATCAGTTATGTATTACTAATTATAATTAAACTAAATTAACACTATAAACATAGTAAAAATCAACAAAGTGCTTATTTCTACTAACAACCATTTATAATCACGTTTTTAGTATCACACATAATTTTTATTTTGTCATAAATAGTTCTACTAAACTACAATAATTAACCTAATTTACAATAATTGACTAGAACTAAAGATTAATTTCAATAATTACGTTGCAATCGTTTTGGTTCTAGTTGCGCGGCAACAGATGAATGGTTTTATTGCACCCGGGCTTCAAAACAACAGACCAGCAATTAGCTGTTTCCCTATTGGTTAAAACTTGTTACTAGGTAGGTACTTTGTGGCAAACCGATAAAAGGTTAGTCATTGGTGGTTTAATATGTATATTATAATTATATTATACATATTAAACCAATAATAATAATAATAATAATAATAATAAGCCCCCTAAAACCCTACCTTACGTCCGAGCTGAACATCAAGCCACGTGGGGGGCGGACACGCGTACTGTACAACTGTACAAAAAACTTACGCGGCTAACAAGGCAAAGGTAACCCTTTATGGAGATGAACAATAGGAGAAAATATAATTTACGGCCGCTTCCCGGGGACCGCCGGGGCGCATCTGGAGCCGATGCTGGATGCTACAGCATGCGAACCATCGGCGGTGAGACGTTGAGCAGGCGGACTCTCACCGAAAATTCTGTTACAGCCGGTCGCTGTGAACTGAACAGGCGGGTTCATAACGTAGAAGCTACAGCCGATTCCACGGGCGATGATACCAGTTCGCTATTCTCATCCATACCTTCGACTCGTCCCTCTTACATGACAAGACGAACAACTAGATTGTCCACCACCAGCACGCTCGATAGTGTTGTGAAAGATGTCCACCTTGACACTGAGCTTACACCCACTACGAGCGCTAAAAGTACGCGTAGACGATGGACACCTGAAATGAACAAATTCATACTGCGCACTTACCTATTACTAACTGCATTCGATACTGACACAAGGACTTATCTAGAACCGTTGCACTTGAAATTTATTGAAAAATACCCGAATATGCAGGTTAGTCGGCAAAGAGTAGGAGACCAACGCAGAGCTATAATTCGTAACAAACTACTACCACAAAAAACAATAGATGAGATACACAACGAAGTCAAAGAAGAGCTTAATCAATTACAAAATAAACATCAATATACACAAACGTTCATTAGTCATACACAACAATTCATAACATCGACACAATCTACACAAGAGCCTCCCACAACCTCTGAAACACCAATAATACAAAAAAGAACACACACTCGAATGAGATGGACCAATGAACACAACGAAGCTATAATGCGGTCATATTATCGAGTCACAGATCTAGGCAGAAATGAAACGGCATACCGTAAACCCTTGTACGATGATTTTATCCATAGTTTCCCTTCACTTGCTCATCTAAGTGAACAACGGATAGCTGACCAGAGAAGAGCAATAATAAACAATAAATACATTAAAATTGATAAATTAAACTCATTAAGATCAGAAATAGCTCAAGAACTAGGACAAAATAACCTAAACATAAGCAACAACATTGGTGAAACGACCATCGACAATCCTAATAACAACAATAACACTGATACACAATTAACAGAGAACTTTAATTTGAACACCACAGATGAAGCCCCTCCTAATGAACAAACACATAGCATTGAAACAAACATTATAAGGGAGCTTTCATCTAACTCGCAAACATGTTTAGAAAGAGTCCCACTAATAGATGAAACTTTTCAAGAGGCATTTCAATTTTATGTAGAAACCAGTCCTACAAATAGAATTTATATCCCCAAACAAAAACCCTCCAAAAACCTTTCAAGGATAGTTAATTACCTTAACGAGATAGTTCTCCCTGAAAACATCAATAAAGACACTGACTTTCATACAATCCAGACGGTTATATACAGTGCAGCATGGACTGCTGCTAAAGTTAATGGAGCTAAAATAACCCTTCAGGCACGAGAAATAAACCAAGGCCCCAAAAAAGAATACATACCATACTGGCAAAGACGACTAAAGCGAAAATTAAATGATTTACGATCAAAAATTGGTAGAATGACACAGTTCATCAACGGCAACAGAAATAAAAAAGTAATCAAACATGTAAATCGTATCATGGAACAATACAAAATTCATACTATACACGAAGAACCAAATACACAAGCAACACACATATTAGACACACTGAAACAAAAACTTTCAGTCGTAACAGGTCGACTTCAAAGATATAAAGCATGCACCCAAAGAAAACAACAAAACACTCAATTCACCCACAATGAAAAACTATTCTATCGCAATATTAGACAGGCAACGACGAATGTCCAGGAAAACCACTCAAATGATCGCGATCATCTCACACCGGAACCAAACATATTACATAACTTCTGGGCAAATATATGGGAACAACCAATAGAACATAATAATCAGGCTGATTGGATACAAACAGAACTGACACACAACAACAAGAACGTTCAAGCAATGACATTCGAATACATATCCCCACAGATATTTCATAAAGTACTTTCTCGACTACATAACTGGAAAGCACCTGGATCAGATCATATTCATAGCTATTGGTACAAAAAATTCACAGCAATACATGGTTATCTACATAATTACATCAATAGTTTCATTCAAAACCCCGAAACAATACCATCCTTCATAACATCAGGTACAACTTTCATGATACCGAAAGACCACAATGACCTTGCTAACCCAGCAAAATATAGGCCTATCACCTGCCTGCAGACCTTATACAAGATCATCACATCCTGTATATCTGAATTGATATATCAACACATTGATGCCAATAACATTTTAGCTGAACAGCAAAAAGGGTGCCGGAAATTTAGCCAAGGCTGCAAGGAACAATTAATCGTAGATTCCGTAATCCTAAAAAACATTCAAAAAACTAAATCCGATTCGTTTACTATGTATATCGATTACAAAAAAGCGTATGATTCTGTACCCCATTCATGGCTTGTAAAAGTCTTAGAATTTTACAAAATACACCCAACATTAATTACTTTCCTAAAGGTCATGATGAGCACCTGGACCACTGTACTTAGACTGACTACTCCAACCAAAACAGTAGATACCAGCCCAATCAAAATACAGAGAGGAATCTTCCAAGGAGACGCACTTAGTCCACTATGGTTCTGTCTCGCTCTAAATCCCCTTTCCAACATTTTAAATGCAACTTCATTAGGAATTCCTTTAAAAGCAACAAGTTCAACTACTGATGACGAACAAACTGATACACAAAAATGCATTTTAAATCATCTGCTGTATATGGACGATATTAAGTTATATGCAAAAACTGAGTCTCAACTTGACGAATTAGCTAACCTGACTGAACAATTCACAAACAACATAAAAATGGAATTCGGTATAGATAAATGCAAAATAAATTCAGTTAGAGCAGGACAGAACTATAAACACCAATACACCTTAGAGACAGGAGAACACATAGAACCATTAGATGAACAAGACACTTATAAATACCTAGGGTACGCACAATCACGTCAGATACACTCTAAAGAAACTAAACAAGAACTTAAACAAAAAATTCAACATCGGTTAAATACAATACTAAAAACACAACTCTATTCACGAAATACAATTAAAGCAATAAACACCTTTGCTATACCAGTACTCACTTATTCTTTCGGTGTAATCAACTGGACCAAAACAGACCTAAAATCCCTACAACGTAAAATTAACACTACAATGACTAAATTCCGCAAACACCACCCAAGATCGTGCCTGCAAAGGTTAACTCTACCAAGGAAAGAAGGAGGCAGGGGTCTTATTGATATTTTAAACTTACACAACAGACAGATCACAAGTCTTAGACAATACTTCTTTACCAAATCTACATCTTCCATACTACATAAATTAATAGCACAAAACGACCAAAATTTTACACCTCTTAATTTAAAAGATAAAAATGAACAAAAGAATGAAAAGGTGATTGATGACAAAACCAAAATCCTGGAATGGACCCAGAAGTCTCTACATGGAAGACATTGCCAAGATTTATGCCAAATTAATGTCGATAAAGAAGCGTCGAACGCGTGGCTTAATCGAGGCGAACTTTTCCCAGAGACGGAGGGCTTCATGCTTGCAATACAGGATCAAGTAATTGAAACCAAAAATTACAGAAAGCATATAATTAAGAATTTAACCACTGACTCTTGTAGAAAATGCAATAGTTCTCCAGAAACGATCCAACACATTACAGGCGCGTGTAAGTCAATAGCCCAGACAGACTATAAACATCGGCACGATCAAGTTGCAAATATCATTCACCAAAAATTAGCTCACCAATTCAAACTAATAGAATCTGTAGTGCCATACTACAAATACAACCCTGAAACGGTGTTGGAAAACGCGACCACGAAATTGTATTTTGTTCGTGCCATTCTCACCGATCGAACAATTCATTTCAATAGGCCAGACATCACAATAATAAATAAAATAAATAAAACAGGATATCTTATAGACATAGCCGTACCAAATACACATAACTTACAGACTACAATAGCAGAAAAATTAACTAAATATATTGAATTAAAATACGAAATAACTCGACTGTGGCATCTACAAAAGGTTACAATAGTCCCTATAGTATTATCAACAACTGGAGTAATACCCAAACAACTTCATCAATCCCTTAATTCTTTAAACCTACCCCCAAGCACTTACCAACTACTGCAAAAAGCAGTGATATTAAACACATGCAGACTAGTAAGAAAGTTCTTGCAATTTGATTCCGATATCCCGCTTCAAAACATCCACACAAATACACCCCCATCTATCATACGGCCTACTGCGTCGTCCACTTCTAACCCAATTGATGAACACTTGGCTTAGGCCCGTGCCATCAATCCCGTCCGGCTTGCCGAGAAAAACAAAACGTAAAACCAAATAATAATAATAATATGTATATTATAATTATATTATAATATATATATTAATTATTAATTATATAAGTTTGTAGTAATTTTTGGTCACGGTACTATTAACAATTAAATAAAAATTTACCTTTTAATTGTTGTAAATTAGTTAATTTTTAGATGTTAGTAAGTATTTTTATGACTATGTTGATTTTTTACTATATTTATGTTCACATGGTCTGTTGTTTTGAAGCCCGGGTGCAATAAAACCATTCATCTGTTGCCGCGCAACTAGAACCAAAACGATTGCAACGTAATTATTGAAATTAATCTTTAGTTCTAGTCAATTATTGTAAATTAGTAGAACTATTTAAGACAAAATAAAAATTATGTGTGATACTAAAAACGTGATTATAAATGGTTGTTAGTAGATAAGCACTTTGTTGATTTTTACTATGTTTATAGTGTTAATTTAGTTTAATTATAATTAGTAATACATAACTGATTATAATTTAACTAATTAAAGAATTATAATTTTATAAATAATTTAGTTATATTAAAGACCATAACAATTACTTTTTCTTTTATTTTTTTCTAACATCCAATGTTGCTATAAACATAAGGAAATAACTCTTCCTACTTAAATTACCTATATTATTATAATATGATGCACTACAGAGAACATCATAATACCACGAAGTAAAGGAATAAGAGTGATTAAAATTTGCCATTTGACTTGGTGGGGATTATTGGATTTTTTTTTCCGGAAATCCCCACCACTACGTCATAGCTGACTACGGCGTAGCTGGTGGGGATTATTGGAAAAAAAATCCAATAATCCCCACCAGTGGGGCGGCTTGGTGGGGATTTCCGGAATAATTCAAGTTTTTGCTGTTGCGCTCCATTGTGCTACATAGAGCTACGCAATTATACGCTGTAGTTCTATAACGTAGAGCTACCCAAGTCTACGCTGTAGCGCTTCATAGTGCTACGTAGATCTACACAATTCTACGCAGTAGTTGTTCACAGTCCTACGTAGAGCTACGCAAGTTTATTCTGTTGCGACTTGCGTTAAAAAGTGCTAGGTCAACCTACGCAATTTTACGCTGAAGGAGATCATCATCATCAACCTATAGCAGTCCACTGCTGGACATAAGCCTCCCCTAATGAGCGCGAATGCGCCGTTCTCAGCTCGACGCATCCAACTTCCACCAGCAGCATTTCGCAAATCGTCACTCCACCTGGCCGGAGGGCCTACGAGGGCCACTACGTTTGCCGAGCCGCGATCTCCACTCAATAACCTGTTTACCCCAACGGTTATTAGTTCTTCGGTAGATATGGCCAGCCCACTGCCACTTCAGCTTGCTAATCCTCTGGACTATGTCGACAACTTTGGTTCTATGTCGGATAGTCTCGTTACGGATCATATCTTTCAGAGAAACTCCGAGCATTGCTCGTTCCATAGCGACGACCTCTGTGGCGCAGTGAGCGAAGGTCCGCCTGAGACTTAGTAATAGGTAGTAGAGTTCTTTGTGGAGGGCTCGTCCAGGTAAGTACTACCATGCCTATTTCTGCCCTGACTCTGAAGCAGCTGTGCTGTGTTTTGGTTTGAAGGGTGCCGGTAAAGTTACCGGCACAAGAGGCTTATCATCTACATGCCTCAAGTTGATGGACGCAGGGCGTTGCATCGTAGAGCACGTTCCAAAAATGTGATCTACGGTGCAATGCTTTGTGATAGGTTACCACTTAACATCAGGTGCGCCATGTGCCTGTTCCATCTTCAAGTACCATAAAAAAATTAAATAAACGCAAAAAATTGATTCTTATCTTTTTAATTAGTTGGGAAGTAATTAGTATAAATAAGATAAGAATTAAAAATTAATTAAATTACATTTTTTGCAACTTTTGTTTAAACGTTTTTTTTTAACATCTCGAAAATAGTTCAAGATATTAAAAAAATATTAAACAAAAGTTGTAGAGAATTTAATGTCCTACAATATTTATTCAGATACAGCCTGCGCACATTGGACGACAAACGTCAGCGATCAGACGCTATGACAAGCTGCGGAGGACAATTTTCATATATTTTGTTCAAAGCTCCGCACACACGGCGACAATCGCGAAATCGATTTTGTGACATTTGACTTGAAATATCTGTAGAAGCTACCATAAGTAGGTTTTGAGACAAGTTTTAGGGTGCTCAAATAAAGGTTTATACAAGTTTATAGCCGACTATCTCTCATTCCGAGATTCTTGCCCTAATTTGACTACTTTTCTTGGACTAGTAGCGCTTAGTGCTACATTGAACTACACAATACTACGCTGTAATGCTATACAGTAGTTATGTAGAGCTACGCAATACTACGCTGTTATTTTACAAAAAGGTGACTAACATTATAATCTCCATAAATAATTGTATTGAGTTTCTCGTAAAAAGAGGTATTTAAATAAACGAACGCACTTTTTGTGAAAGTAATTTTTATTATAAAGGAAAAACGCAAATAGGATACTTACAAAATAATTTATTTTTATAAATAATACTATTATACATACAATATTTAAATAAACGAACGCACTTTTTGTGAAAGTATTTTTTATTATAAAGGAAAAACGCAAATAGGATACTTACAAAATAATTTATTTTTATAAATAATAATAATATACATACAATACAATAATAATACATAACTTAAAATATTAGTATATTCTTATTACTAACATTGTAATTGCGAATGATTTGGAACCTTGTTTTTATTTTTATTCTCCGTCTAAACTTGCGTCCTTCGACGAACATTCACTGTATGAAAAACACACACTTGACCTTTCACTCGACTGCTAGAGAGGCGAATAACCTCATTTTATTGAAGTCGGTAAAAATGAATCGTCAAAGCAAAATGTAGACGGGTGTTCACATTTAAAAATATTTGTATCTATGCAGTATATACCTATACATTGTTATGTACCCGCCATAACTTAGAACAGACTTACGAAATGTAACATGCCATGTAACGCAAATAAAGAATTTGCAGTCCACATTCTCGCAACGCATCATGCAATGCAACAGAATTCCCATAGTGGACGAACGGAGCATTTCTGCATACATAGTTAGTTCATAGTTCATTTATTTCCACCGTAGGTACACAATGTTACACTTGATTTCGTCAGAAGTTAACAAAGAAAATAAAGTATGTAACATACATAGTAGTATTATAAAATAGAGAAAAAAACAAAAACAGAACAGACAAGATCATTTACTACCTACCTATACCTACCTGTTCACTGAGTAAGATAATAAGTATAATTAAGTAGAATAATTAAAACATAAACAATGAAGAGCCTGTACACTGTACAGCATTGTCAAAGGAAAGGTAATCGGAACAATAAATAATGTCAATAATTAAAATACAAGCTCGGAGAGTGCACGTGCTGTGTCCACACATAAGAAATGCCCCTTTCATGTTTCATTGCATGTTACGTTACAGCAGTCTGTACCCGCCAACATATAGTAGTTTTTATAATAACAAAAAAAATATACAGAGCGAGTTTGAATTCGTCTGTTAACCCAAAAAGGGGTGAAATGTCCTTTTTGTCAAGCGAAGGCCTTGTTCATAAAAGATTTTTTATAATATCCCAATAACTTAGACTGATGCGGGATTTGAACCAGGGACCTTCCCAAATGCGATTCGGGAAGGTCGTGGGTTCAAATTCAAGTCGATTTTTTGGGATATTATAAAAAACTTAGATTAGCCTAAAGTGTGGGAATACAAAAAAAAATTGTTATATTCTAATTAAATCATTTATCATACATAAATCGACGTGAAGTGACATCAGCTAAGTCAATGTTGAGGGTTTGGTGGAAGTAAGCTATGGACTGAAGGATATAGTGTTGACGTACTGGCAGGAAGAAGGGGACCCCCTGGGCACTTGCCTAGAGTGCCCAATGCAAAAGAGCTTGGAAGAGTCCTTAAGTTCTCCGACATGATATTCTTCTGATCTAACCCTGTCTTGCAATACTTTTTCAGCTTTCTATACATAATGTATATCACAATGAGGGTTATTACCATCAAAATCAATGTTATGATGAAAACCATTAAGAGAATAGAGAATGAATTTTTGTCTGCTGTATTCACGTTTATATGGTTGGTTGAGATCTGCGTGTTGTTCTGCTGGTGCTTCGAAGAAAACTCGAAGAGTTTTCCGATGCTCGATGGAAACCCCATTTTTGGTTCACTATTGTTTTGATAAACACAAGAATTTTTAACTTTCCGTAGGTACACTTGTAGCTGGTAGCGATGGTGTTCATTGACGGACGCCCATGTCCAGCAGTGGACTGATGATGATGGTAAGGTACACTGTTGATTTAATTATGAAAGTTTAACTAAACTAACTTCTTTACCAAAAGTGGTCTTTCACTGATTGTATTAAATTATTTATTTAATGAATGTTGGTTTTTGACAGGTACGATGAATATTTTGAGGTTAAAGTATTCAATGTAAGTGCCATGAACGGACTGTGTTGAAATAATTATAATTCATGTATTTATAACGCTCGAGGACGGGCATGACGAAAGCATCCTTGTCAGACTCAATGGCAGGGATTTACGGGAAAATGAGTAGGTACCTAAATTGCATTTAAACGATTCGAGACGCAAAAGTTTGAAAAATGCAAATTCTTTTCACACTCTCTACGATCAGTCTGTTCACTTCTTTATTCAATGGCTTCTCGGATATATTTCCACAATTTCGCTAATATCTGTACATATTACTAGCTGACCTGCCCGCAACTTCGTTTGCGTGCATACTTTTGTTTAGCTCGTTTTCATGTAAAATATTTCCTGAATATGGTTATTTTAACAGGAACCCTAAATATGTACGGAATAAAAAGTACCAACCCACATTACCTACATTACCAGGTTAGGTCCGGGTAGATACCCGGGCCCGTCCCCGTTCCCGTTCTAGCTTTTGCTTCCGCTGTCTTTTCCGAGCCCGTTCTCACTCCCTTTTCCGTTACGCGACCCGTCGCCAAGTCACAGCCAGTTAAAAAGTATAAGTATCTTATGTTTTTGTATTCCTAACTTGAGAAATTATTGGTTACCCATGCAAACTTTGATCCCCTATCTGTCCTTCCCATCTAACTCTAGTAACACTTTAACACTCTCGTTCTAGGGCACGAGCTGCTGCTCGATCTGCTGCTGCGAGGCCCACAGCCAACGCGCTAGTGTCTGGTGTTTAATACTTTGAATACTGAAAACTTGCTCTAGGGCGCAAATTGCTACTCGAACCGCTGCTGCCAAGCTCGCAGTCAACGCGCTAGTGATTAATCTATAAAACTGAGTGCTGAAAACACACATTGTTAAGGCTTTTAGGCGTGATAACGTAAAAAACAGACAGTCACTTACTGTGAGCAGGCATATAATGTAGGTACGTGTGCCACGCCGTTTTTTTCTGTTCTAACAGTGAGCATTGTGCACTTAGTGAGCAGACATGAGTGTCAAACACAATATTTGAACTTGCCTCTGACTACCACCAATGAACTTGATATAGTTGGTTACGTTCTTACGTAGATCTTAGGTACTTATACCTGTGACTGACTTCCTGACAGGCCCCCTGTCAGATTTAACTCAAATGATTCCTAGCAAAAATTTCAAATAAAACTTATCGACCCACCAAATTTCATGCAGATTGGATCACCGGTTCGAGAGTTATGCTCGGACAAACATAAATACAAACTTACAATTCTACCACGTTTTATAGTAGTATAGATAAAAGAGTAGAGCATAAAAATCTGTAGATATGTTTATTTTTATCAAGTGTATTCAGTAAAGCACAAAAAAGCTAAAATCGAAAAAAAAAACTAGTTTAGACTTTGTTTAGAACTTTCGACCCCGATACTTATAAACTCTACTCTAAAATAATTGCTGATAGTTAGTCCTGTCACTGTTTTCATTAACCAATAGTCAGAGATAGCAATACTTTATGCATTGTCATTAAGGCCATGATTGTATGGAGCTTAGGGTCGGCGCCTCGGCGCCACGAAACGCGGTCACTGGCATATAATTTACTGTAGTTTCAATACCTACATTAATGGACTCGCCACACACGGTTGACGCTGGAAGCCGCCACTCGTCGCGGCTTTTAGCTTCGTCGCGGCGTTCCTGGCTATCGCGTGTGGCCCCGGTTGCGTAGAAAAGAAACGTCCTTATGTGAGCACGCTCTACAAGAGCCCATTCTACTGCACTTCGGCCCATCTCTGGAAACCACTAACGATCACTAATCTCGCAAAAAAACCAATAAAATAAAAAAAAGCAATGTCGCTGTAAGCTGAATGCAGCAAGCAGTCCACCCGAACGTACAGTTTTGAAATCTTGAAACATTGTTTTCTCCGATTATATTTTTTTCAGACAAAAGATTTTTTTTTGCTTTGTTTTGGTGTACTTGCTACCACCTTTCGGTAGACGACTTTTTGCACCCGATATAATATGCCAAGTGATACCGGGCAGCCTACAAACACAACACACACACAACACACACACACACACAGACACATATATTTTTATCATTAGTAGGACTACTGCAGCTACGATTGCTTGGTATGAGGATAAAAGTAGCCTTTAACTCATTCATGGTTTAGAACTATAAATATTAGATACATTACTATAGTAGTAGAGTTCTTTATGGAGGGCTCGTCCGAGGAAGTGCTGCCAACATGCCTATTTCTGCCGTGAAGCAGCTGTGCCGGTGAAATTACAGGCAGAACATCATATAGACATCTTCATGCCTCAAGTTGATGGACGCAGGGCGTTGCATCGTAAGCACGTTCCAAAAAACGTGAAGTACGATGCAATGCTTTGTGATATAAATTAATAATAAATAAATAATAATGCGGGACGTAATCACACAGCATCATGTAGCCCCAAACTAAGCAGAGCTTGTGTTATGGGAACCACATGATTGATATACTACACATATTTTTTTTTGTAAATACGTACATATCATACATAGAAAACACCCAGACCTGAGACAAATATTTACAGAACATGCAAACATTTGTCCCGCAGCGGGAATCGAACCCGCAACCTTCTGCGTCTCAGGCGGACCTTGGCCCACTTCGCCACAGAGGCCGTCGTGGTGTGCAATGGTTAGCACTTAAGATCAGGTGGGCCAGGTGCTTGTTCCATCTTCAAGTACCATAAAAAATATATAATGTGCAAAGCCAACCTCACCGGTGCATCCTGCTACCCAAAGAATGGATCTCTGGCGGCCGGCTGATTACGACATAATGCAGCCTCACACTGGCACAGCAAAATCTTCTAACCGCTGACAGACAGAAGCTTCGGCTTTTCACATTCCAACCTTCAGGACAAATTGCATGTTCTCCTTCTCATATGGGGAGGCCTTTGTCCAGCATTGGACTGATATTGGCTTGTGTTGTGTTTTTGTGTAGACGTGGCACATCTACTATCTTTGACTATTCTATCAGAAATCTTCCGTATCCTCATCTCGTCGCCTTTTAGCTTTGAACGAAGTCATCAGTTCATGTCTGTTTGGCTGCAACTGCTTGCAACGAAGTAGACGTGCTGCCTGATGGTTGATGGTCACCTAAGCACCACCCATGAACACCATAACACCAGAAGCGATGCATATGGCGTGCGTACTGTCTTTTTCTTCTTCTGCGTGAGTCTTCTGGAGTTAGTGGCCAACTCTGATTTCGGAGTTTTTATTCCGCCCGTAGGCCTCCAACATGGCTTCCACATCCATCCAGATCAGCCTATATCAGTCCACTGCTGGACATAGGCCTCCCCTAATAAAGGAGGATATACCCATAATCCTCACGCTAGGCATGCGGGTTGGGGATCGCAGGGCACAGCTTCTCGCACCACCGACGCTGGTGCCCGTCAGTGGCCAGGGGATTTAGCTGTGCCGATGTAGGCTGTGGCTACATGTGTGCAACAACATGGCTTAACGACTGAAGAAACGGCGACTAACATCTTAACGTGCCTTTCGAAGCCCGGAAGCGCTCAGGTCTAAATGGCACTAAACGGTCGCCCATCCAAGTAGTACCCGGGCGGGCCAAGACGATCTGCGAAAAACACGGAAGTAAGCCAAGCCATGCGTACAGTTGGGCCTCACATCATCATCATCAGCCTATAGCGCTCCACTGCTGGACATGGGTTGATGATGAAGTGCCTCGCGTGTATTTTTTGTTTATCTGCATTTACTATGAGGCCGTATGCAGATTCTGCAAGGAGGCGGATGAATCGCTACTTCATCTGGTAGGAGAGTGGGCCACTAAAGCCAGCTTTTGACTATGTGATATATATATCTTGAATTATATATAATTCAAATTTAAATTCAAATTTATTTATTGGAACAAAAGAAAATATGTACACAAAGACACTGGTGAAAACGTTGACGTCTGCAAAAGTTAGTAACTGTGTAGCAGAGTCAGCGCCCTCCTCCTAGTTAGGATTAGGACAAAGTTCCACTCTATAAATAAGGAGCTTTTACAAAAAGATACATACAAATTAAAGGAACTGAAAGATGTAAATAATAATACTGCATGAATTAGTGTATGTGTGTGTGTGTGTGTGTGTGTGTGTGTGTGTGTGTGTATGTGTTTGGGTTGGGTATCACAGGGATAACCCACGGTGTGTGTTAAAGTGTGTTTGTAATCGAGATTTGTACTTAAATGGGTCTTAGACGATTCAATATTTAGAGTTAGGCATAATAAGGTTAAAAACTGTTGAGGGTATATATATATATATATATATATATAACTATAACATATTTTATTTATATATAAATATATATATATATATATATATATAAATAAAATATGTTATAGTTATATATATATATACCCTCAACAGTTTTTAACCTTATTATGCCTAACTCTAAATATTGAATCGTCTAAGACCCATTTAAGTACAAATCTCGATTACAAACACACTTTAACACACTCTATACACACACCGTGGGTTATCCCTGTGATACCCAACCCAAACACATACACACACACACACACACACACACACACACATACACTAATTCATGCAGTATTATTATTTACATCTTTCAGTTCCTTTAATTTGTATTTATCTTTTTGTAAAAGCTCCTTATTTATAGAGTGGAACTTTGTCCTAATCCTAACTAGGAGGAGGGCGCTGACATATATATATAAATATATATATATATAACATATTATATAATATATATATATATATATATATATATATATATATATATATATATATATATATAACATATTATATATATATATATATATAATATGTTATCGCTTACCATACATTTTGTACGAGACACGTCCCCGGACACCGCGGCTTTCCCTGCCTGACCCTGAGTTTCTTCGGTGACGTTCGTGTGCAGAAGTGTCAAATAATCACGTGTAATATTTAGCTCAAGATGTAATTAATATACATCATCATCATCATCATCATCATCAGCCTATAGCAGTCCACTGCTGGATATAGGCCTCCCCTAATGAGCGCCATTGCGCCCTATCCTGAGCTCGACGCATCCATCTTCTACCAGCAGCCTTTCGCAGATCGTCACCTCACCTGGCCGGAGGGCGTCCTACACTACGTTTCTCCACTCAAGAACTCGTTTACCCCAACGGTTATCGGTTCTTCGGCAGATATGGCCAGCCCACTGCCACTTCAGCTTGCTAATTCTCTGAGCTATGTCGACAACTTTAGTTCTATGTCGGATAAACTCATTGCGGATTTTATCCTTCAGAGAAACCCCGAGCATAGCTCGCTGAGGGACTTTAAACTGCTGGACTAGCCGTACTGTGAGAGTCCACGTTTCGGTTCCGATGTCATGACGGGTAGGACAAACATTGCGGTATGGGTGACGAGAAAAATAATAATATAAATAACATCCCATAGTCAAAATCCGGGCGGAATACTACTCAGGGCATATTCTCTTTAAGCCCAGAGGAGCTAGGAGAGTTCTCAGCCAAAAAGGTCCTACAGTTTCTGTCAGCAGTAGGGCTGCGTGGTGAACTATGAACGTCCCACCTTGAGAAGCGACGAGGGACAGAAATGGCAATCACAATAGGCCTCCATGGCCGCAGTGATATGAAAGCCATGTAATTATATAAAAATAGAAGGTAACAATAATAATTTTGACTAGGAAGCTTAAAGAATTTTATTTTTGTTTAATATATATGATGCAACACAGGTGTCGAGTTTCCAGACTGTCGGTTTTTTCCAAGTTCCACTTTGGTGAATGTGACCAAAATGTTCACGACCTGATCCCACCTTCCCCGTTTTATCACCGGACAAGCAGGCGTACTGCAAAGTACCACCCAGACCTGGTCGATATCCCACCTTGTCGTACCAAACGATTCGCTTCCACGTTTATTGTTAGTACTAGTAAGGAGTGGAACTTGCTTCCGGGGTCTGTTTTCCCGGATCAGTACAATCTCGGAGTCTTCAAATCCAGAGTGAATTGGTTCCTTCTAGGCAAGCGTGCTCCATCTAAGACCACATCTTCACCAGTTTCAGGTGTGATAGTTGTCAAACGCTTGACTATTTAGTGTAAAAAAAAATGCAAACGAGGACAATGTTTATTTATTTATTTTAAATGCACAATAAATGTAGCAAAAAATGGGCTTATGCTAGCAACATCATCTACCAGCCAAAACGTAATCGTAGGTAAGAAAAGTTCACCTATTACATTTTAATTGATATATTTGATAAACATGACTTAAATTGTATAGAGCCGAACTAAGAACCTTCCTCTCTTTTGAAGTTGGTTAAAAATATGATTTCGCATTAAACACGCTATGCCGAAAATTACGCGACGTAGGTAAGTTCCGCAGCTGATTTTGACAAGTTCGGCTGTACGCCAAAACGCAACGTAATTTCAGTAGGTATAATGTGTCATCTGTAATTCAAATAGCATTGCAGGCGTAGGACACCATTTTTTTCATCTTGAACGACGGTTGTAAATTTTATTAAATTTTATTTTCTAGTGTTTTTCTAATGTATGTCGTTTAATATTCATGGTATTATATATAACCGATAAATGTTAGATAAAAGACACAAGTATTAGTGAAACGGAATAAAAGAAGATTGAACGGGAATTCACTGATGAAGAAAATTGTGCGCTGATCGTTTTTTGTTATAGTCGCCATGGCTATAGCAGAAAACAGGACCTGACCGAAGACTGGACGACTGGACTTATAAACCGTACTACGTTGGCTCATATTATTATGAACAATTATTATACTTGATACTGGCGAAATTGTGGATAACTATCCCAGAAGCCATTTAATAAAGAAGTGAAGTGAAGTGAAGCAGGTGTAATCACACTATCAACTATTTAAGCCCTTTGACAACGACGGCGCTTGGTGATGGGATCCATTTTGCAGACCTCGTCAGGCATGCACTTCACACCGTCGCAGTTCACTCCTCGAGTGTTATCTGAAAAGAGTACAGAATATCGTCAAAACATCTAAAAGTACTAGCATTCGTCCGCGGCTCGCTCACGTGGTACAGTTAGTGGCACGCAAGTCTAGCGCTGAAGGAACCGTCTGCACATGGCTCTCACTCTCTCTCGCCTCTAGCCTCACTACGATACCTTACTTTTGACTTCTGCGCGATAAATGACAGCTCAATGTGTACTGTAGGGCGGTCATGAATATTTCAACCTAAGCACACCTAACTAAAAATTTTAGACAATGCAATGACACAGCGTATTTTGATTGATGAAAATTTTACGTCTTTCGCTGCTATACTAAACGAATACTTTTTCGATCACAAAGACTAGCTTCGTAACCTCAACAGTTTCGTATACGAACAGATATACACAATAAATCTTAACCAACTATCGCCTTTATGAGTAACGAGCTTGCACCCGGGGCTTCGCTCCAATAGATAAAAAGTATCCTTTATATTATTCCAGGTCTAGAACATACTATATTTTTTATTATTTAATATGGGCCAACTCTTGACCTGTAGGCTTGCGTAGGCAAGGATGAGGTCGACGATGGGACGAGCTTTCCCAGAAGATGCCTATTAACTCTCTTTTTGAAGTTAGGGTCGTAAGTCAATGGAAAAAATAGACGCTGGCAGCTGATTCCATATTTTAGCAGTGCGCATTGTAAATTATGTTTGGAAGCGCTTAGTGTTAAATGGAATATCAACTTGATGGGATGGTAGTTAGCAGTGCGTCTGAAGCTCCTATGGAAGAAAGGTGAAGGCGAAATAAGGTCATGTAGCAAAATTACAAAATTTCAATCCGTTTAGTAGTGAATTAATGATTGAATGAATGAATGAATGAATGAATGTTTTTTATTTGCATAAAAGTATGGTACAAAGGTCTTAAGATTAAACATTGGTATCACACACCTTACCGAATAATACGGCATGCAGGCAAAGAATTATTTATTATATTAATGATTTGATAATTAAAAGTACAAAGGTTGTATAATTCATGCTAGTCAAATTAATAAAATACAAAGAAAAAATTGAATTTATAAATGTCAACGTCAAATAGAACACAAAGAAGTCAAATTTACAAAGATAAAAAATTAATTTATAAATGTCAAAGTCAATAGGTATGAGATAGAACAAAATAAAACATTAATTAATAATCATCTATGTACACTTATGAATCGTTTAAAAACTCCGAGACAGTATAATAACATTTTTCTTTTAACCACATTTTTAATTTCCTTATAAAAACATTCTAGGGCAAATCTTTATCACTAGGAATTTAGTTAAATATGCGCCCACACATGGCGTAGCAATTTTTCTGATACAGGGCTGTTCGGGGGATCCTAGGAAGAACAATTCTATCAGGATCTCTAACACATCGCGGGTAGATTTGGTGCGCCTTAGCAAATAAAGAAAGATTTTCTTGTTAAAGAAAATCTTTCAATTTGCAATTTCAAAGATGTACATACTCCGCAGAGTCATTAAGTATAGTTTAGTGAAAATAGATCTACATGACTCGCATGGGGGTATGCCGACGATGGCACGTACACATTTTGTGAGGGACAAACATTTCACAAACTTTGTACATAATATTGGTAGGTAGTCCATAGGTAAAAGATTTCCCCAAGTATCAAAGGACATTTAATGCTCCAACAGTAGACGAAGTTGCCATCCTGATTGTTGGTGAACAATTGGAAAAACGCGATATTGTGCTTACACGTCGCGATAATGGTCAACTGCAACAAATATCTGAAACTCATCGATCATATGACACATTGCAATACCCGCTGATGTTTTGGCAAGGAGAAGATGGATATTATTTTAATATTAAAATGAAAAATCCATTGAATCGTCAGTATCAGTATCATAATTTATTTCATTTATTTGTGAAAGACACTGATTTAAAATAATGCTTATTAAAAAAATGGTTAATGTCTGTATTGTTTGCCTTTGAAATGGTTAATTATCAAATTTTTAATTTCAGGTGAAGAAACTACAAAGAAAGTTAGCTCAATGAATTATTACGCATATCGTTTGATGATTCGTCAAAAAGGAACTAATTAGTGAAATAAAAAAAAACTGCTTATTTATTGCCTTTAAGGCGAAACAAAGTTCGCCGGGTCAGCTAGTAAATTAATAAATAATGCTGGACGTTATCACACAGCATCTTGTAACCCCAAACTAAGCAGAGCTTGTATTGTCAGTTATGGACCGCTTTGACATTACTTGAAGTGTGAAAGAGGCCCTTAATAATCATCATCATTATCTGCCATTTTCGACCCACTGCTGGACTTAATCCTCGACCTAGTCTCGAAATTACCTCTCTTGATAGCTCCAACGTTAGTGTTCTGAGGTAGGGCGCAGGATTTCCTGCCCTGATAGTCTGGGCAGCAGAGACCTGGGTAGCACTCCTTGTCTGATATGCAGGTTTTAGTTGGCTTGATCCAGGATGGCGGTGGGCATCTATCACCTGCAACAAAAATGCAAGAATAAATAAACGAATCTCTCTGACTTAGTCAATAGTTATTTGTTATACAAGAGTGCAAAGTTGCTTTTTAACCGAGTGCTCAATTTTGATGACCGAGCAAGCGAAGGATTCTAAAATTGAATCACGAGCGTAGCGAGTGATTATAATTCACGAGGTGAAAAATCTTTGTGCAATACGTAACGTTTCATCCCACCTCAGCGAGGAAATGACTAAATGCAAAAAAGAACATTCGTTTAACATTTAAAGTTAAAAAATCTACACCAAGAGGGTTCTGAAACTTTTGAGTCTGAGTTTTTAACAAATTAAAATGTTATATGATAAATTTGGCACCATGGAGGTAGAATGAAATAGGTTTAATGATGTTTTAAATTCACAAACTGTGTGAGTGCACACGATGTTCTAAATTCAATTTACTTTATCCTCTAGCGTATAAACACGGCTTTTGCACTCAGATATCGAAGAGCAAAAATACACTTTCCGAGATGTATTTGTAAGTATTGTATTTTTGTAAATACATACACAGAAAACAGATCCGAGACAAATATTAGCAAAACATATGTCTCGTCGTGGGAATCGAGCCCCAATTGGGAATAAACATACGATACTTATCCCCGATTATACATTTAAAGATTCTTCTTACCATTGCTAGATTGAATGCAAATTAATGCAGCTGCCAAAACAACTAAGGCTACGAATCTTCCAAAAGTTCCTGTAAAATAAAAATAAATATTTAATTGTCATGATGTTACGTCGAAACGGTCAATAACTCATAAAGTATCAAACTAGTTTGAAACATGTTTAGGTCACTGTCCTAAGTTCAGGACAATGACCGAAACATGTTAATGTGACAGTTGAAGTCATCTCATGTTATGACAGAATAGGTAACCAAAATTAGTAGATTTTTTTATTTTTTTTATTTTTAGGTTTGCTAGTTGCATGCAGACTATTGGGAATTAATCTCTAAACTATATGTGTACAACCCACCAAATGCAAGACAGAAATTACAGAAACAGCTGGTTATGAGTGTAAATAAGATTATTTTAATACTAAAAACGAAGACTTACCCATTTTTAAGTGATAGTTTCTCTATGAAACCAATAACACTTGTGCAAACTATGGAAAAATCTTTATAATTTATATGGCTCGTTCTGTACCTTGCGGTATAAAATTACAAGTAGTTGAAAATATAGTTATCTGTGGTTGGTTAGTCATAGGGTGTACTTAGGGTGTAGTCATAGGTTGTACATACTTGTTTACATGAAAGTGTTTCTTGTGGTTAGTTAGTGCTGGAATTTTCCCTCATAAAGCTAATGACGGGGCTTTTGCGTTTAAACATTGTTTACCCAAAGGCATTTGCATCTATTCTAAATGACTTAAAAAACGTCAAGTAAGTGGTAACTTACTTACTAACCAGGGCCCTAAAAGGGATGACCAAACACAAACGTAACGCGCCTCATTTACGATAACTGCGTGGAATCTGCGTGTAATCGTATTCTCTATGCCCATGTCAAATTTCTTGACGTGACGCCCCATGGCGTGTTTTGGGCTAGATAAAGTCTTAAGATTCACTACGGCTGATATCTACTTTCTTATGTCCAATATCAACAGTTAGAAAGGGATGCATATATCAATGCGACTTCAAAAAGTCAATCGTATCAGGGCGCTCGAACAAATTTCTATGCAGGTTCATACAAATGCCCTGGTACGAAGTCGTAGCAGAAATCGCATTGAGTTAAAGTATGCATCTCTTTCTAGCTAACATATATATGGACATAAGAAAGTAGAGATCAGCCGTATGAGTTAATGTTCAGGGCATAAATGAATTTTAAGACTTCTTCTATGCTTTAGTCCTATTTCTTTGGGAAATGCGTTTGCGTCTGAAGCATGTTATGATGTCACACGTTATCGGAATGGAATGTTTTATGTCATAGTGATTATGGGGCCAGGAGTAGGACGCTATAGTACCTGGGACGTGGTTTCACCTATACCATCCTCTCAGCCTTGTCGGCCTTACCCACCGGAAAGACATGGTCAATGCGAGTGGAGCTCACTAAGCCGCGTGTTTCGACACGATGTTTTCTTTCACCGTTTTCTGCTCGTGGAAATGCGCATAAGAATAAGCAAGTAAGTAATACGTTGTCATTGGCCAAATACAATAATTACCTACCACCTAAAACAAGTTAATTATGGTGCCGCCTAAACAGGTTGAGAACAGGACACGGACGTTGCAATTTCTTTCGGCACAAGTGAGGTTGGATAGATTCTGCACTTTGCGAATGCGGCGAAGAAATTAAGACCATGGAGTACATCTTTCAGCGCTGACACATTCACTCATACCATGGACCTTGGCATGACATTGTGGACCTTACCCCTGAGGCAATCACTTGGCTTCAGAACCTAAACATTGACTTATGAATTGATTTTCTTATTTATTTTTTATTCTTCAATTTAATTCAGTTTGTAACTTGTCATTTAGATAATTATCTGATATTTTTAACGCCTACGTCATACGATTAAATAAATAACCTACACAAAAATTGCTCGCATTTAATCAATTCGAGCTGAGGACAGGGCGCAATGGCGCTCATTGTGAGGCCTATAGCCAGCAGTAGGCTGATGATGATTATGATGACGAATAATTTAATACGACTGCCTATTCTACTAATATGATATAACAAATCTTTTGAAAAATATATGGAAAAATATGAAACGTTCTGTCCAGGTACCTCGCAGGCGAAGCCACGGACAGAAGCTAGTCTATTTATACATGTTTTACCTAAACATACGTTACGTATCTCGAAGCTAAGTCTAGCGGTGAACGAAACTTCTACGCATGGGTCTCTCGCTCGCTCTCGCCTCTAGCTCCCTTATGATACCTTACTTTTGAATTCTGCGCAATAACGGTCAGCGCTAGTTTCGTGCCGCTTCTTGTAAGCCCAAATTGTAATAAATTGTCAATTGATTGATAAAAACTGAACCTGCTGCAAGGCACGCTTCTCTGACAGGAAAATAATATGACACTTATTTTAAACCATAATTTTATTGTACGAAGTATTTTATAATTATTGTCATAAATTGTCATGGCGTTTTCAGACTTGTGTCATAAATTGACGGGAGTGGGATATTCTAGGCTCGGCTGCACTTGTTCCTCTTCGTCTTGGGGTCCATCTTGCAGATCTCGTGGGAGTTACACTTCACATTGTCACAGTAGACGGCAGTGCCACCAGCTGAAACAGATTTAATTTTTAGCGCGGCTGCACTCGTCAGATAAGAAGCAGCCTATATTATTTCAGACAGCCTGTCATCGCTTAGCCACGTGCGGCTTCGCTGGTGATCGGGCCCGGATAAAAAGTAGCCTATATGTTACTCGTATTTCAGAAAGCCTGTATGCTAGAACTACATAATACAACAAGACATCAAGACCGGCCTATTCAGTCCACTGTTGTACATAGGCCTCCCCTATATAAACAGGGATATGCCCATAATCCCCACGCTTAGCGGGTTGGGGATCGCAGGGCATAACTTCTCGCACCGCCAATGCTGCTGCTAAGGGATTTAGCTGTACTGGTGTTCGGCTCCGCTATGTCGCAATCAGCCGGCCGCTTCAGCCCTTGTATTAGAACGGTCAGTATGGGAAAGTCTGAATCTATATGAGATACGAAGATCTGTTCTTAGGAACCATGTTATCGATTTTAGGAATAAGGAAAACTGCATTCATAAATTTATATAAAAACTTGTACTCAACTCGGGAATCGAACCCGGATGTTTTGAAAAATAAAACTAACACTGTTTTTATTTAGATATCGATTATGTAGGTCTCGAGCAGTAAATTTTACAATGAATTCATGGTGTCTAAAATTAATAAAATGCATTGTAAAACAATATCCTTTCATTTATTTTAGTAGAACGCCTTAGAACGTTGAATGCCTCAATACCAAACCTCTACCAACGTAAACAGAAAAAGAAGATAATGACAAATCTAAATTACCTACGTATTAGGTAATTCTTCATCTTCGTATGAGATAGTGGCCAACTCTGTCGAAGTCTGCCTGAAAACCTTCGACATGGCTTAATAACTGAAAATGCTGAGACCAAAATCATAAAGTGCCTTCCGAAGGCCACTAAACAGTCAACCATCCCGTACTACTGACCAGGTGGAGTATTGCCAATCAATATGAACTGCTAAGAACACAGAAGATAGTAGGTACTTACATCCATTCTTGCTAGAACTGCCGGTGCCAGTGCCCGGTGCAGCAGAGACGGTGCAGCTCTTAGCATTGCAGGAGTTGGAGCAGCAAACCTTGCCGTTGGTGCACTCGTAGTCCTGTGTGCATTTAGGGCTGCAGCTGTATACTTTGGAAGGCAGCGGGCAGTTTCCGCTAGCTGAAATAGTTAATTTACGATGTTTAGTGCTTAGGTTTCCTTTCTTTTCTCGTATTAGCTAGTGGCTCTGGTGGCAGAGTTGCGTGGACGCTTGAATGCCACGACTGAAAAACCGAGAGGCATGGCAAGGAATTTCAATGTTTTGTTTACAAATTCATATGCTTTAAAATAATGCCGTGACGTCCCTTTCGATGCCGCGGGATTATTTTAAAGCATAGGAATTCGTATCGTATTTCTATTTCGATAGGTTTGAATGTCCATTGGTAAAAAATTTAAATCCCTTGCCATGCCGTCCCGGTCTGGAGACCAATTGTATGAAGACTACATCCGTCGTCAGTCCGTCAGACTTTTCGTGAACGTGAATTGGTCGTTGAAATTTTCACAGAATAAAAATTTCTAGGGGTTTAAGTAAGTTTAAAGGTTCCATAACTCAAACGGAAAATAAGAACCCTTTAGACTCACTTTGTTGTCCGTCTGTCTGTGTGTATGTCAAGAATTATAGATTTAGTATTTAAAGAAAAAAAAATCCAAGGGCTTGACCTTGGGCGTTTCTCAGAAAAGGGTCAAGACCCTTTTCTGAGAAACGTGGTGAGAGCGTGGTGGGTCACGTTGAAATTAATATTTAATACTCAGGTCTGCTTAGTGCAATCCATTGAAGCTGTGAAAATCAAACTTCTAAGACAACGTAATCAAACTTATAGCCGTTTATACCGCATATTTTGACACTCGCAAGCACAGCGAGGGAATCAAAACCTATAAGGTTACTTCTTGTTGACCTAGAATCATTAAACTTGTAAGAAATTCTATATAATAATGTGGGTAGATAGGCACATTAACATAATGATCATACTTTATTCAGTGGTAAGGATCTATCCTATATAATTATAATTGGATTCGTTTTCTTGTATTGGCTTATTACTTATTATGTGTAATATAATTAACTTAGTCCATAAGTTAATAACTGTAATTATACCTAAGACTGTGGCAAATAAACTCATATTCAATTCAATTCAATTCAAGAATCAATTTCTTATTAGCACACACAAGGAACACGGTGTGTTTTTATTCGGTAGGCCGCCAAGCTAGCGAACAGCTGGTAGCTGGCGGAGAGTCCGTCGGACTCCTCCAACTCTCCCCGAGTTAAAGGACATGCGTAACGCATTTTCACACTGACAAAAAAAAGGTACTGTATTAAGGAAAAATCCAAAACCGTTTTGTTCCAAAAAATATTTCACATATTTGTACGGAAACCTCTAATATAGAAGAGCCAAAAATCCAGCCAAGTGCGTTGTTAGACTCGTGCACAGAGAGTTCCGTACAAACTTGTGAAATATTAATTTGGAACCACAATTTTTTTCCTTACTATAACAGTACCTGCAACGTATGTATGTGTAAGTGAAACTTCGCGTGATAACCTACCTAGGTACATAAACACAGGGCAGGTTAATGTGAAAACAGAGTAATATCAATCAAATGGCCAAGTGTGAGTCCGCACCAATAGTTAAAAAGTTGTAGTTCTAGGTCAATTTTGGATTTTTTTTAAATACACTCGAGAGCAATGAATCCGGGTCACTCAAAGAATCCAAAAAATCTCGGAAAGTAAGAATGCTAGGTTAATGCAATAAATTGTATTTAATAGACAGTTTAATACTCCTTAAATGAAAGTTAAAAAAATATGAGTCACCATACATTTTATTTACACAAAATTACATAAAGAAAAAAACTGCTGATCTCTCCTTAAAACAAAAATAGGAAACATGAAAATTTTGAACTTTATGACGATTTTCTTGAATTTCAATACTTCGTATTACCTCCTCGTGCTTCCATTACTGCGTTTACGCGGTTTGGCATGGTGTACACCAAGTTCTCTATACGATTTTGGGGAATATTCTCCCATTCCTCTGTGAGAGCAATTTTGAGCTCAGGAAGCGTGATTGGGGGAGGGTTTCGTTGTTTTACGCATCTCCCTAGCTCGTCCCAAGCATGCTCGATCGGGTTGATATCCGGGCTGCGCGCTGGCCACTCCATACAAGTAATGTTCATCTCTTGAAGGTACTCATTCACAATCCTACCTGTATGAGGTCGGGCATTGTCATGCATAAATATAGCATCCTCACCCAAATTGACCATAACTGGACCAACGTGTTCGTTGAGGATTTCTTCCACATATCTTACGCTAGTTAAAGAGCCGTTTTCTATGATCACCAGCTCTGTGCGACTTTCAGAGGAAATTCCGGCCCACACAAGTACAGACCCACCACCGTAGGCTACTTTTTCTTCGATGCATGCTTGCTTGAATCTTTCCCCTGGTCTTCTATACACTCTGTGTCTTCCATCGTGCTTGTAGAGCATAAATTTTGATTCGTCGGAGAACATAACTTTCGACCAATCTTCAATACTCCAATTTACGTGGTTCTGGGCATATCTTAGTCTTGAAATACGATGGCCACGCTCCAGTTTAGGGCCGTTTGCAGGTCTAAGGGGTTTTAAGTTAGATTCAGCAAGCCGACGTCTTACTGTCCATGCACTTGGGTTACTTCCTCCGAGGCGTCGAAACTGAGTTGTGAGTTCAGTTCCTGTGAGAAAGCGATTTCGAAGCATGGTGTTCACCAAGTATCGGTCTTCTCGTGCTGTGGTACACCTAGTTCTGCCCGTTCCTGGTCTGCGTAGGTTAGAACCAGTTTCTTCGTAACGTCGGAGAACTCTTTGTACTGTTGACAGCGACACACCGACAGTCCTGGCTGTATCGCGCTGACTCCGGCCGGTTTCCACCAATGTAAGTATTCTGGTGCATTCTTCAAGTGTAAGCGACATGATTTCAGCTTGAATAATGAATATTGAGCACTATCAACCCGGTTTATGTACCAACATAAATGACAGATTACAAACAAAAGCAAAAACAAATCCTGTAATTTCGTAGTTCCATCTTCGACAGTGTTCCCTTTTCAAATTTGATTTTTTTATGATATAAATTTACAATAACTAAGAAGTTTTAATACTTTCATTTAAGGAGTATTAAATTGTCTATTAAATACAATTTATTGCATTAACCTAGCATTCTTACTTTCCGAGATTTTTTGGATTCTTTGAGTGACCCGGATTCATTGCTCTCGAGGGTACTTATTTAAATTAATTAACTTACCAGCTTCAACGTAGTTAATTGTGATCGCCACGGCCATAACAGCCACAACTAAAGTCAGGGAACCTGTAAATAACACGGAAAAAATATAAATAATTAATTTTCAAAAAACTTGTTGAAAGCAGACGCCGCTCTACACTAGCCTACATCGCAGGCGACCGAACAAACACTATTGAAACAGGTTGAGAGCGAATTAGTTGATTTTAGGGGTTTCAACTTCCATCTTCGGAGTCCAAGCCAACCTCACTTGCTCGCGGTGCACTCTGCTGTATAAAAACGGTGCTCTGGCGGCCAGCTGTATGCGACATGGCACAGCCTAACACCGGCCCATTAAATTCCCTGACCGCCCCGGTGCGGCGGGCAGAAGCGTGGGTGGTGCGAGAAGCTGTGCCTTGCATGCCCAGCATACCCAACTTGAGGATTAAGGCCTGCGCAGACCGGGACGGCATGGAAAGGGATTTCAATTTTTTAATGGGCATTCAAACCTATCGAAATAGAAATACGATACAAATTCCTATGCTTTAAAATAATCCCGCGGCATCGAAAGGAAAATTATGATAGGTTTGATTTGAATGTTCATTGGTAAACATTGATTATGGGCAAATAGCCCTCTAGTATTTGATGGCCTCTGTGGCGCAGTGGGTGAAGGTCTGCCTGAGACGCAGAAGGTTGCAGGTTCAATTCCCGCCGCGAGACAAATGTTTGCATTATTTGCAGATTTTGCTCTAAAGTCTGGGTGTTTTCTATGTATAATAGTAGTTTATCAGTCATGTGGTTCCCATAATACAAGCTCTGCTTGTGTGATAGTGTCCAGGATTATTTATTATTATTTATTTATTAGGGGAGGCGTATGTCCAGCAGTGTTTTATTACTAGCTTCCACCCGCGGCTTCGCTCGCGTAGTACCCGGACAAAAAGTAGCCTATGTGTTAATCCATGTCATAAACTATGTCTAATTCAAGTTTCAGCCAAATCCGTTCAGCCGTTACAGAGTGAAGCGACCACTAACACTCACTCACTCACACACACACACACAAACTTTCGCATTTATAATATTAGTGTGATGTCCAGCAGTGGACTGATATGGGCTAGTGTGGTAGTTGATTTGAAGATTATAATAAAAAAAATATATAAAAAATACTGCAGTGGAACATGAACCCGCACCTAACAAACTACTACCTACAGCAGTAGGTATAGGTACTTATATATTCGTAATAGAGTTACCTACTACAAGGATAAATGCATCAATAAAGAGGATGTCGGTAATCAAATAATAAGACCTAATGTGAGAATGTACAATATACCTACCTACAGTGATTCATCATTAAACATGATGAATTTAACTAATTAAACCGCTAAATTTTGAAGTAAATTTTGTGGTAAATCCACGTTATGGAATGGTCAACCCGGGAATCCACAGCAAAAAAGCATCTGTTCGGTGCAGGAATTCCTTGGATTCAACGAAACGACGCGACGCCGACGCCGCGTAAAACACATTGGCGATAACTCACTTGTGACGACTAATCTCCATTTGGAGTTAGTTTAAACACCGTCGAAAAATCGCTCGCCTGTCCGTGTTCTATAGGATACATTTTGGTTTGTGTGCGCAGGAATTACACAATTTAATTCCCCCATCACCATTTCATTATTGGACGACCAGACGCACGGAATTTCGTCATCTGTACACAGTGGACATTCCTCCGGCCCGCACGAAGCGCTTTGCTGCAATTTTTCTCCTTAGGACATCTAGATATGGAATGCTCTTCCGCGTCAGTGTTTTCATCGCTATGAGTTAGGGGTCTTCAAAAGAAGAGTAAATACCTAGGTATATTCTAGGCAAGCGTGCTACATCGTTGACCTCATCTTCACCTACCAACAGGTGAGATGGTGGTCAAATGTAAGCCTCTAGATCAGAGAAACTAAAAATGCTGCTATATTTCTAGTTTCTACCATATTCGTCTAAAATGTGAAGGAATAAAATCTCCCCATTCATGTTGTACAATCTGCTCTTTTTTTGTTTATCATTATTTGAGTAATTTATTGTCTGCCTACCTTGATAGATAGGTAAAGCCAAGCAAACACTTTTGCTGTTTACTATGGAAACCAATTACATTTTCGTGGACCCCTACTTCTCCCCATTCATGTGGTTCAATCTGCTCTTTTTTTTGTTGATCATTATTTGAGTAATTTATTTTCTGCCTACATTGATAGATATTTGACGACCTCTGTGGCGCAGTGGGCGAAGGTCCGCCTGGGACGCAGAAGGTTGCGGGTTCGATTCCCGCCGCGGGACAAATGTTTGCATGTTCTGCAGATATTTGTCTCGGGTCTGGGTGTTTTCTATGTATGATATGTATGTATTTACAAAAAAAAATGTATATATGTAATATATCAATCATGTGGTTCCCATAACACAAGCTGCTTAGTATGGGGCTACATGATGCTGTGTGATAGTCCAGCATTATTTATTATTTATTTATTTATTGATAGATAGGTAAAGCCAAGCAAACATTTTTGCTGTTTACTATGGTCCACTTTGGGGATCACTGCACTGCACTTTGGGAATACTATAAAAAAAGGAATCCACAAACCCACGAACGAGGTGGCGTGTTTATGGTTTCATTCCCGCCAAGGCTAGTAATATTTTTTTGTTTTTTTTTTGTTTTTGGTTTGTCAGCTTTCATACATAAGCCATATATAGGTAGCTTTAGTAGCTTAGTTATCTGGCCGGAGGGCGTCCGTTCCGCGATCTCCATTCAAGAACACGTTTACCCCAACTGTTATCGGTTCTTCAGCAGATATGACGCCCACTGCCACTTCAACTTACCAATTCTCTAAGCTATGTCACAGAATACAGAGCTATGTTACAATTTTAATTCTGTATCGGATAGTTACGTTGCGTACCCCATCTTTCAGAGGAACTCCTAGCATATCTCGTTCCATAGCTCGTGTGGTAGGTATTCGTTCATCGTTGCCAACAATGTTGCTAAACAACATTATTATCTCAGCATGGCTGATTCATTAATAAAACAAGCAAAGCACTTATTAGTAAACAAACAGGTTCTCTCTTTGCAATACATATTGCAATCGATCTGTCCTTGACTTTTACAAGTAACCGTTTCACATACGTAATACATTTATCTATAATGTGTAATGTAATGATAAAACGATCATATTATCCCGTCCTGTGTTTAATGATTCTTGCCAATTCTTCATCATCATCATCATCATCATAAGAATATACGACTTGTCTTTGTAGAATCTGAATGATTTTTGATGCATTTTTGATCAGAGCAAGTTGTTCGTTCAACTCCTTGGCTAAAGCAAACAGTGATATAGATTTAACACCACAACCTCACTAAATGTCAATTTCTTTAAACCAAAATACCTAGTAAATATAGTATTGGAAGTTTATGTTACCTGTATTATTGTATTCTGTCGTCTACTTGCTGATTTTCCTTTATTGTTATTTAATGTGGAAAATTGGCCAGCGTACATGTAACAAGCAACGTATGTGTGGCTGCATGTTTATTATTTACTATTGTGCTCCAACTTAGCTGTAAGTTTTCACAAAATAGAAACTAGAATATTTTTTTTTACCCTGCCCTGCTACCTGGGGTGTACGGGGTTCCAACCTCCATCCTTGGAACCCAAGCCAACCTCACATGCACGTGGTGCACCCTGCTAAACAACGAACGGGGCTCTGGCGGCCGGCTGAATGCGGCATAGCACAGCCTTCATCAGCACAGCTAAATCCCTTGGCCACCGACGGGCAGCAGCGTCGGTGATGCAAGAAGCTGTGCCCTGCGATCCCCAACCCGCATGCCCAGCGTGGGGATTATGGGCATATCCCCCTTTATAAGGGGAGGCCTATGTCAAGCAGTGGACTGATATAGGCTGGTGTGGTGTGGTGTGGTGGTGCTGCTACCTGCCTGTACCTAACACAGTTAAATCTTGCACGAAAGGTACGGTTTTGTTACTACCATATGTGATTAAAACTTATGTTTTGTTGTTTAATATGTAAATAATATGGGATAATACCTACTTAGAATTTTTACAAGTGAGACTGAAATAAAAATATCTTTATCCATATCCTTAAAGTATGGAGTACGTAGGTGAGTACCAAATTTATTTTGTTATGATTTTTAGGATTCACATTAATTATTTTGTACCATTGTGCCTACCTACATACTTCCCTAGGTAATGTACCTAGATAGGTACAATTGAGTCCAGTGAATCGATTTGCAATAATAAGGAAGGGTTGTATTAGTAGCTTAAGAACTAGGATCTATAACTACGCACGCGATTAGTAGCTTTAACACGTTGACTGCGTGCCTCAGACATGACGCCACGCGCCATACCCGAGGAGCGCGTCCTGCGCCTGCAGCCGAGTTGTGTTTTCAGCATTCAAAGCGTTAAGTATTATTCTACTACATAAATTAAACTAGTAGTACCGGTACTAGTAATTTATACTTGAAAGGGGTAACCAGTTAGTGACGCTTTCTGTACCTACGTATTCAGAAAGGTAGGTTTAGGTACCTACCTACTACGATTTTATAGTAGATAGTAGGAAGTTACATATGTACGCACGAAAACCTACATATGAGTGCTTTTCACGAATGAAATCATGCCGACGCGACGCAGCGCCACTGTGTGAATTTCAAAATGGAATGGAAATTTCTCAAAAGAAAGGCAAAATAAACATGTCTCCCACAAATTATGATGCAAATAACCTGTTCCATCAAGAATTTCTTTAAAAATATTCGGTGTTCTATAGATACCTCTACTGGAAATTCGGCTTTAGAGACTCTAGACTCGACTCTTGACTCTAGAGTCCTTAGAGAAAAAGAAGTCAGTGAACTTACCTACTAGATAACTAGGTATCTATCTAGGTTCACCAACCAACTAGGTACTACTTACACCTACCTAAAACCTAGAACAACCTAAGGCGTACTATTAAAAAAAATTGATAGTGTTATTAGTAGTTGGTAGTACGACTTATAATACGCGTACATAGGTATGTAGGTACTTTACCTAGCTTCTTTTATTTGCTCGAAATCTTTCATCATCTCATTCAATTATGGTGGACGTACCTACCTACTGTAATATTTAGGTACCCACTTAGTTACGTAGGTTGGTACAATAGGTACTTTTAAGTGTTTATTGACTTACCCATATTTGGCAGGTTGGTATGCAAGTAGGTACGTAAATACACCACTAACACTCACGGACGCTGGTTACTGACTGGTCCGGCCGGGACATCACTTGGGTCTTGATCTTACTCAAGTCGATATAGAGGTATAGATTAGGTAGGTATATTTACATACATATTATACATACTACATACAGATAAGTAGGTTTATGATCACCTACCTAGGTCACTGCGGTTAGCTAAATAGATATGACCACAATACATTTTAAAGTAGGTACCTACGTTTCCCAAGTGAGCAGGCCTATCTGTCTACCTGAAGATGATACCAGATCAAGAAACCTACGATCGGCATCTACATTCATTTGCATATGAAGGTACCTACCTAAGTCAGTTCAGTTTTTTAACTTGCAATCAAGTTAAAAACAATTTTTGCAAACTCTGTGGACTGTCTAGGGTGCGACTATGAAGATGAAGAGTAGTTGAAGAAGAAATTGGGTGATAGGATGGTTTGGGAAGGCCCCGTACAAGCCAGCCATCTTTCTTTAGCTGACTAAACGCACTACATAGTTTATTAGTTTCCATTTGACGCCTATACTATCCAACAGATGTCGCTATCTGTTGTATCTCGACACAGTGTGGTCCCATCATATGCAAGCTGTAACTAGTTCTACTACTGCCTATTAGATGTCGCTTTAGTAAAATTATACACTACAAAACGAATTAAGTTTTTGAACGAAATAAACGAAGTGACGCCTACTGGATACTTTAGGAACTAAATTCAAAAATTCCGTTTGTTTGTCGATTGAAAAAATGTCAAACAAATCGAATTTGTAACGGGTTGTTTTCGTGTCGGAATTTCATAAATTTTGTGAAATAATTGTTAAATTGCTTTCTCCGCGTGAAGCTTACGATCTATGCGTTATTTTAATATGTTTATAGTGTGAAATACCAGTTATATATCAGACCAGAATCAGTTATAATGGATCCTTTTACTGAGGTAAGTTTCGCTGTGATTTTGGTCCCTGAAACTCTTTTTAATTAAACTGCTTCGAATCGTTTAACCATACTAAATACTTCTCCACAGCGTATGCTTGAGCGAGCGCGGGTGAGACAAGAAAAAATCGACCAGAAACTAGCAAATACCGGTCAAACTGTTCCTAAGCGGAAACCATTATCAGAAAACATTATTAAAAGTGAGATTTCTACCAAATCCCCATCCAAAACACCAAGAAGTTCTGTTACATCGCCGCCTGCGAAAAATACAAGGAGTTCTATCACATCGCCGCCTGCTAAAAATACAAGAAGTTCCATCACATCACCTCGAAAATCCATTGAACCATCTAAAACACCAGTAAAGACTTTAAGCAGGCGATCAAATACACAGAAGCCTGACCAACTAATCGTAGCATCACCACAGCGCCGCAACGATGTCATAGTGACGAAGAAAGAGTTTCAAAACCCTAGAGGGAGCATGACAAGACGCAACTCCGATGTTTCGGTCGAGATAAATATTTCCCATCGGAATGACATTCAGATTGAGGTTCAAGTTGAAGAGAGAGATGCTCCGATCAGTGTTGTTTATGACTCTCAAGAGCACGGGAGTAATGTGGTGATAAAGGAAATTGAAGGTAAGATAATTTGCTTCATGCATATTGTTACATGCATAAAATAAAATTACACAAATATAAAAAATGTGAAGTTTGTGTGTGTAGTTGTATGGTGTGTATGTTTCTACACACTCAACTCCATAACAGATGAAAGGATTTGGATGTAACTTGGAGTATGCATAGATTGTGACTGGACACAATAACAACACCAGCCTATTCACTGCTAGACATAGGGCTCCCTTATAAGATGGGAGATATGCCCATAATCCCCACGCTGGGCATGCGGGTTGGGGATCACAGGGCTCAGCTTCTCGCACCATAGACGCTGCTGCCCGTTGTAGATCAGGGGATTTAGGGCCTGTGGTAGGCTATGCTGTGCTGCAATCAGCCAGCTGCCAGAGCCCCATTTGTAAGTTAGCTAGGTGAAGCATATGCTGGTGAGGTTGGCTTGGGTTCCAGAGATTTGGGTTGGAACACCTTATACCCCATAACACATAGGCTACTTATTATCCGGGTACTGGGAGTGAAGCTGCAGGTGGAAGCTAGTAAATTAATATACAGATTGGTTGGTGCATGGACCGACAGGATTTTTAGGGGGGTGAGGGACTCCTACCTGGATAATAAGTAGAGTAGCCCATATTAAAAAAACAATTTTAGATGTTTGGTGCATGGATCAACAGGATTTTTACGGGGGTCCTACTTGGATAATAAGTGGCCCATATAAAAAAACTATTTTAGATGTTTGGTGCATGGATGGACAGGATTTTTTGTGGGTTCGTGGGGTCCAGCCTGGATAATAAGTAGCCCATTTAAAAAAAAAATTAAGTTAATCTATACTTTTGGCATGAAGGAGGATGTAATATTTCACAAACTTGTATCTCTCTGGCCCTCTGCTTGCTCAAGGCGTAGGCCGTTGATTCAATACAAAAGTTTCATCAATCTATAGCAGTCCACTGCTGGATATAGCTCTCCCCTAATGAGCGCCATTGCGCCATATCCTCAGCTCAACGCATCCAGCTTCTATCAGCATCCTTTTGCAGATTGTCTCTCTGGAGTGTCAGCAAAAGTTTGTTGACTGCAATTCATCTGATTAATAGGATTTTCAAACATATGGCTCCCGCCAGACTACCGTACCATTCAGCCAGACAGAAATGATAAAGGTTCATTAAACTAATGACAGAAACACTTCCTAAACATTACTCATAGATAAGCTTCTGCAAATTAATTAGCTAACTAACGGGTTCAAGGAAAGAACGGGTAAACAATGTCTGAGCTTTTGTGTTAGTTCACTGCAACAGTAGTGATTGTTTGTGTTCTTTAAAACAATTGTGTTAAAAGTAGTGTCCCTTATTGTAAAAAACCAGTAAAAAATTACATTTTTTGGTCAGGGTTGGCCTGAACTTGTGAGGTATGCATTACTGCTAATTCTATGAAAGTTTGTTTGGATTTGAGGATGTTAAGATGTTGAGCTCAGGACAGGGCGCAATAGCGCTCATTAGGGAAGGTCTATGTCCAGCAGTGGACTGCTATTAGCCGATGATAATGAAGATGTTTATTACCTCCATGCCAAACTTACTTTAATAGATGCTCATAAGGAATGAAGTTCTGGACCAGGCTCCTTTTTATACGAGTTTATACGACTTTCCATAGGCTAGCTAGGTGAATTATTGTTATTAATATTATTACTTACCATACAAAATAAGCATTGCTTAGACTTAAATTTATGTAGGATTATCATAAACCAGTTTAGACGTTTCTAAATTCGCTCAGTGTTCTAATATAATTTAATAGATTTATTAAATTAAGATACAAAGTTTACACAGTTTACACCAAAACACTTAGTATCTTAAATTAAAACTAAGAAATATCTTAAATGATCTTATTATAGATATGAGACTATCAGCAAAAATATCTACATGGTTACATTCTTGGAGGAATTTATTAATTATAGTTTGTGTCCTAAGAGTTGGTATGTTGTTTGCGTGACAGGACAATAAACTCATTTTGATTTGGACTTTGTATTTAAAATGGACTCATGGGAAGAACTATACAGGTTAGGGCAAATTTTTTCTTATGTGTTTAGATTAAATGGTTTTGTTCTTAGGAAACTATAGGTTTATTTTGAAGAAAAACACAATTGCATTTTTAGGATTTTGAAAAAATCTACAGTCAGCCTAGAAAATGATATTTGTCAAAAAAAAACAAGTTGGTCTCAACTCTATTTCCCAACAGGAACACATTTTCCAAAGTTACTTGCAAAATCAAGCTTTCACGAAAACTAAAAAAAAAGCTTTCCATACAATTACTATGAAGCGCCATTCGTTCGCCACAACATTAATTTAGATCACAGAAGTACACCTGGAATCAAGCATAATTATTCGGGGCATCGAAAATATTATTATTTATTACAGTAAGGTACTTAAACTATTTTGTATATTCATCTTTGGTTCTTACAAAAGGCTCATCAGACCAAGACGCATCCACCAAGATGGAGAAGACAGATGATGATCGAACAGAGAGGGGCTTGCGGAACAATTTCAAATCACGCTTGGACAGACTCGGGAACCTGTATTCAGGTAAGATATCAAAATATCTAATAGTCACAATAAGGCCCTAATCCTAGACATTACCCACACTAGGTTTCTCTCCTGTTATCATCATCACATCAAATATATCCACACACCACCAGTCCAGCCTATATCAGTCCACTGCTGCCCATAATCCCCATGCGGGCATGGATTGGGGATCGCAGGGTAAAACTTCTCGCATCGCCAACGCTGCTGCCCGTGTGCGGCCAGGGGATTTAGCTGTTACGGATGTTAGGCTGCGCTGCATTCAGCCGGCCGCCAAAGCGTTTGTTGTTAGTTAGCAGGGTGTGCACCACTTGCAGATGAGATTGGCTTGGATTCCAAAGATGAGGGTTGGAACCCCTTACTCCCCATCAAATATATGTTGTCCATTTCTTGGACTCTAACTTGAAAAACTGATCACAATTCAGTCAACGGACCATTCTTACCATTTCAGACAATCCCAACCTGTCATCGCCGATCCACCGGACTGAACTAAACTTCCATTCGGAGACGCCGCCACCCGAGGTGACAGAGCCACCTCAAGGCAAGAAGAAGTTCGGGCGGCTGGCTGCACTCGCTGATCAGATCAACAACTGGGAAGATGACCTCAGCCATCATACTTTTGTAAGTTCGGTTTAAAGAGTTTATTCTCATAAAAACAAATTACAGTTCATTAAAAAAGAGACTTTTATTGTTCTTAAGTAAGTATTTTTAGTGTGTAAGGGGTTCTAACCCTCGTATTCGGAATCCAAGCCAACCTCTCCTGCCCCTGCTAAGTAACTAGCTCTGGCGGCCAGCCATACACCAGCACAGACAAATTCCCTTAAAACCCAACGAGTAGCAGCGTCGGCATTGCGAAGATCTGTGCCCTGAACCCGAACCCGCATGCACAGCGTGGGGGTTATGGTCATATCCCCCTTTATTAGGAGAGGCCTTTGTGTGATGTGGAACGATGTAGTTTGGTGTGGTGTGTGTGTTTAGGCTAGTAGCAACGGAGCATAATTAACCAAAAACAACCTAAATATAATTGTTTAAGTAGGTGAAAGTACAGCAACGAATTGATCAATTTATCTTTACATCTATTTCAATGTTTTCAGAATCCTGAGCCTGCAAAGAAACCAGCTGCAAAAACAATGAAAACATCAAAACCGGAGGTTAAAGAAAAACTAGAAGCTTCTACACTGGACGTCTCTATCCACTCCCTAAATGACATCAATAAAGTGCTGCATACGACAAAGTCTAATCAGGTATCTAAAAATTTTATCTCAAAAGTTACTTGCGCCCGTGGTTTCATAATAAAAGCGCTCTTGTGGTACCAGGATAAAAAGTAGCCTATATGCATACATTGAGATAGTTCTCTATAGTCACAGTCTCCAAGTGAAAACTGACAAAAATCGTCCGAGTGTCGTAGACAGACATAATTTGGACCTTATGTTGCTTGAGTGTTCAATATCGGCGCAATAGCCAGCGTGCGCAGAGTTTTGGTGCCATTTTTGTTTGTGGCTCATCTCGATGCCTGTACATTAGGGTGGTTCACGCAAGTATGGTGAAAAAAAAATTGCAGGTAGAAGTTACGCCACCTCCTTGTTTTGTTACACATACCTATGGTATTCTCTTTTTAAAATTTCAGCCCCCTACCTTATGTAGAAGGGGGTGCTCATCAACTTTGAAATATCTGAGTTTTATGAAAATTTTATAAAAAAGGACAAGTAAGAAAAAAATGTAAGCTCTTCTCAAAAATGAATTATTTTTATTGCAAAATAGTAATTAGGAACACACAAATATTATTAACAAAGTAGGACTTAAAATACTAATAATACAGTTCTGTTTTTTCAACCTGAAATTAAGTTTGTTAACGCTTTTTTGGATGTTTCAGTAGAAACGATTTTTCGGTTATGTTCCACTACTTGAAGTATAAATTGTTTTTCTTCCTCGTTTTTGGTAAGTATCGTATTATAATCTTCAAATAATTTTACACCTCTTTCCGCAGTATCGTTGACCACACGTAGGTTCCTTATGCAGCTTTTGCCTTGAAGGTAATCATCATTATCTCCCCAAGTCTCAGCAGGTAGTTGCATGAATGTGTCATTGATTTTTAGAATAGCGAGCGTTTGCAATGTTCTTTGTGATGCAAAGGCTTCTAACGTGGCTTCAGTGGATAGTTTATCAGAATTACCTCGTACTAATCGTGAACTGCCTTCAACATCCATCCTTTGAACAATGGCCATTTTCTCTTTACATGACACCCTGTTGGAAAATAAGGCAAAGGCTACCAGCTCATCAGATAAATACCACAAGTGACGCTCTAAGACACCCCTTGCTGCTACACTAATTTCGGAATCAATCGTTTCGTATGATTTTAATCTTTTCCAAAGTTGCAAGTCATTAATCGGTGCATCAGCTGCCAAAGGTGCTTCGATCCAAACCTTTGTGTAAATTAGAGCACCGAAACTAACAAATCGGATAATTTGTTTTTCTTCCCTTTTGGTTAACTTAAATACGTTTGAATTACTTTTGAAAAGAAAAATCTTCATTGCATACAACAGTTTTGCCATCCACCGAGCATGATGTATTGGTCCCGGGGAACGCCAATGAATCCTCGCAGGTGGCTTCTTCAGAACTATCATTGTGAGCTCTATTAGCTCGTTGTAATCATCCCGAACTTGTTTTTCTGAAGCTAAAGCTGTTGTAAGACTCTCTAGAGTACTTTCAGCAAACTGTTCCGCGCTAGAAATTAAATCAAGGCAATCATATTGTTCTCGAGAAAATGTATCCCAAGCAACCCTGAATCTTTTGAACAATGGGATCTCAGGAGAGCTTGATGGACCAAAACACAGTGTAAATACTTTTGAAAGCATTATTTCAAACATGTGATGACGACAAGCAAGCCATAACAAACCACGGCCTGTCTTTGCCTCTAGAAGAGCACATGCACCTTTTTTGGCACCAGTGTTAGAGGCAGTTGTGTCAAAACTCATAGCTTGAACTTGATTTGTGACGTTCCACTGTTCCATTGCATCAAAAACAGCATTGGACATGTTTTCTCCCGTCCCTGCAGTAAGTTTGGGTACTCCTAACAATTTTTCGAAACCATTGCCGGAGACAAGAATGGGTAGGCGCTCCACTTTCTTATTTCCTGTTATATCAGGCAATAATTTTCCATCCCAATGTATTACAAGTGGATAAGTGGGCTCGAAGGTTTCTTTAATATTTGCACTGAATTCCATCCTAGCTTTTTTTCTGGCTCGTCGAATTGAGCTCCGCGAAATAGGGAGAGAAGCAGGATTGCAACCAAGTGCGGCAGACAACGGAATTATCAATCGTACTGCTTCTCGATCGGTTATTTTGTTAAGGTCAAGAGCGCTGGTAACATGTTGTGTAAAAATACCACTAGCCAATGCCACACTGTCACTGGTAGCGCTTTTCGATTTTGGTAATGTCACTACGAAATCTTCTTCTTGCTTATTCTGAATAGTGCTAGCGGCACTAGAAGTGCTACTAAAGCTGGAATCAAGTACTAGTTCTTGACTTGACACAACTGAAGTCAAAGCATTACATTCAGCTGCCTTTTGTCTTAATTCTTCTGCTCTTTGTTTTCGCTTTAAAGAACGTTCTTTGGTCTTTTCTAGCTTCTTGTCGATTGAAGTAATAATCATCTTGCGCTTATCTCTTTGGTCAATAAGAAAGTCTCTATCTTCCGAAATTGTAATAGAATTTATGGCGTTTGAATGGGCAATATCAAAAAGTTTGTCTAACTCTGCTATGAACAAGTTCTCTCTCTTTCTCTGTGCTTCTGAAGCTCTAGTTTTATTTTTCTTCAAAAGCAGCCAGTTCTTATGAACTTTAATAAGTTTTTCAATGCAGTGATTCGGTTGTCTTGTCGGAATACCAGACTTGTTCCACACTTCTATTAATTCTTGAATGACTGTATGCGCAGAATCTTTCACATTTTTTGAGACATGTAATATCTGGTGATACCGTAATAAAACATGCCGAAGTGTTGGAAGTTGGTTTAGCCTTAGCAGTGGCTCAAGATCCCGACATCCAAGTAGAAAAATGTCATCTCTATTACGTGTTGAATAACTCATTTTCATGCACTAATACACTGATTCACAGTCTAGCAATTAGGTTTCTTCTATGTTTGTTTATTAAACACTCTAAAAGTTCTATTTTAATATTAATATGATTTATTTAACTCTGAAAACTAACCTGCAACCAAGAAATCAAACTATAGTGTTTTTCACAAATATTGCAAAAAAAACACTCGCTTGAGCACCCTCTTTCGCTAAAGCTAGTCACCTGAAATTTTGCAACGTTATTACTATAGATACGTGTTACAAATTTAGGGGGTGGCCAAGAAAAAAAAACGAAAAAAATTTTTTTGAACCACCCTACTGTACATATGTGGGTCTGTCTAGAACCAGTATGTTGCAAAAGTTCAGCTCAATCCATTCATTAGGTTTGCGTGAAGGATTATCAAACAAAGATATTCAAATTTCACAATCGCCTTTGTTAGTCAGTTAACATACTAAAGCCTACAACCTACACTACCTGGAAGGGTGACCATTTGGTGGTATTCATTTTGAACTAAGCTCATCTGTGCATCAGAAGGATGGATGAAGGACGTTAGGATGTTAGTGTCGGCTTATTCAGGTATTCCGGTCACTTCTTGGATGGGTGACCGTTTAGTGGAATTCAGATCTGAGCGCTTCCATGGATTGGAAGGCATATTAAGATGTTGATCTCGGATTTTTCAATCGTTAAATCTCCGACACCAGAATTGGCCACTAGCTCATACGAAGAAGAAAATAAGTAAAATAATATAAAGCAAAGTGTTAGGCCGCGGTCACGAAGACAGCGGCGGCGGCGCGGGGACCGGTGCGCCAACGCAAATTTATCCATAGAAACGCCCCATTCCTTGCGCCGCCGCCGCCGCCGCCCCGCTCCTGCTGACTTCGTGACCGCGGCCTTAAACTCTGCAAAACTATTTTGACGATCTTGTTGGCGCAAGGCGAATAGCCTGAGACGAGTGTTCGATTCCCGCTGCGGGATATATGCCTAATTTCAGAGTGACATAGATCCGCTGTGAGTGCAACTATTATATTAACTTGAATGATGCCACCTTGATCAATTGCCGTGCGCGTGCCAAAACCAAAATCGAAAAATCCAAAACTAGTTATTTTGTATCTAAATTGCCATTTCTGATTACAAATTACACATTAAATTATTTTATTTACCTTGACATTTTAATATGTCATACCTATACCTAATAAGACGACTTCAGATATTCGATACATATTTCGTTTAATCATAATGATAATTCATTTATTTACAGAAATGTCGGTACAATAGATCTGAAATCTGCCTCGTCAAGGCGTGCAATGTTAGGCTAAAGAGTAGTATAGTATAGTATAGTATACTACCTCAAACTGCTTATTTTCAACTCTTCCGAATTACCATATCTTTCATTATACTGAATATTTAATATTGAAATTGATATATAGTAAAGCATACAATTTTCTCAATTGAAAAAACGTATAGTTACCTCTAATTTCTAAATCACTAATTATACTAAAATCTTAATATCTCAATAAATACAGAAGTTAAGACCAATGTAGTCTGTCCTGCAGTTTTCCCACAAGGCTACAACACGGGGTCCTTCAAAGGCCGGTGTCCATGGGTGGTGGTAACTACTTCCCATCAGGTAACCCCCCTCTTCGTCTGCCAGCTTTGGCACAAAAAAAAAATGCTTAAAACTCTTAGAATATTTTGTTATTTATCTTCCAGACTGGAAAACCCGTGAACTCCCAGACATTCAAGAAACCAATGAACGAATGCCAGAGACTTCAGAAACAGATAGTTGCTGAACTGGTGAGTACCTAGCAGTAAGCATTTACTATCATGGTTATGAACATAATTATTAATATCAACGGAATATTTACCATGATTTGGGAGTTTGTTTCACGTTATTTCGACGTAGTTGCGAATTGTATAGGTGTGACCGTGTCACCACTCTCAAGTTCAAACGATTCGACCAATCCTAGTACAGTCCGACTCAAATATATGATTTACATCGCTACTTGGAGCCAACAGAAGGACGTTGTGAGGAGTGTATTTCTTTTTGTTTCTATCACGCATTGATTATTTACTTTGACGTTTAAAATACATAGTTACCTACATTTTCCTTGTATTTGTATTAACATGATTGGAACTGAAGTCTTTGCAAGTGGATAGGTAGTAGGAAATCGTAGACTAGCTCGTTTTTTGGTCTGGCCACCAGATTTTTTTAATCAGCAAAACCTCAGCCCCGATCTAAGTGATCTCGAAAAGTGAGCCATACCAATGACACGAATGAATCATTCACTCAGTACGGCAACGCTAGTGTTTGGTAAATATCCCGTTGATAGTTTTTACTAAATCGCGTAAGTGCAAGAACTGAGAAATCAAAGAAATACTCAATTTTAGATTTATCCATTTGCAATGAGTCATTGCTTTTTATTTTACGTAGGCGCTTTATTTAAATGTCCTTATCCAGAAATATTTAAGTGAAAAGGCTGTGAGAAAACGTAAAGTGCACGCAGGCGCTTAATTGTGCCAACTAACTACGAAATCAATCGTATGAAATTAATCGTTGCTATTTTTAAAATGCGAACAGTGCGCTTTCATACATTCACAGTGCGCGCCATCTCTGAGCAATACTAATATCCCAGGGATATTATGTAGTATTGATTATATTATGATAACTATAATAAAAATTCATATTGCGAATTAATCCTAAGGGCGTTTTCTTCCCATTTTTTACGAATTCTAATTTCAAACCATATTTCACGTTTCAACCTCTTTATTGAATCGAAGCAGCAGCGCCTCTAGCGGGACCTTTTTGCAATACATTCGGTTCAATTAAGCGGGAACGTCGCAATTATTCGGAAAACAAAAAATAATGGTAATGTGTTAATAGTATGTAATGTTGTGTTTTTAATAGTAAATGTGCAAGGTTAATGTTTAATTTGTAGGAGTCTAGCAAAATCTTTGTTAAACACTAGGTATTGGTTATATGTGTACCTTGTAAGTAAAAACCTACTGTAGGTTTGAACTAACATTGTTTTTTGTATGCACTTACGCGGTTTCAAAACTGTTTTTTTGTGTTACTTTATTTGTCTTGTATGTATTTGTATTTTGTTTGTGTCCAATTTCCACGTTCAAATGAATGTCCGTTTCAGTGATTGAGTGGTTGATTAAGATTTTCAGGAAAACTAATTTATAATAATTACATTCCTGTAAGGTGAGTATTTATTTTTTGTTACTTTCACGTGGCAAGCTATTTTCGTGGAAAACACTTGTGGCCTTTATAAAAATCTCTCAAAAGATGCTTGAAGTATTGCCATCTCTCACTGTTGGTTAATGACAAACAGTGACAGCGCGAACTTCAAGCAATGGTTAAACTTAAGTAGAATATATAAAAATGGAAGTTGTTTAAAATTAAAAGGAGCAGATATTTCTTTTCTTATTATTTCTATAGCCACTCCCAACTTTGACTAATAAATGAGTATTCCCTGCTACTAACTACCCTATGCCTTCTTACGATTGGTCTTATGGTGTGGGTGAAAAAAATCGAATTAATATCTGGGATTTATTTTGTATGGTGACGGTTTTAAAAAACGGCGAAGTTGCATCATCGTAAAACGAAATAGGTCCCTAAAATCGTCACAACGGATGTTTGTGCTTCTGAAGTTAGGCTAAGTAAATGATTCGACCAAACCAGTACAATCCGACCCAAAATATTATGGGGAACTAAGTCGCTACTTGCGGCCAACTACAGAGGGACTGAGGGACAAAGAGACGTGAGTACTTTACGAAAACCTACCTATTAAAATTTGACCCTGTGACCCTTTGACATGGAAATATAAATTTTATTTCCATGCAAAAACCATCTATAATTTTTGATTTTTTATTTTTCGAAAAACTTAAAGCTAGTTAGCATATAAACAAAATTAAACTATAGGCATATAAAGGCTGATTACAAGTTTCCCCATATACAGGGTGGGACAAAATTTTACTTCATTGAGGGCCTTTTCTTTTGTAGTTAGAGGGTTTTGTTCTGAGGAAACTATAGATTTTTTTTTTGTTTTGAAGGGAAAAAATACTTGCTTTTTTGTTTTTTTTTTAATGTACAGTCGGCCTAGAAAATTACATTTGTCAAAAAAATCGTGTGGATTCTATCGAATATATTTCCCAACAGGAACACTTTTTCAAAACAAAAAAGGAAGCTGCCCTCATTGAGGTAAAATTTTGCCCCACACTGTATCAAAAAAAGTCAGCTGAAACAAAACAGTCAAAAAAGTAGACACGGAACGTAATGTTATATTTTTAATTTAACTATATAAAAAAAAGTTTATAAGTTACCTGTTCTTAATGTATAAATAATTGTAATAGCTCAAATATTGAGTTGCTCATCACGCGTTCAATACACTTGCAATAAAGGTATTGAAAAATACTGTAAGTATCAGCTAACGTGAACAAAAACATCTATGTTGACTCATATTACCTGTTTAGTCTAAACCAACAACTTTTCAGTTGTTTTTTGGCGTTTTCCTCTATTTCTTAAAACTACAGCAATAACAATCATTGATTTAATCAATTCACATATTCACACATTGAATCATGAATCCATGTAATGATGGTAGCATATATAATATAAATTTAATATTGACCTTGTAATTTATATTGTAATTTTAATTAACAGTTTTTTATTTATTTTGTAATAAATAATAATAAATTAAAATTAAAAAAGAAATTAAATTAAAATGACAAAAAAAAAATATATATAATATAAAAATATATTTATTATTTATTTATTTTAATTTAATTTCTTTTTTAATTTTAATTTAATTTATTTTGTAATTTCTATTCAATTATTTAGTAATTTTATGTTTTAAGTTTAACCATTTTTATGGACTATGGTCTGAAATAAACGATTTTTATTTATTTTATTTATTATATATTTTCAAGCTTTAGAGAGGTATAGTGTATAACCCGCGGGTGTTAATGGCTGTCGGGTTATATTACTACTTATGTGCGCTGAGACACAAACTCCTTGAAACTCGTTGTAGTGCCCAAAGCTAGGACTAATTTAATGAAAGAAGCACCGCTTACAAGAGCCCTTCGTACAATTAATACATTATGCGAAGGAAATGATTTTGATCTGTTTGTTATTTCCTTGACGAAATTCACAGAAAGGGTCCTCATATTATTAAGTAGGTCATAAGTTTTTGGTACTGTAATTTTCAATATCGCTTTGGTCTAATACTGTTATGATATTGTAAATTTTAAATTAATAAATAAATAAATAAATATTGATTTGAAGTGGGTTTGAGTTTGGGAGTTTGGATTTGGTACTATATACCAATACTGAAAATAAAAAAATACTTAATTACTGCTTGCAAAAAGTCTTGCTAATGATCACCCGCTATTATTCTCTATAGATTTGCGTACTGAGCAAAAAAATGTTGAAGATATATTGTATAATATAACGAGGGAAAAGTGGTTGTGATCTTTGTTTTTCATGAATGAAATACCTAATGAAAAACAATGTTGACTGAACCATCTTCCCGCCCGCATTGAACACAAATCAACCGACGATCACCTAATCTACGATAATACATCATCTGGTTTATCTAGGCCACTTAGATGCGGGACGTGTAGGTTTGATTCCCTATGCGAAACATAATATTGCATCATCTTTCATCATTTGCTTGGTTTGGGGTGACTTCGAAGCCAACTTCACCTGTCCGTGGTGCACTCTGCTATATAACAAACGGGGCTCTGGCGGCCGGCTGAATGCGGTATAGCATAGCCTAATACCGACACAGCTATATCCCCTGGCTGCGACGGGCAGCAGCGTTGCTGGTATGAGAAGCTGTGCCCTGTGATCCACAACCCGCATGCCCAGCGTGGGGATTATAATCATATCTGTGTGTCATACCTGTGACCTTCATAGCGCGACGGAGAGCTTATACACATACATTTATATGAATGACCGTGATCATTGTATTGCAAAGCAATTGAATAATAAAATAAGATATTAAAATATTCCTCATTGAATAAATATGTTCTGTCTTTTTTCTCTCAATCTAAATCTTCGATCAAGAAAACAGACCTAAGTATATAAAACTGTAAAAAGAACTGACTGACTGTCTGACTCATTAACTGACAATCAACACCGTAAAGGCCAGCGTAAACCGACGCGGCGGACGGCATGGTGGGGGATTTTAAAACCAACGTAAATTAGAATGTATCTAATGGTAACAAGTTATAGATTCAGAAGTTCATAGACTAACTGAACATCACTGACGTAAAGTTGTTGCCCGCTTCGTTCCTTCTTCGAGTTGGAGATTTTAGGCCGCCCGAAGGTCTCTGACATGGCATAACGACTGAAAAAGCAGGGATCAATATCTTATCATGCCTTCCAAAGCACAAAAACGCTCAGATCTAAATATCACTAAACGATCACCATCCAATTAGTGTTCGAGCGGAGTGTTACTGAACCTAGATGTTCTGGTATGAACAGTGAACAGCGAAGTAGCCACGCCACGAGCGGTTCAAGTATCTGAGCATTAGAATTTATATCTTGTTACCATTGCATTCGTATGAATTTACGTCGGTAAATTTATAATTCTCTGCCTTGCCGTCCGTCGGTCAGTGTGAGCTGACCTTAAGTCCTAGAGACTTAAGATTTAGAAGGTATGTTCCTAGCATAGTAAAGGGGGTGCACTAAGAAAGAATTTCCTAAAATTCAGCCCTTGAAGGAGTGCAGCGGGGAAAACTTTACGCAGACGAAGTCGCGGGGCGCCCACTTGAAATATATATTGTGACCACAACCAGACAACCTTGTGTCCTATACAAAGGACAATGTAATTTATTACCTAGCAGCATTTGTAAAATGTAGATATTAAATAAATCGAACGTTTGTAGGTACTTGTCTGTGTCTATCCCCTACGATCAGAAGATTCATGGTCATGGGTTTTTTTTTCTTTCTTATGCAATCAATTATGTCAAGTTAAAAAAATGAACACAATATTTATGGTTTCAATAAAAAAAAAACCTCGCCCACAACAAAGATGCTCATTGTTCAATCCTACTTCATACTAAAAACTACATATTATAAACGTAAGTTTAACCACCTAAGGGGGGTAGACCAAGGTTTGCGCAGATTTGTGCTGATTATACTACCATTTGCCTAAAACACACTCAAAATCATGTGTTTGGCAATAAATATATTTGTATTTGTGAAATGTTTATCTCTCCTTCACGCCAAAAGTACTGAACTGATTGCTAAATAATGTCACATATGTAGTTCTAGACCTGGAATAACATATAGGCTACATTTTATCCGGGTACTACGCGAGCGAAGGCGCGGGCGGAAGCGTTGTTAATAAGTGTGGAACTGACTAGGCTAAAATTAAAAAAAATCCCACTAAACAAAGTATAACGCAATCAGGGATCGGTAGTTCCAGACTTCTCCACGAACAAATTTACAAACTTTACCTAATATTCCTGTAGTGGAAAGTGGTGGTTCTTCTTAGGGTTCTGTACCTAAAGGGTAAAAACAGGATCCTATTACTAAGACTCCACTGCTCGTCTGTCTGTCTGTCACCGGGCTGTAATATCTCATGAACCGCGATAGCTAGACTTGAAATTTTTACAGATGATGTAAGTGGGGCTCCCATACAACGTTACGGAACCCTTCGTGCGTGAGTCCGACTCGCACTTGGCCGGTATTTTTTGTTTGTTTGAATTTCCATCAAAAATTACGTCCTTGGAGCACGCCTGATGATTTTGAAAGTGAAACCCGCCGACCATTACTATCTCATACATATTCCACGCATGCGCGGCTAACAATACGACAAAGATTTTTATCGTCACCTCCAACAAATTATCTATTCTTCTAAAATTGTTCATCAAAACAAAAGAGTGATAAGGGATTACCCCTTAACGTAGAACACAGGTCTGATAAAATCTTTATTTGAAGATGCCCCAAAGAGCCTTCCCGGATGGACGTTTTCCTCGCACGAGTTGGTCGCGCGAGTGACATGCTTATCCAATTAGGCTTGCTGAATGTCACGTGGAATCTGACGTGCGTTTTTTTAGCAAGCCTTATTGGATACGCATTTCAATCGCGCGAGCAAAACGCCCACCTGGGAAGACAACACAATTCCTTGCATAGTGTAGGGGCTCATAAAAAGGATTATAAATTAGTTAGCGAGAGTTGAAGTTCAAAAATCATTGGAAGTTTGTATAGACGATAGATCCGTCACGACAGACGGCATAACGATAGTTCAAAGGGAGCAAACTAATCAAAAATGTTCTCCCCGTTCACACAGGCGATAATCTGTCGTCATGATTGCATTTCCGTGCATTTGATTTCGCTGTTGTTTTTAGACGCTAGTTTTCGTACACTATGTGAATAAGCTCTCCCGCCCGCGTACCAAGTCAAGTGTTCCAGTTGTGGCCTGTCGAAATTGTAAGCATAGTAGGTAGATATTTTTTAATACGATGTTCATGCTAAGTAGCATGTAATGTTGTAATATTTTACTCTGAGCCTCAGCATCCGTTTTGAACAGCGAATTAATTTATCATAATTTTTAACCAGATAAAACATAAAAAAATACATAGTTCGTTTCCAATGGGAAACGGAAAATAACTAAAGCAATGATAACGACAGCTCCCTCCATTAACATTGCCGTGCATTAGAAGCGCTCACAGAAGAACTCTTAAAACTCTCTTAAAACAGTGGCAGCTCCACGTTTTGCGCGTGAAAAAACGTAAAACGATTTCTTGCATGCATTCGGGTCAAAAAGAGAAAGAATCAAATCGGCGATAGCATTTCTGATCCAAATTCTCACGCATTGCCCTTCTATGTTCTATTGTTTAGTGGCTTTACTTTTCTTTGGAATCGCTCGTACCGTAGCTTACTTTCCCTGAAGTGTCAACTCAGTGTCTCAGTGGATTCGAGCACTCCCCAAATATGATAGAGCATAATTATCCCCCTTCTTATAGGGGAGGCCTATGTCCAGCCGTGGCCTTAATAGGCTGGCGTTGTTGCTTTTATGCTTCGGCAGGCATGTTAAGGTGTGGGTCCCGAAGTCCCAACTTCTTCAGTCGTTAGCCATGCTGGAAGCCTTCGGGCTGCCCAGATACTCCAACACTAGAGTTACTTGCTCAAAGGTACAGAAGATTGCCGCCCTTTAAAACAAGTCCACTTTAGGTGCAGGTCACATTTATATGGCGTCGGACGGAGACACGTCATAACCACGTCCGAGCAATGACATACCATGTGTCCTACCTAATTGTGCTATATTTTTTATTAATTTTGAATGGAAAAGTAAACCGCTCGTACCATGTCCGCGCGGTATGTGGCCTGCACCTTACAGTTTTCTTTAGAGATCCAGAACTTTCTATACGTTTCACAGCTCATGGATTTTACGTTCCCCATCGCTAAAGAAACCCAAGGTCCCGCCATAAAACCGCAGGCATGCACTTCAGGCTATTGAAGTCTTAGAGGTTTACTCTGCTAAACATTATACGAATATATCGCTACAAAGATCCTATCTATCAAGATTATCTTACTGAAATTATAAACTAGCTTCTGCCCTAGCCTCGGGTCGCGTGATACCAGGTCAGTTTTTGATTAATTTGGGCTTGGACAATGTGGACATACCATAAACTTTGAGAAAATACATAGGTTTATTTTTATTTCGGTTACTCGGTTCCGGTTTTGGTTTCGGGAACTGCGAGCTAAAGCTAATCATCATTATATCGTTTCGACTCTTACAAAACTAACGATATTACTTGACAACGAAGATAGATAGAAGAAGCGTATTTCTTTATGTACGGCCGTTTAATTCGGAACCCTTTCGTATGCGTTAAGGCTTTGGTGAGAGCCATAGTGCTTTTTAGATCGCGTGCGCGGAATGAAGCAAGTTTTCTATTACATCGTTTCGACTTGAAGCAACGAACGATATTGCTTGACAACGAAGATCGCGAAGGTATTTCTTTAAGTACGGCTAAATGATAGCCGAGCTCTGTCATATCGTTTTGTATATATAATTTTACGGAGTAGGACCTTGCTATTGAAGCCCTGATGTGGTAATTATGTGCGTTTGAGTGCAGCCTTTGTTTTGAGTGCGCCGAATATTTAGACTCATAAAGGGTATTGTACGGTTTTTACGACCGCGGCAAATTTTTTGAATACAATATTTTGGACAAAAAGACTGACGGCCATTTTACAAAATGTGCCATTGAAATGGGCACAGAATCCTTTGAAGTGCAAAAGTATCGACGGGTTTATGGTTATTCGAACTAGCTGTCCTAATCACAGTAGCTCCAACTGTTCAGATTAGATAACAATGGGAGGTCATAATTTTATTTGCCGCAGAGAAGAATAGATCTTTCTTCTGTCAATATCGTATTATGCTGTTGGGTAGGTAGGTGTAGGTACTGTTTTATTTCTTATTAGCTTCCGCCTGTGGTTTCGCGTCGTACCAGGACAAAAAGTAGTGATGTTAATTTATGTCTAGAACTGCATACACAGTCCGATCAGTAATTTTGGCGTGAAGGACAGACAAGCATTTCACACACATGTGATATAATCTCTAATATGATCTTCATTCATACATAGCATCAAAAAAGTCATTCAAAAATATACAGATGCATACAGATGATTTATTTACATCCAAACCCATTCAGCCAGGGAGATGAATGAGAACATACACCCAAAGTTTCACACTCCTTCACAGACATTCGATTTATTATTATCTGAATGAAAATCTGATCCGGCTAACTTGATATTTACCACGAAAGTAGGTATACACCATCCCGCAGGTCACGTTCAGCATTAACTTGAAAGACTAGAGTTTAAAACGCGACTATTCTCGGAAACATAAACATGGTCTTCGTCGTCGTTTTTACGACTTATTTTGAGCTTTACGGCTATATTTAAGGCCTGACGTTCCGCCTGGGTGGCCGGGACAAAGGGACGAGAAATGCTGTGGGGTGACAATATTGCAAGTCTCCTGTGCGTGTGCCTTCTTCTTCTTCGTTTGATTCTTGACAGAGCTTTCGTGGTCATCTCGCTGTATATTATTTTTGGTACGTTAGGGACTGATGTGGCTCGCCTCATATATGGCGCCTAAATAAATATATAATATGACTTATAAGCAGCGATCCGATAGTAGTTCGTATAGGCTTGGGTACATACTACAGGAAATAAATTCCTTCTTTGTTCGTATGGGCTACTGGACAACTCTGATATCGGAATTATCAGGCCCCCCCAAACCTCCATATTTGACTAAACGGCTGAAAACGCCTGGAATAACATAACGTGCCTTCCGAAGCACGGAAGCGCTCCGATCTGAGTGCCATTAAACGGTTTTGCATCCATGTAGTGACCGGGCGGAGATTCTATGAATTCTGAAATAAGCCACGCCACAAGCCCTTTAATGACTTAACAATTTGACTACGTCCGCATATATCGTGTATTTCACAACATAGAGCGATCCTGCTGATGTTCGGTGCGTCAGCAATAAACGAGTTTAATGAATCAATGATTTTTGATAGTATAATTACGAAATCACTTACAAACGCAAGTCATACAGACTCAGACCAATTTTATAAAACTCATGTTCAAAATAATTTTGGCAAGATTTCAGTGTTTTGCGTGAAGAGAAACTGTCCATATCAATAATCAACGTTCTCATAAATAACTCGTGTCAACGTGCAGACGAAACGCAGCTTTATCGAGATGGGTCGAAATTAACTCGTCTCAATCTCTACAAGTCTACAGTAACTGCATCTTTCAGGCGGTAAATCATTTTGTTGGCCGATGACCAAACAGGAATCAGAGTGATGGTGCCGGCCGCTCAGGCTTTTATACGCGACGTTACTGTCACGCTGGCACACCGCCTCCGGGCTGCCGCACCGTCATCTTCTCCCTACCGCACCGCCATCCTTCAATGTTCCAATGTTGTTTACTGTCAATTAGCGAGGCGTGCGCGCGCGCTATCGACAACGCTTTACTGCATACAGATGTGACACAGTCTAAAATCCTCGCTAAAACAAATTTATATACGCGGTGCGGTGTTGGCGCGGATACGGCGCGGCGCGCCCTCGATGCGAATGCGAACCCTAAAGTTATTTCTGAAGTTGTCAGAACACAGCGAAAGAGACGAGTTCTCACTATCCCGTAACGAAAGCTATTTCAAAAGCCGTCGCCGAGTCGAAATGTCATCACTGTCGTAACAGACAGACCGGCAGTCCAGGGTTTCCGTAAACGTGACCTGATTACCATAGATTTACACTGCTGTAGCTCTCTGATTGTGTAAGGTGTTATGTTTGTATTACATCCCATCCACTTCACAGAATTCACGTAAAAAAATCTATAGCTCTCTAGTAATAGGACGGTGGTAATGCTACCGCTTATATTTTTGTAAAAATTATATGGCGGTGACCGAAATTATTTATGCTCTATGACTTAATCAAAAACAAAAGTAATTTACCCATTTTTACCCCATTATAATAAAATAATATATACATTTTAAAAGCAGTGGGTGGCCTAGCCAAATTCACCCATTGATATAATATCTTCCTAGAACCGTAATAAACACCTGAACATCCCAATTAATGTCACGCCCGAATTTGTAATGTAACACTACAGAGTTACTGATCCCCAATCATTTAGAAAAGTATCCGGTTCCAATTGGCATAGTAACTATTCGATTGTATGCGGCTGATCCCCATAGTAAAAGTAATCGAATAGTTATGACTAAATTCTTAACTAAGCGCGTTGGTAGAATATAATTCTGTACTTACTGTACCTCTAGCAAGACATGCATTTTTTATGATGCTATTAAAAGGTTATTTTCTAAGGATATATCTTATCCGGAGCATTTAAATACGATTTCATTGACTTATGAAACCTCTATTGTCAAGACTTTTTTCTGCTGGTCTTGTTTCGAGACGAGGGCTGCTGGATTCCTTATCTGATCACTTGGTCTGTGATGTGTCCCCACTACCCAAGCTTGTCAATGTGCTCTGTTTTATATTATAGGTTACACTAATGTCATAAAGAGGTAAAGTCTGTACATCTCTGGAACATTCTTTCACCATCATTATCATCATTGTCAGATCCAGTCCTTATCCCACTCTAGGTGGGATTGACACAACAAGTTTTTCTTTCACCCTCATCTATTAGACGTCAATGTGCCCACTCCTTTCATTTTCATATCCACTTTCACGCGACCCATCCATCTCCTCTTCGAAAAAATCTTTCACCCACAAGAAACTTAATTATTCTTAAGATACTTAACACATGGGATAGGACGCCCAAGAAGCTCAATGATAATTGAGTGCTAAATTATATTTTTATTTTATGAATACAAGACGAAATAGGAATTCCACGCAAACGAAGTTGTGAGCGGTGCTTGTGTTACATAACTATAAAAAAGCAGTTTTGTATTCAAGACCGAGGCCCGCTTATTATCAAAGTGCCGACATAAAAAGTGCTACCATTAAAGGCTTACGTACTTATGTACTGTTTATACCAAAAGTTTTAACTCTGTCATGTAGGTATATTGTACGTGTTATTAATACATTGAAAAGCGTGTCGGTCTGACTGACAAACGAAGCCTAAAAACGTAAATAATCCTTCGTAATATCATAAATTTTACAATCTAACGGTATTTTATATGTATTAACAAAATAATTCCCGAAAGCCAATCTTACAATAGATATGTAAGATTGGCTTTCGGGAAAACGAAACCAAAGGACAAAACTGATGCGGACAATGTAAACCAGGTCGCTCCACTAGGGTCTGCAAAAAATTTAGATCGGTTAGTTAGATCTGCCGACTCGAATGCGGTTCGGTACCGCATAGCCGGCTGATCCTGTAAGTTAGTGTTCTCTTATTAACTCTGTATATTTATAGAAATGCCCACTACTTCGTCCACGTTGAATTTTTTTTTCAACTTCTACCATCGCTGCAACTTTAGAGAGTTTTAGGAAATCTAAAATTAGAATTTATCCTTTATCTTACATCTTACACAATGCCAGAAACGAACCCTCTCACGTCGTGAGACTTTTTATTGGGGTTATGCTAATGGGGTGTACGGGGTTCAGGGGTGTAAGGGGTTCAACCCACATCGTCGGAACCCAAGCCAACCTCACCTGCACGTAGTGCACCCTGCTAACTAACAAACGGGGCTCTGGCGGCCAGCTGATTGCGGCATAGCACAGCCTACATCGGCTCAGCTAAATCCCCTGGCCACCGACGGGCAGCAGCGTCGGTGGTGCGAGAAGCTGTGCCCTGCGATCCCCAACCCGCATGCCCAGCGTGGGGATTATGGGCATATCCCTCTTTATTAGGGGAGGCCTATTTCCAGCAGTGGACTGATATAGGCTGGTGTGTGTGTGTATGCTAATCACTTATCAACTAGCTTAATAAAAATATTTAGAACGGTTAAGCGCCGCGTTACTTTTCAATTATGTTCTACCGTAAAGACATGCAAAAATGATATAATAATTCATTTTTTAACTGGGTTGGGATAATGTATTAAAATTCAAATTTAGGAATTCAAAAATATTCTTAATTATAGTCATATTAATTAGAAATGTCAAAATACCTATGTATTTAAAATAATAAAAATATTGAAAAACTTTGACTATGTTGTGTGTTCAAGTAGTGTTCAATATTTTCCAAAAATAATAATTATGAGTTATAAGTATAATAATAATTATATGAAATAACATGAGTTCCTAGCCACTTCTTTAACCGGGATTCAGAGAAACTGGAATCAGATTTCAGAGCCTCAGGCAGTCTGTTACAGATTACCAATTAGAAATTACTGAAGGTTAGCTAGCAAATAATATACCTGTGACTGTAAAACGGATCAAATGACTTTAAATTTTTGCCTTTTCTCACGCTCCAAGCTCTAAATATTCATGTACCACTGTGAAAATTCATGCCTGCGATAACCTTCACAATATCTGCTCGATTTCCATAAGTCTAACTCTTTGTACAGTTGTATTCTCTGGCCTTAATGAGTCAAGCAGTAACGTGTGAACCAAAATTACAATGAGGCAAAGCATGTTAACAAGCATGCTACTTCGTCATAACTAAAATTGCTCTTAAATCTATGAATAAACAAAATAACAACAAACTGACTCGCAAAGCCACTAAGATTACTGTCGTTAACGTCAGAAAATATAGCATCGAGTAATGATGCACCCAAAAAACTTTATTTGCAAAAAAAAAACAGTCCCGCAGTGGAACTAAACCTGCACCACGTCTTATGTAGACTGCCGCCCTCGCTCCGCCCCTTTTGCCTTATCAGTTATCACACTTCACCAAAATAATTTGCTTATCAAAAGCAGTCAAATAAACATGAAAATGTATTGACAAATAAACAACCCGCTTCAGATTACAGTAATTTGCAACCACACATCATTATTACATCATAGAAATCCTCATCACCTTAGAGACGGTACATTTCCTGATTCTTACATCAACTGGTGTGGTACGGTATTCGTGTGTTGAAGATTTATCTCATCTTTCCGTTTCTTACATAAGTACGACATGTGTCAAAGATTTGTCTGGTTATTTTAAAGATTTTGCTAATTATATCACTTCATGTTCCGTACCTTTAACTACATATTTCTGGTTGCTTGTCCTCGCCATACACAAAGCAAGTACTAAGCTTTTTATCTACACGCCTACTTTTTTTCCTCCCCAGCTCCCAATGGGGTTACGAGTTAAGGCCTAAGACAATTGACCGACTGACAGACTGTTGAATTGGTAGGCTGGTACTGTGATGGTGCTAGAAAAAATCAATTCCATTTTAGTTAAATTTTGAAGTGATTTTCATTGATCGAAATATTTTGAAACAATTCATGTTGAAAGAATCTGTAATCGCAAAAAGTCTTAACTCAGCCGTAACAAAACAGCCATCTTATTGAACTGTCAGAGCATTTCCTGCCCCCAGCATCAGCTGTAATAGTTTATTGAACTAAGTTTTTGCTCACCTTGTACCGGTTCATACGGAACGTTTATCTATCCCGACTTTTTACTTCTCAGACTGACTACTGTGATGTATTCTTTCCCGGGTGCATCGAACTTGCAGACTTGTGAACTTGCCTTGGTTTGGAAATAGACGACAAAAAATCTTTGCAAAAAAGTTAAATTCCAAGGCATGTAGGAGATAACTCCTTCATGTTCCTTACGCTATTAAACCCGATTTTCCTATCTACAAATTAATATAATCCACACTTATTTATTACACTGCTTTTATGTAGTTTCATAGAGCATGTGTGATTAATTACTTAATTTGACAGTTCTAAAAAATATGTTGCCGTCTCTTTCGGTAGGTAGAAATGAGAATGATTGCTATAATTTTAGAGCGTTCAAATTATGTTTAGTTTAGTATGCCTCAAAAACAGAATCGACACAATTGTCTCTGAAAATTAAGATGAGGTCATTGACACACGAAATTGGGGAGCGTCTATCACAATTTCGGGCTAATCATAACTTTAAATAGAGAGAATTGGTTAATAGGGTCAACTGGTAACTTTAACCTTTTCATAGACAGGATCTCTACCCCTTAGATATTCCTTCATTGAAAAGTCGAACGTTCACGTCACTGTATGATTCAGGCAAAATCTGTCTAAATATATATATATATCACCTGAGTACCCGCATTTTTATATTTATTGCGGACTGATAAATTATAGATAATGTTACTTCTACGAGACAATTTAGGATAATGATGCATACGCTTTGTGCGTCAAAATAATTATCAGCTGGGCCGGTTTGTAACACGTGCGTCCCTCCAATGAGCCCGCCAGCCGCCAGTTGTATGCACGACGCCTCCCGTGGCTCACGCGCTCGCACGCGAACTAATCATACGCCTCTCCTCAATGGATGCCTTTGTTTTCAATCCAGCTAATTAGTGAACCTCTGAGAAAACACGCGAAACATGATGCAACTTCGCCTCCGGCCCTTTTAGCGCTAACCTACTTGCAACCGCTGCGTAACGTAAACTTGGTCACTATCGACGTTACGCACGTGCTCACCCCGCGGCACCTATCCCCGTTGTCCAATCGTAGGAGGGCGAGGGGTACCGTCGCGTCTCCGCGAGCCAATCGCGGCTCGTTTACGACTTCGCCGCACCGAAACGCGCCGATCCCGCCCGACAGGAGCCGAGTGCGACAACCCCCAGTGCAGCAGCAGCCCCCAACATGGCGACAATGGTCGCTACCGGTCCCGCGGTGCCGGTCACGAAAAAACCCTCCCTCAAGAAATACAAAGCTCCTACACCACCGAACAACAGCCAGTCAACAGACGATGAATGTGAAAGTGAAAAAGACAAAGAGAACAATGTGCTGCCGTCGCCGGAGACTGATAATGACGCGTCGAATTGTAAACAAACAAAGCCGGAACCGGCTGATGGACACGACAAACCTATCCTGGATAAAGGATCCCCTATAATAAAGCGACTCGCGTCCAAATTGAACGGAAATGTGGACCGGACCTCTGTGTTGTCTAAAGCAGCTATGTTCGAAGCTGGGAGCCCTAAAGCGAAGGACCCAGCGGAAATGTCGCTGAGGGAGCGCAAAGCGCTGTTTGAAAAAAATAAGGGTGCTGCGATTGTGCCAAAAGCGCCGTTCGGACAGGCACCCTCCGTCAAAACGCTGTACGGCGATAACAAAGGTGAGTCATATTTTTTTCTTTATCATAAACCTATTGTGCCAACAATGATACTATACTGTATAATCGTTTTGAAATACTAATAATTTTAATGACGATTTTTGTAATTGGATGTTTATTTTCAATGGCTAACGTCTCATTCGGGTCAATTTGCTAAATCGATCTGATAACAACTTCAAACAGGTGCAATATAAGGAAGCAGGATGAAGGTTTTGTCGGTAATTAACCTGATTGGAATCGAATGACGAGGATATTAGCTTTAACGTAAAGTTTATTTTCAGAGTTTTTGCACTATAAACTTCGCCTTGGTTGTTTTTATTACTATTTGAAAACCCAAGAAAACAAAAGATTTTATCAAATGTGTGTTTTAATTGCTAAAATACTGAAATTGCTTTTTTCTGATCAAAATAAAATTGCAAGGTCAAACGATATTCCGGATCAGAGCAAGATTTCAGCCAGCAAATTGTATCTGTCTGCAACACAAAAATCTTCAAACCAGTTTTCTTTCTAGACAAATTATAATGTCTGCCGATCTAGTCATGCAATTAATTTTAGTTTATAAGATAAGATCATGAATTATATATGAGGCTGCGAATCACGTCGTTGAAATTGATAGGTGTCTAATTTTTTACTATACTAAGTAAGTACCTACGAAATTGCGATAATTTAATACGATTAGACTTGGCTACATCGGAGAGATATATCGAATTAGATTAGTAATGAACTAATGATATTAACTGAATATATATTAGAGGCTTCTAATATAGGCGATTGTGAAGGTGTTCAGTGGAATAATAATTAACCACCTTAACAGAAATATAAGTTGCTTTTGCAGCATTAGGATATATGATCTTTTAGTATATATTAACTTGACAACAAAATATGTATTTTTTTACTGGTTTTTATTTTTCCCTAAAACCTATAATGTGCAGATAAAACTCCACCCTGATAGAGTAGTAGTAGGTAGGTATTTTTTACTTATTCATAAAATAATGTAAATTTTAGATTCGGCACATCAAAATTCTCAGAAGCATACGACAACTTCAACTCACTTTCGTTAAATCTGCTTTTTCCTTTCTCACATTTTGATTCCGAGAATTTCCTAGTTTGAAAAGAACAGGAAAAAGAACCGGTCGAAAGCAGTCATTCGTTATCTTTATAAGACCTCTAATCTTAAGGTATTCTTTGAAGTCTGGCTTTACTAGCTATTGTCTGTACACTCCCGGATCTTTCTGAAGCAGTCCACCGTATGTTGAATAGGTATCTAAAGAAATGAAGTATTTATGAATATATTTATTCCTGTGTCAGGCAATATTGTACTACCTATATTCACAAGACAAAGGACGTTGGCAAAAACTAAGGGAGGCCTATAGGGAAGCTGAGTGATTTCCATACAGCGTGGATGATTCCGGGCTGAGATGATGATGATTATGATGATTTCCTGACCTTGTTAACAAACAGGTAGGTATTATGAGTGTAAGTAACTGTTCGTTCATTTGGATGCTTTGTTAGATTAGATCCTTTCGGGCAGCCAAATACACCCGCCTCTAAGTCACACGCTAAGAAGAATTTAGCAGTAGGAAATACGTTGATCCCCAACTTTGCTTCTAGGATACTTGTGTGACTTTAGTATCTGTGTCTTTATTTATGTCTATCGCTTGCACAACTCGTGTAAAAAGATGCAGCAGTGGCAGTCATGCATATTGACTGAGAAAGTCATTGATGCGAAATGATCTGTGTTCCGTAATCTATGACTAGATTACTAGAGACTCGTACAAAAACAGTTTCACCAGAGTTGCGTCAGTCGAAAAAGCTACTATCAATTTATGGAGATCAAGCGTTTTGTATAAAGTGCACGTATATGCTCGCTCCAACTGAGAAAAATTGTATTTTTTTTAAAGATTTCTTTGTCGAAATAATCATATTTTGGCAAGTTACGGAAAACTTCTTTGTTCAATTAAAAATTCAACATACTGGACCATTGAAGTTACAAAACTTGTGTATGTTCTTGGATCTTAGAACTAGCTTCCGACCGCAGCTTGGCTTGCGTGGTGCCCTAATAAAAAGTAGCCCGTATCGGGTTCTGGTCTTGAGCTACATATTATATTATGTGCAAAATTGCAGTTATATCCGCTTAGTAGTTTTAGCATGAAGGAATAACAAAGATCCATCTTCAAATTTCACATATTTTCGTAAACTTTCGCCTAGGATTAAATCACTAAGTCACGAACCAAATTAAATTAGGGTACAATTATGTAGATCAGTAAAACTCCAGAATTCAAGTAAACAAAATTCACTATTTATATATTCACTTCACACTTCCCAAAACTGTCTGTGCCATTTAACGGTAACTTACTTAAAGCAGTTGCGAATTGTGTGTCACCTGGTTTTGCGACCGCAGAAATGAGCTGAACACATATTTACGTTGACTCAGTCTGAACCACACAGGATCTCATAATGATAGTCAACAATGATAGCACGTTTGAAAAATACAACTTTTCTTAGAATGGATAAAGACTGGTTGAATTGCGTACTTGATTATTGCAATGTCACGCTTTTCACTTTAATCTCATCATCGTGAGCATGAAAATAACGGGAATAACTTTATTCGATTTCATATTTTCGGATTTTTTGAGGTCAGTAAAATTCGTGATACCATGTCTATTTCATGAAGTGTTGGTAAAATAATTAGCAGGAAATTATTTTTATAGTATTAAAAATACCTAAAAAAAATATAGAAAAAGCTATATTTTACAAATCAAGCTTACTGCGAAAAATAAACCTCTTCTCGCTGAATTATACACACCGATTAGCGATGACCATTAGCGATGCCTTATTATTATTTAAAAATCTACCAAAAGAATGTGAATATTATATGCACATTATCACTCAGCCTCATGTAGACCTCCGGCAAGGTGGAGTGACGATCTGCGAAAGGCTGCTGGTGAAGTTGGATGCGTCGAGCTCGGGACAGGGCGCCATGGCGCATAGCGCGCTATTGGGGGAGGAGAGGCCTATGTTCAGCAATGGACTGCTATAGGCTGATGATGATGATCATCATCATCCAACCCCAAAGTAAGCTAAGTTTGTGTTATGGGAGCAACATGAAAGATATACACTTATACACATTTTTTAATATAAAGGACAACGTAGAACTTGATATTACTCTATTTCTAAACATCCCGCCAGTCTCAACATCCGCAAGCCAAAGTTCAACCTGAGTTATTGACCTTCGCTTGCAATGTCACTTCGATCGTTCAGAAACAACAGCACGATCTATGCGACACCGCCACAGGGCACCGCCGGGAATGTCACTTCGCAAGTTTCAGTAAAAAGAGTCAAATCACAATTGTTTTTTGATCGATCAAGCTATTCTTACAATTTGTGTTAGAATATTTGAGTTGTAGGCAAGTTTCTTGGAAATAAAAAAAGAGGCTTTCCTCTCAAATTCTTGAAACACGTTGACTGCGGGCCTCGGACATGACACTGTGCACGGCTAGAGCAAATGTGTTTTCAGCACTCAAAGCTTTTATGTAATTTGCCCAACTTTAATTCATTTATTTTTTTGAAAAACAAGCAGAACATTAAAACTTATTATTAAATTATTATTAGGTAGACTTCAATCCAACACCACTATCAAGAAAAACATACACGTGAAGAAAAGGTGGATAGTTAGGTAAGAAGGTACACAAAATGAATAACAAACAAGTAAATATAAAAAAAAACTTCAACTATCTACTTATATTTTATATCTTATACTTATTTACTTACCTAAAAACTTTGAAATAGTATAAATAGTCAGTCAAAGAAGGTCTGCCTGAGACGCAGAAGGTTGTGCGGGTGCGGGTTCGAGTTTCGCCGTGGGACAAATGTTTGCATGTTCTGCAGATATTTGTCTCGGGTCTGGGGGTTTTCTATGTATGATTATGTAAGTATTTACAAAAAAAATATATAAGTAATATATCAATCATGTGGTTCCCATAACACAAGCTCAGCTTAGTTTGGGGCTACATGATGCTGTGTGATAGTCCAGCATTATTTATTATTAATTAGTCCCGGTGGCCATCTGCATCGTCAGTTCCACTTCCTTTTGAAACTTCTGAGACTGCTTTCCTGAGAGCAAATACTCCCCATCATCACATCTTGATCTGATGATAATGGGTCTACCTAGGAAGTTAAAACCATTAAAACAAAAAAGTAATTAATTTCGGGTTCAGTCGTCTTCGAGTAATCGGGGAACATACATAAAAAATGAATCCGACAAATGATTAAGAACCTTCTTTTCTTTTTAAAATCAATTAAAAATAGTGATACTGACTAATACCTACATTTGTACAATTTAGAACTACCTATAAAATTTAAAAGTCAAGTTATCGAGGACTATTTTACTCCCGTACGTACGGTCTTTCAGTTTTTTCGGCCTGCTCATTACCCCGTCTATCGGTCTGCCAATAGAACCTCCGACAAATAACGTGATATAATTTTAGCCAATATGATGGATTAGGCCTTAGGGTTTAGCGCCGTGCCTCAAGCATGTGAACCTTAGCATCAAAATACAAAGAACGTCGATTACGGTCAACCTCATAAGGCTAACGTTACCATTTCAAAATGCAAATGTAAATAGCTGTTATTGTTATTTGAATGGCGCTAATCATGAACGCGGTTTGTCTGTCGTCTGTATTTTGTGGAAAAGCTTGCATGTCAAATTCTGCCACTTTCTCTTGGAAATGGTATTATTTACAAATGACAGCGTTATTTAAGTCAGGGTTACGTACAGCTGTCAAATTCTCTCCGTGTAAGCTAGTGGCTAAGGCAAGTGTCTTATGATGGGCCACCCGAAGGGTTATAATACAAGTTTGGGTTAAGTTAATCGATCTCGTAACCAGTATCCACTCTTCTGGATAATCTTATTATAAGTTGCTAAGAAGATAGGCTTGTTTCACAAATCTCGCTCCATCTTGGTCACAGTGGCCGGAAATTGACTCATTTTGAAACAGATTAAGTACAGTAAGAATAAGACGTAGTGCCCCACATTCGAAACGATACCACAACATGTTATTTTCTCAATTTACCACATCATTAGGGAGTTTTCACTTTCAAAGGAAGCTATCTTTGCCTAAATTGCTGGTGCTGTACATATAATCAAAACCTTATTAGCAAACGTTTCTTATTTTTTTCCGCACCCGTGTTCGAAGCTTCTTACAATGGTGCGATATACGCAGTTGTGATCATCCATTATCGGTATCGTCGCGATATTTCGGGCTGCACACAGGGATAGTTCTAGTAAAACACACGGAGCTTTGATACGCATTCCTTTGTCACGATAGACGAAGACACCAGCATGCACAATAATCATATAAATAATAAGTGAACCGTTTCATTAAGTGAAGCCAAAGATGTAACAACTAACAACACTCTAGTCTGGCCCAAAGAACGTATTATACTAGTAGGTGTTCCAGACGAGTAAGTTGCCTGGAAGAAATCTCTTTAAGCGATAAGGCCGCCCATGTTACCATTGTTTTTTTAAATGTCGTCGTGGTTTTTTTCTATGTTTCACGCAATAAAGTGTTCATTCATTCATTTACAACTTCTTTCTGTCTTCCTCAGCCTATAACTCGGCTGTAGGACATAGGACCTGTTCAAAAGTTTTTCATAATCATCACGATTCGTTTGGTAATTCCAGTAGTTATTTGTAATTGCTATAGGCTGATGATGAAAAATTTTGTAATAGTAGTTAGTTATACAGGTGGATAGTGGATACTGACAATATTTAATCTACGATGGAAGCAATGAGTTTGAGAGTAGGTAAATTGATCCATCCATGAATTTCAATTGCAAGCTTATATATCCAAGAGACTAAATCACTGGTTTTTATCAATATTTTCACACTAAACCCTTTTGCAATGTATTATACATTAAGTGGTAACTTTTACTCACTGGTTGGGACGCTGTAGTGCCTGGGACATGGTTAAATGGAATAGGTTTGCCCAGCTCCTAAACCATCCTCTCAAGTTTCAAGTCTGCCTTATCCACAGAAAAAACATGGTCGATACGTGTGGAGCTGACTAAGCCGCAAATTTCCTTTAAATGTTTCCCTCGCCGTTTTAAGCTCAGTGGAATAGATCCCACTAAACCACCACGGGTGCCTAAAACAAACTACTCAATTAATTAAGCACGATTAATCTCAACAATCCATTGGTACAATGAAACGGACACCTCCCGTCACCGGTCATTGGAAAACGGAACCGTGCTGTTCATTGATGCGTGAAATAGTCACAAAATACAATAGCTACCCGCCGTGGGATTCGGAAAAGCAGATGTAACTACGTTAGGAAATAAAGCCGTGTTTGCCGTTGCCATGAAATAATTGCGTTATTTCATTTGAGCTAGTGGCCATCTCTGGTGGCGGAGTTTTTGGCCGCCCGAAGGCCTTAACGACTGAAAAAGCCAATATCTTAACGTGCCTTCCGGCACTGAAACGCTAAGATCTAAGAGGCACTAAATGGTCACCCATTCAAGAAGTGACCGTTGTAAAGAGTATTTTCAAGGAGTATTGGTTAACTCAGATGTTCGGCTAAGAACAAAGAAGTTAGCCACGGTACGAGTGCTTTAAATAAGTGCCAGTAAATATATATAAAATTCTAGAAAAAAATATAGCTCGCGTCTAGCTTGACTTATGAATTTCCAAAGGTTAAATACACTACGAAAATATAAAGATTCTCGATTTGATTCTATTTGCATTATTAAGATACCTAATCCATCCAGCTAACCTTTTGTTATTGACCTTAAATCTGAATGTTATCTACCTATCAGATGTTCTTATAATCTCACAATCACGGTCAACACGATAAGATAATCTTAACGGGTTAGACTATCACATATCTCGTGTGATTCAATAAAATGTCACTCAAATCACCCACGAATCTACCTTCGTATACCATTGATTTATCGTTTGATCGCCAACATTGCATTTTACGTAATCTGTTACGCCCTAGCTACACTATTGGACTACGGCGAAGATTCGCGTTGTTTTTTTTGGATACCTGAAGATGGAACTAGGCCCACTTGATGTTATGTGGTAACTATTACTTATAACAAAGTATTACTTCGTATGGCACCCATCTTTGGAACATGCCCTCCGATGCAACGCTCTGCGTCCATCAACTTGAGGACATGAAGGTGTCAAGCCTTATGTGCTTGTAATTTCACCGTGCCCACTGTGACCACATCCTTATCGCCGAAACACAGCAATTCTACACGGCAGAATAAGCATGATGGTAGTACTTCCCCAGATGAGCCCTTTACAAATAATTCTACTACTTCTATGAAGATGACGAACGATGAGACTCGAAAGAAGGCAACACGCGAATCTTCGCCGAAGGGCGATGATGTAGTCGGGCTATTAGAGGTAAAGCGGCACCACGTTTGTCGATTTGTGCGATAGTCATTCTGCCGCAACGTGCGCACGCGCATACAGCCTTTATCCTCTCGAAATTCAAAAACATAAAAAGTTGCGTTTTTGTAAAAAAAAAATTTTCGAGAGCTTATAATTTATGCTTGTAGTTGGTTGATCTGTTGAGTGAAATTTGGGTTATTTGCTTTGAATCTGTGGATACATAATTACTAATTTGAAAGTGACAGTTGTTTTGAAATCTGGATTAAACATGTAAGTTATTATGCTTATATTTTTTTTGTATTTCTAACAGTTATCGACAACCACTGCCGGACATAGGCCTTCACAAATTTTCTAACTGACATGATAAAAACAATAGATTGTGCGCTTAAAATTTGATGTCCGCATGCGTTAGAAGATAAAATATTAAATGGCATCCGTGAATCGAAAATATACTAAAACCTCGCATTTGTGTTAAAAAAAATAACGTGATTTTACCATGATGTCAGTTGTACTCAAGTTCACCTGTATTAAGTACCTACTTGAGTATGTTAATAGCGCCCTCGGCAAAGATCACGGATAAGACTAAAGAAGCAAAGAGATCTATCTATGTCGGAAAATCCTTGTATCGTCTCACGGAAAATTATGGAATATTGATTTTATGATCATTTTTAATGTGGGCTACTTATATGGCACCTGTATATTTTGACTTTGAACTCGATATGTTCGAGAGAAGATAGTAGGATTTCTCAAAGGACTGTGGTGATGGTCGGAATTTGGGGGAGACTTTTGCCCAGCTGTGGAACGATGCAGGTTAATTAAAAAAAAACAGCAGGATTATTAATCACAGTATTGCTTTTTCCAAAGTATATTTCATCATGGCAATGTTTTTATCTTCGCTGTCCTAAATAAAAGTAATTATTAGCATTTAAACACCCGTTAGGCAATGCGTAAAATTGCTCAGTATTACTACATTATTTTGTACTAAGTGTCAAAGTACCACGCACATTGTAAACGCAATTGTGTGGTTTCCGCTATTAAAATAGATAATAATTTTTCAGAATATTACATATCGTTTTAAAAATCATCAAATATATAAAGGAAGAAATATATAAAATATTTTGCTTATTTTGACTTGAAAATGAGAAATCATCATCATCATTCAGCCTGTAGCAGTCCATTGTTAGACAGAGGCCTCCCCCCCCCGGACGCTATTGCGCCCTTTCCTCAGCTCGACGAATCACGCCTTCAACCAGCAGCTTTTCTCAGATTGTTACTCCATCTAGCAGAGGGGCATAATGATAATGGCCCTTATGTTTTGCGCGTTCTATTAATTCCCGATTTTACAGCAGTTGTAGCTAGTGCATGCAATATGGGAAAAAAATTAAACCAAAAAGTATCCCGTGTGGCTGAGAATTTGAGTTCAAATTCGTTTTAAAAATGTCTTTGGTTTTGGCGCGTACTGGGCGTTGATTATCTTGATAGTGGGTTAATTGTTCTGGTTAACAAGTTTTCGATTGGGTGGAAACATCTGTTTGTAATAAGACTTTTATTGGCAAATCAACGATTTTAGTATATTAAAAATATACATTTTAATTTATTTTCAAATGTATGAAACGTTTGGATAAGTTCAGCTGCAGGGGCTGTTTCATAGGGTGGATCGACGAGCAGAAGATGTACAACCTCCCTACATGTACAAGCCTACAGTGCATGCAGAACACTTGTTTAGTTAATACTTAGAGTAGGCTTTTTTCGTGATTTTCCATAAATATATTTGTGCTTGTGGATAAGAAGATCGAATAGGGAGCCTTAGGAACCTTTAAAATTACTAAATTGTTTTTTTTTGTCATCTACTACATAATTTCTTAAAACTGATTGAACTGAATCATGATGAACCCGTAACTAACATCATCTCACAAACGTGTCCTATCACCTCAATACATTTTTTGTCTGATCAGCTTAACATACATGTACTTGAAGCATATCGTCATTGCAATATGAACTGTATCATCGTGAGCTAGAGAGCATATTCCAATAGATTACTTTATTAAACCTGTATTGACTAATACATCACAGATTATGTACAAAAAGTTCTCATTGTTGGCACTTAGGTACCTAAGTCTTGACTTAACCTCGACCCCCTTGTAAGATTTATCTTGTAAAGTATTTTATATCGCACATGTTAACATTGAAACTACGATAAATTTAATATGAGTGACAGAGGCGAGTGGCATAATCAAAAGAAGGCCTATGGCCAGCGGTGTTTCGAAAACGGCTGATAATGATGATTATGAAAGAGTACCTATGGATGCTTATATACTTTTTAATGGCCTAGTCTGAACATGAACGAATGATCCATTCTTGCGATCGATGCCAAAAATATTTTGCTGACTCAATTTATAAGTAACCGAGTGATTACAAAGTTATATGAAACCAAGTTGCTTAGCTTACAACTTGGCACCACAAAATAACTGGAAATGAAGCCTTGTTTTATTAGTTCAGTTGAGTAATTGAATAATAGGACAGTACAGCTAGCGGTACGTGTAAGTCTAGCGCTGAATGAATCTTCTGCGCATGGGTCTCTCGCTCTCTCTCGCCTCTAGGTCCCATAAGATACCTTACTTTTGATTTCTGCGCAATTACGGTCAGCGCTAGAGTTTCGTGCCGCTACTTGTATGACACCACTATTTGGGTGTCGGGAGTTAAAACGAGGCATAATTTCTTGCTCAAATTGTTTCATGCTTTCACTTATTTTCAAGCATTTTTCAGATAAACCAAAACTCGTAAAACCAAGAACCCCAACACAGCAACGGACCCCCACTCAACAAAGAACGCCGACAAAATCCAGCACAAGCTCCTCTAGAAGTAACTCGAAGGAGGAGATCCCCGATGACAATATCAGCCAGAGCTCCTTCGGTGGTGGGATAAAGGGGAAGTTGCAGGCTCTGTTCAGCAAGGAACAGACAATAAGCGAGTCCACGATAGCGAATAAGTTTAAACAGGAAAGAGAGAAAGAGATGGAGATGCTGCAAAACAGATTTCATTATAAGGTGAGTTTTTAAGAATGATTTTACCATAAATACAAAGAAACTCTTATAGCGAGACTAGAGTGTCTATTTGTTCTAAATTAGTTTAGAATTGCAGCCACCGTTTAAAAATTTGATTGTGATTACCTACCTAGTTAGTTAGTAAATAAACATTAAAATAAATATTTAAGTGGGGCATCCATACAACGGTTCGGAATCCTTCGTTCGCGAGTCCGAGTCGAACTTGGTCGGTTGTTTTTTCCTTTCTTCCAAAATCTTTTTACACTTACATGACTTCAAGTGAACAAGATATTAGCCGTGTCAATAACAATGATGTAACATCGTGTAGCAATCGAATTAGAGCCCTTCGTATGGCGTGGTAAGATAGCCGCCTACGTGCGATCAGCTACGAAACTTTCAAAGCTCCGACAACATCTGTTTAACACATTGCTTTCACTCTCCGAAAGCTTTAATACCCAAATGTTTACTTACATTCTCTAGATTTTGATCCAGCTTTGTTATCGTATAGGCAGGCAGGATTCCCTTTTATTCTAAAGTTTTCATATAATGGAATAAAAACTTTCCAGGTTTTACGCGAAATTAAGCATTGTAACTAAATCTTTCTGATTTGGAGCTTTTTGGTTTGACATCAGCATTATTTACATACAGCAAATGCTATCTTTACCCCTTTTTCCCCACGCACATCCTAACAGACCTATTGATTAAATTGTTAATTCACAGTTCATGGAAAATCTAAGGTTTTAGCGCGTTCCGGTATTTATTTGAAGGTCGCGGGCTCAAATCTGGTTGTCGAGTTGAAATTTTTACGATATTATAAAATCTTGAATCTATTTTAGATGTGACGTAGGGTTAGTTTGAGGCAATTCCAAATGAAAAATTGTACAGTTTATTCGATATATTTCAACTATTTTCATAATTTACTGATGTCATATTGAAACGAACCTTACTGGACAAGATTACCCGTCAAAATATGAATAAAATTAACATCAATTTTGTATGAAACAGTCATCCAAAAACGGTCTTTCAATTTACAAGTTTTCATTTTTGGGTCAAGAAAAACGCGCACATGTTTGTGACGTAACTACCTAACATGGTGTTGTAAAAATACAAAATGTCCAAATGTTTACACAAAATATCTGCAATATTGAGGACACAATTCATCATTATCATCATCATGTGCCGACCCCATATGGCAATGGGGCACAACATATGTTCTCCCTCCACTCCAATTCTGTCACTCATCTCAACACTCACTCCTTGCTTCCTCAAGTCTCTTTCACACCATCCATCCATCTCTTCTTTGGCCTACCGCTACCAGCACATCCTTCACATCCTTATATGCATTCCTTACATGCATAGCTAACAATTTTCTCGTAACATTACTTTTATTTATAGCGCTCATTGGGCCTATGCTCAGCAGTGGACTGCTATAGGCTGATGATGATGATGACTTGTATCCCTCCTCGTAACATGCCCATACCATGCTAACGCTAAGGCGCTCGTGGCGCGACTTACTTCTGTGTTCTTAGCAGATCATGTTCGTTAAGCAACACTGCGCCCGATCACCACTTCGATGGGTAACAGTGGCATTTAGTAGTGGCAGTACTTATCTATCGTACTCTTTAACACACCAATACGCCTTCGATCCTTCTTCTGAGGTAGTGGCCAACTCTTGTATCGGAGTTTTTAGGTCTTCGCCATGCCAAGAATTTTAAAATGACTTCCGAAGCACGCAAGCTCTCGGATCTAAATGCCACTAAACGATCAACCCTCCAAGAAGTAACCGGGTGGTGTGTTGTTTAACCGAGTTGATCTCTACGTATGTATCGACGACCTCTGTGGCGCAATGGGCAAAGGCCCGCCTGAGACGCAAGAGGGTACGGGTTCGATTGCGGCAACGAGACAAATATTTGTATGTTCTGCAAATATTTGTCTTAGTTGTGGGTGTTTACTATGTATAAGTATGTATTTACAACAAAAATGTATTTAAGTAGTATATCAGTCATAATTATTCCATTATAATAAATAATTAAGCTTTGCTTAGTTTGGGGCTACATGAGGCTGTGTGATAGTGTCCAGCATTAGTATTATTATTATGAAACTGACTTGTTTACTTTCACTAAAAGCCTTGGTGTAATATAAATGCAGACATGGATAATTTTCGTTAATTTTCCTCGCAGTGCGTGTTAAGGAAAATCTTAACTAGGGCAAAGCTGTTTATTTAATACTGTAGCCACAACAAATTGCTGATAGTGTTGCAATCTGTGTGTTATTTAACGACAGGTCCATATTAGCTTGTCATTCGTTTAAGCTAAATGGGTTTATCATCGTTAATAGCCTGTAGAAGCCTACTTTAACTCCGAAGTACGAAATAACTTCCTGCAAAGTTTGGATCTATTATGAAGAAATTCTTTAAATATGTTGTCTGTTTCAGCCACCCCAACAAAAAGTACAAAATGACTCTGACGACGATCAAAGCGATGCTGAACCTTCAGACCAAGCGCCTCTCATGAAGAGCACCACAAGTCTGAACGCTAAGAAACCAGAGATTGTGGCCAACGTGCCCAAAGTAACCTTCGAGAAGACTAAATCTGAGACTGCATTGCATAAAGAGGACAACAAGGTTGTTGGATCCCAACCTGTTAAAAGAAGAAGTAAGTAGCTTGTGCCTATCACACCACACCAGCCTTATCAGTTCACTGCTGGACACAGGCCTCCCCTAATAAATTGTGATATGCCATAATCCCCACGCTGGGCATGCGGGTTGGGGATCGCAGGACGGCACTTCTCGCACCGCCGACGCTGTTCCCCGTTAACGGCCGCAACCTGCCGACCGCCAGAGCCCCGTTTATAAGTTAGCAGGGTACACCACGTGCAGGTGAAGTTGGCTTGGGTTCCGAAGATGGGAGTTTTAACCCCTTACACCCCTATCACACTCAATACCCCTATCATACTGCAATTTGGGGCTGGATGATGTGGTGTGATCATGTCCAGCATTTATTTATTACTAGATTCCGTGCGCGGCTTCATCATCATCATCATCATCATCATCAGCCTATAGCAGTCCACTGCTGGACATAGGCCTCCCCTAATGAGCGCCATTGCGCCCTGTCCTGAGCTCGACGCATCCAGCTTCTACCAGCAGCCTTTCGCAGATCGTCACCCCACCTGGCTGGAGGGCGTCCTACACTACGTTTGCCGAGCCGCGGTCTCCACTCAAGAACTCGTTTACCCCAACGGTTATCGGTTCTTCGGCAGATATGGCCAGCCCACTGCCACTTCAGCTTGCTAATTCTCTGAGCTATGTCGACAACTTTAGTTCTATGTCGGATAGTCTCGTTGCGGATTCTATCCTTCAGAGAAACTCCAAGCATGGCTCGTTCCATAGCTCGCTGAGCGACTTTAAACTGGTGGACTAGCCGTACTGTGAGTGTCCAAGTTTCGGCTCCGTATGTCATGACGGGTAGGACGCACTGATTGAAAACTTTTGTTTTCAAACATTGCGGTATGGGTGACGAGAAAACTCGACGTAGTTTTCCAAATGCTGCCCAGCCCAACTGAATCCTCCTCTTGGCCTCCTTCTCGAAGTTGTTTCTACCCAACTGCAATATCTGCCCGAGGTATGTATACTCCGAAACAATTTCAAGAAGGTGTCCATTAACGACGACAGGACTCGGATCAATTCGGTCATTGACCATAACTTTGGTCTTGTCCAAATTCATGCCGAGACCTATCTTTCGCGAGGCTGATGCTAGGCCGTCCAGCATCTGTTGCAGCTCCTCCAGCGACTCCGCCATTAGGACTATGTCATCAGCGAATCGCAAGTGTGAGATGTGCTCGCCGTTTATGTTAATGCCCATACCTTTCCAGTCCAGCGTCTTAAACATATCCTCCAACGCGCTTGTGAACAGTTTCGGAGATATGACATCTCCCTGTCTCACTCCGCGGCGCAGTTGGATGGGTTTAGACTGCTGGTCCTGTACTCGGACACTCATAGTGGCGGCTTCGTACAGACACCTCAACACTTCGATATAACGATAGTCCACTTGGCATCGCTGCAAGGATTCCAGGACAGCCCAGGTTTCTACAGAGTCAAAGGCTTTCTCATAGTCCACAAACGCCAGACACAGGGGCTGATTATACTCTTCGGACTTCTGTATAATCTGCCTCACTGTGTGAATGTGGTCTATGGTGCCAAATCCTCCGCGAAACCCGGCCTGCTCCGGTGGCTGGAACTCATCGAGTCTTCTGGCGAGACGATTTGTAATAACCCTTGAGAACAGCTTATAGACGTGGCTCAGGAGCGAGATAGGTCTGTAGTTTTTAAGAAGGGTTTTATCTCCCTTTTTAAAAAACAGAACCACCAAGCTCTCGTTCCACGCCTTAGGAGTTCTCCCACAGTGAAGGACGGCGTTGAAGAGGGTCCGCAGCTCCTGCACAACAGGAGCTCCTCCAGCCTTCAGAAGTTCCGAAGTAACACCGTCTTCACCGGGGGCTTTTCCATTTTTAAGCTGTCTCAGGGCCAGTACGACCTCGTCTTGGCTGATCTCTGGCAGGTCGTCGGTATAGTGGCGGGTGAGGGTGGCTCGAGAATCGTGGCTGCTACGCTGGGGGCAAGGAGCATGTGCCGCATACAGTTGGCCGTAGAAGTCCTCGATCTCTGATAATATCTCCGGCTTTGACAAGACGGTTCGGCCATCGTGTGTCGTTAACTTCGTCAGGTGGCTCCTGCCAAGCTGCTGAGTGAATACTTTGGACCCTCGGTTTCGCTCTATTGCCTCTTCAATGAGGCGTGTGTTGGAGCTCCGAAGGTCGCGCCGTATCATCTTCGCAATTCGCTTGTTCAGGTCTGACCTCTCTGACGAAGTGGCCTGAGTGGTTTCCCGTCTTTTTGTCATCAGCCGAAGAGTCTCATCCGTGAGTTTGGACTTCTTGCCTTTAGGCTGCATTTGGCAGAATTTGATGCCCTCGTCCCTTAACGTTCCAACCACGTTTTGTAGGGCCTCATCAACGTCATCGGTAGGTTCCACAGCAACGAATCTGTCACCGAGAAGCTTCTGAAACTTCTCGGTGCCCGCCATGATCTGGAGTAGATTGGGTCGGAGCGTGGACTTCATCAGACGGTTTCTTTCCAGCTTTAGATTGATATTCAGAGAGCCTCGGACAAGTCTGTGATCAGATCCGGTGTTGAACCTGTTGATCACGGAGACGTCTCTGAATATGTGCCTTTTATCCGTCATGATGAAGTCGATCTCGTTTTTCTCGTGCGCGGCTTCGCTCGTGTAGTACCCGGATAAAATTCGCCTATGTGTTACAGGTCACAAACTATGTATATTCCAAGTTTCATCCAAATCCTTTTAGCAGTTACTGAACTGAGTGAGAACAAACTAACACATACACAAATTTCGCATTTTAATATTAGTGTGAATTAGATGGACAGAGGTTCTAGAACGTTTAAGGACGAGAATCGAGAATCTCGAAACTAATGCGACCAATGTCAATTTAGCTACTGCTATCGACGTTAGCAGTAGCTAAATTGACATTTATGGTATTACTTGATGTTCGAACGACATCGTGGATTTAGCTGGGAATCTGTGGATGAGGCTTGCAAGGGACTAGAAAGAGTGGCGTTATAAAGAGGAGGCATATGCCCCAACAGTGGGTGTTAATGGGCTTAATGATGATGATGAATGATGATAGTTTCAAGAATAATCTAAAGATAGACAAATGTACCAAGTGGAGTTTCAGACAGGTGATACCATCGCGTAGGACATCTGCTACTTATCCTCCCGTATATAATCCCTTAATTTGCTTGAGTGGGGAACGAGCTTGTAGCAAATTTAATAAGCTAAAATATTATTACAGGAAAAGTTATAGAACATTCTACAAACATAATAACGATCAAACATTAATTTTTCAAATTCATTTCAAATTATTTAAACTCAATTATTTAAACACTTAGCACTTATTGCACTTCATATAAAGGATAACAACATAATAAAAAGGCATTAAGAATTGTGGTATAATGGGAGACCTTATCGCTTCAAGCGAACTCTTTCAGGCAACCTTTGGATGGAGAGAAACTATTTAAAAATCATTTTTAAATATTTTTGTTAGGATTTGAGTAGTATAAACAATGGCTCTGTATTTACAGAAAAACGGTCACGTAAATTTTATTTTTCAATATCGATTCAATAAAATAAATTTCCCTTCTCTTTCAGCATCATTTATACTTGAAACCATGTTGTATATGGTTCTGGGTTTTAAAACCGACTTCCTGCGTGACGTGAACCCCTCTTAGGATTACCTTGTTGGAGGATTTTTTTTTCAAAAATTTGATAATGTCCTTTTAGTTATCAACATTTTCTTTACCCTATGGTTAAGGATTTTCCCTTTCGCAGACATTTAAAAACTACATTTATGAAGATAGCGTTAAATAAATACTTTTTACAAAGGCACCGCCACCATTGGGTCATCGACACGCCTCAGTTACACTTTTCTTTTTATTTTGGTCACTCGATATTCTCACTGACTCACGTTTTAGTCATTATCGAGTATTCGCAAACTGGCCGCTCTTGCAAAAGTATTGTTTATTGTTTTAGTTTTTATGTTTTACCTGCAAAGGTATTTCTGAAGGCATTGTCGTGTTTTCAATGTAATTTGTAATCGCATTTGCGGCTATAGTAATCTTGCTATAGTCATCCTTATGCGCTCGTAGCGTGGCCGACTGCGGTTTTCTTAGCAAATAATTTTGTTGAGTTAAGTTGAGCAACACTCCGTTCGGTTACTTTTTGGATAGGTGACCGTTTAGGGACTTTGATTTTTTCAGGGCCCCGATTCAAAGGATTTTCATAAAAGACATTTCTCGCTAGAATTGTTAAAACTCTATGGGAAGGTTAGGTTATTGCGATATATGTTCACTGTGACAATAGCTATTCATGAGAAAACGGCTCTATCTTGAAGCCATGTCTGAGGGCTTCGCGCGGCCTAAAAACTCCGAAAACATAGTTTGTAGCTTTTTGCTTAGTTCATTGTTGGTAGCTCATACGAAGATCAAAACTTTTATGTTTTGTCTTTCTCGTATTGAGTTCTAATATTAAAATCCTATAATTGTTATTAGTTTTCCATTCGGTGACACTCCCAAATATAAGATTCAGACAGCAGACAATAACCTTGCCAATGGCAGTAGATTTCAGGGTAGAAAAGAACGAAGATTATTCAAATAAATCTTCATCATTTTATCTTATCCAGTTTCTTATATAAAGTACTAACTGCTGGTGGAAAGCAACTTCACTCGCGTGGTACCGGAATAAAAGTAACCGAAATATCACAAACGATGTACCTATATTCATAGTTTCCTTCGAATCCGTTCAGACGTCACGTAGTTGAGTGTGAACGAACATACTAACACATACAAACTTTAGCGTATTATAATATAAGTGTGATCTACTTAACGTATTCTTTTCATTCCAGGTTCCCAAGACTCACCCGTAGTCCTATCAGTAGTAGAAGATGTAAAACGTGTCAAAGTGAACAACAAAACAAACGGCGCAGTACTAAACCAACCGCGACTATATCCGCACCTCTCTGACATAGAGACGGACAATACCAACTCACAAGAAGAATACTCCGACTGTGGCGGATCAAGGTGCGGGCATTACACTTTGGAGTGTGTGTTCTTCTTCCTTTGTATCTGAATTGCAGGATTCAAGATGGCGTCCAAGATGGCGGATTTAAATGGCGGAGCAAGATGGCGACTAAAAGCAGAATTGTAGATATAGTTATGCTATTTGTGTACTGGCCATTGTGTAAAGGAGAGCTTTTAATTTGATTGAATGATTGAAATGTTACGTTCTAGTATCGATCAGCTGAATCTGAAAACTGATTGTGGCATCTTCTGACTTATAATTATAATATACTCTATTATTCGACGTAGACAGAGTCGAATGATAAGATGTAGTTCCTTCAGCAATATTCGTGATTTTTATTGACACTGAACGTACAAATTCATATTAGGTTCAAATTCAAATATGAAATGAAATTATTAAAAAAAGTTACGATGTTTAGTTTGCTTACTTTTGATCCGTGGCCAGTTCACTATAGTTTTAAGAACCGTACAATTTAGTATATTTTATACTTTATAATGTAGAAATCGCTATTGCGATGTTACCACTGCCTTTGTGAGCAATACAGCTAATTTCTTGCCTAGTTTACACCCTTCAGGGTAATAGTCGTAGGTGACAATGAATTATCGATGAATCAATTGGACTATGGTAGTTTACCTGATATTATAGGCCTAAGAAGTAGACTATTGACGTATATTTGAAAGCTAATAGAATATAATAGAAATAATTTATTTGACGAACACAGCATAGAACGGAATACAAGACAAAGAAGGATAGAATATAGAACACAATTTAAAACATGCTGACTGCTCTAACACAGGAGCTGCGCACCGTACGCAATATAATCCTAATGCAATGTTATTTCTAATGCAAGTAGTTTTTCTATTACACATTTCCTTAGTGTTACAAAAAAAAGAGAGAACACCTATTTAGTGAAAAATTAGGCATTGTTTTTTAATAGCGAGCACTCACTTTTGTGTAACACTATATGTAGAGGAAATGAGACACAACATCTATTAGGTGGAAAAAATAAGACAAAGATTTGTATTCAAAGCGATCACTCCCTTTTTTAGTACTAATAGTCTTTGCCTAAGTCTGAATGACACCTTTTATATCTCCAGAAGCTTGCTACAAAAATACAGACGGAAAAATCAAAGATCACTGTTAATGAGATAAAAGTCCTAAACGCCAATATTTTACAAGCTGCAAGTGTTCTTAGAGAGGACTAACGTCCTTGACAAAGAAGCGGCTCCGGTTTGCACAAACCGGTTGTATTGCTCGCGAAATACTTTCCTTTTGAGATGTTTTAGGATACTTAGACCACCAGAGTTTGCCACCGGCTCATACAAAGGAAGGAAATATACTTAGAAAGTATTCATCATCATCATCAGCCTACAGCAGTCCACTGCTAGACATAGGCCTCCCCCAATGAGCGCCATTGCGCTCCGTTCTGAGCTCGACGCATCCAGCTTCTACCAGCAGCCTTACCCAAATCGTCACTCCACCTGGCCGTAGGGCGTCCTACACTACGTTTGCCGAGCCGCGGTTTAATACATATAACTAATCAGTAAAAACGTTTGCTTCTGTTTGTCCCACTAAAGAGACGGAAAAAAATCGTAAAAACATTAACTTCTGTTTTCCCCCTAAGGAGACATACGGAAGTAATTAGAACTTAAACTTAGTTAACTTACTTGACATTATGAATTGTGATATCTGTATACTTTCTAGAGTGCATTTCGCAATCATGAATATTTATAAGAGACCACCGTAGGAGCTCGGTCCAATGACATACTAAGGTATTGACTGTTACCGATTTGCATACGCTGTTATTGTCACTAATAGATACTGTTAACTTTATAAAAAAAAACCTCTAAATCTGAAACCTTAGCTTGTAACCACTTCTTCTCTCATTGGTGATCATTTTTTTTTTTATAATAATACTGGACAGTATTACACAGCATCATGTAGCCTCAAACTAAGCAGAGCCTTGTATTATGGGAACCACATGATTGATATACTACATACTTTATATTTTTTTTTGTAAATACATACATATCATACGTAGAAAACACCCAACCCCGAGACAAATATCTGCAGAACATGCAAACATTTGTCCCGCAGCGGGAATCGAACCAGCAACCTTCTGCGTCTCAGGGGCCACACAGCGCACTGCGCCACAGATGCCGTTAATTGTTGATCTAGGCATGTTTAGAGAAAAATAAGTCTTAAGATATATCTGATACACCTGTAGGTATCTTAGACTGATTTTCCGCTAACCCGCAGCTAACCAATCGTTGTAAAATGTTTCATTCTGTTTTTTTATTTAATGGCATCGTGGATACTATTTGCACAAGACCGTAGTGAATAGCACATGGCCTATATCCAGCAGTGAATAAATTTGGGTTGTGGATGATGATGGCATCTGGGATAATATTTCCACTATTTCGCCAATATTGTTCATAAGGCATCGTTGTACGGTATATAAGTCCAGAGAGTCCAGTGTCCAGTCAGGCCCAGTCTGTGGCTAATGTGCACCGCAATAAAACTCAACACAATATAAACTATGGCCTTACTTATGAACATCTTTCAAAAGATAAACGGTGCTTAGGTTATTGCTTTCTTTTACCGTTAGATAATGACAAACAGTGACAGGGTTAACTTTGAGCAGCGTTCATAAGTAAGGAGCTAAATCACAGCGGTTTTGAATTTTTTACGCAAGATTTCATGCATTACCTGTAATCTTAAACGATGAATTAACCGTCCGATTTAAATCGGTGCACATATGCCTTAGTGAATGAAGAAATTGATTTATTATGCTGGGTACGGATAGCGCGTTCCTGTATACGCGTAGTCAGGGTACGAGGGCCACGCGTACAGTTAATGTGGACCACCGCAAACCTGAACGCGAGGTCAATCGATCCACAGTGCTACGCGACCTGAAACCGACTGACCACGGCTCGCGCGGCACGCGTTCCCCAAAGCTTACGCGTAGCTGCAAGTACAGACAGGGCGTTCCAAGACACGCGTAACCGACTAGGCGTGCCAATGTACGCGCTATCCGTACCCAGCTTTATATAGCACACTACTTGACTTTCTCCTCCGTACATATTTGTTTCTATTATTTTAGTTTACAAACATGCTAGGGTTATTATTATACATACCTAGGCAGTTAGATACTGTTTACAACTTCCAAACCTAAAATTAACTTTTTCTTAATATTAGAGTAGCTAAATAAATATACCCCATACTTATTGCCATTTTAAAATATCAATTTGACTACTTAAGACTGTGCGTTGCCTATTTAGATGTAGCTGTTTTAAAATTTACGGAAAACTTATCACTAGGATAGGATGTTTGTAAGGCGTAAGCCAGATTAATTAGATCTCTCTTGTTACATTTCTAGAGGTAGTCTTAAGATTGGCAGCGAAAACTGAAGTTATTTACTTGATTACGTTGTATTTTAACCTAAAAGTACAAAAGTTGCTTCTTCTTGAAAAATGTTTACTTCAGGATTTCAATAGATTCTATATTATACTCTGCAGAGTATACAGTCATTACGATTACGATTATGATGAGCCTGTTATGTCCCACTGCTGGGAAAAGGCCTCCCCTCTCTCCAGTCATCTCGATCCTGAGCTATTTGTACCCACGCTCTATACAGTCATATCATTCATATAAAAAAACAGAAATTTTCACCTTCCGTTAGCGAGGCCGCACCCCAGACCAGACATACAAACATATATGTATAGAACAAATACAATATACATGTATATGACAATTTGTGGTGCGACATTTCAATGAAAATAAAAATTATTCTTTCTTTTATAATTTTTATATTGAAATGTGGCACCAAAAATGGTCGTAGGACAAATGAAAGTCTCGTCTGCGGCCTCCCTTCCATTGGTGAAGAGACCCGCGAACTTTAAAAACCCCAGTTTTTTATATGTATGTGGATATGCTAAAATGTACAATTATTCCATAGTTTATTTGTCTGAATTACTTCAGGTATGATTGTTTTTTTTTTAGTTTTCGTATGCAGTCGTATTATACCCTTAGTTCCTAGATTAGTAAATGCTGCTATTGGACTTTAGATCATTATAAATCTTTAGTCGTATTTTAACATTTAAATTAGTAATAAGAATGTTGACTACTTAGGTATTTCTATAATATGACAGTGCATTTTACAATAACATATGCAACATCCTAATATTATAAGATTTTGAAGTATGTTATCTTACCGTATAATTAATTTATTTTAATAATTAATTTCAAAATTTATTTCAGGTTTATAAATATAATTTATTTTGTCGTCTGTGATAATGATAATAACATGATTTTTTTCTAATTTGTAAATAAAATAATTTCAATGCGATTTTGGCGTTTTTATTCTCCCTGGTTACTGTGAAAATGACAAGAAAATAAATATTATTAAACCATAAAATACCCAGATGATCATCGTTCATTTTATTGAAATTCCTATACATGGGCCTTTTATAAGTGAATAAAAATGGTTACACAAGACTAATAGACAAAACTAAATAATCTGCTAGGAACAGCGACGTGAGACCACACCACGAGCACTTCGCAAGCAGATTGTGACAAACGATCCCTGTCGACAAGTGCAGGTTCATTTTAAATTCGTTGTTTTCTTTTAAAATAATATTGTCAAGCTTTTGACCACTATAACAACTTAGACAGGTGAAGATTTGGTCTAAGATGGAGCACGCTTGATATGGATTAACTATAAAGTATCAAAAACTAATACGTTGAGTTAAGCAGCATGGTACAATACAAAATTTATCGACAGATTACAATCTGGCGAGTTACATTAGAAGCTAACGGTTTTTACAATCACATGGTGACCTACCCTCATCCACTAATGTTAGACAACAAGAAGCCCAGTACAGTAGTCAAAACGGATATATGCCCTAGTTAGGCTCATCAAACGAATCGAATCCGAATCCGACGAATCCGACCCAAATATATGAACTGCAGAGAGACACACCAAGGTGTATCCATACTGACTAGCCCCGTTGATTCGATTCCTTGTAACTGTAGTACATTAGACCAGTTCTTATCGTAAGTTTTGGCCAATAAGAATGCGTCAATTTCAAATAACGCTCTGTCATCGGCCAAAATTTTACGATACGCTTGTGATACGAAAGCTTGAAATATCAATAAAATATCGCCTTCCTTCCTAAAAGTAGTATAATAGTCATGTGGTTCCTATAAAACAAGATTGGGGCTGAATGATGATGTGGCATAATGTCAAGCATAGTTTTTTTAATAAGTCGTCGATCGGCAAATGTGGGACGCCCTCCGGCCAGGTGGAGCGATTGCAAAAGGCAGGCTAAAAGTAGAAGCTTCATGCGATCTCCAGATGTGTCAAGCTAATGTCCAGCAGTGGAGTGCCTATTATAGCGTTGATATTGATGATGATACTGTCGATAAAGATCTCAAAGGCAACTTAGCTAGGTCAGAGTAAAAAAAATTACCTCCGTCTACTAAAACTTGAAGGCTCCTTTTACAGTTTCAATCCTTTTTCAATCTGGAACCAATTTCGGTCTCATGAATATAAACCCCAGTCCAATGCTGGACATAGGTCTCCCCACATGAGACCCATTGCGCCCGGTCCTTAGCTCGCCGCATCTATTTTATTTTATCTTTATTGAAAAGACCAACAGCTACAAAATTTAAAAAAAAATACAGGATTAGTTATTAAAGTTATACAGCCAATTATAGGTCTCTCTAGAAAAAAATTAAGAACTATTTATAATATATCCTACAAGAAATAGTCCCGATTTTTCAATCGGGACTATTTATCTAGCTTCTACCAGCCTTTCGCAGATCGTCACTCTATAAACACGTTTTATTCTTCTAGCGCTTGTCAGATATCTGCTGCTACAATATTGAAATTACAATCAATTCCAACAATAGTTTCTATAATAGGAAAATATCCTCAAAATAACTATATTTCGATTACCTTCTACTCTAATATTAGTGGATACTCTCATAAAAACCCCAGTACTCTTTTGATATGTCACGCAAAGATAAAAAAAAATATTCAACCGTTTATCCCAGTTTTTCTTTTCTATTATTTAACTCCCGTATTCACGAGCCATTGTCATTTAACAAAATCTGTCAAATAATCGCTCGATTATTATAAGGTTGTCATTTTCACAGTTATAAGGAGAATAAATTGCCTCCATTTAAAGTGTACGTTAGAAAAGTAAATGTTTATTTTTTTGTGTTCTTGGTAATGTTAATGTTGTACTGATAACCGTATTTTTTTCAGCACTGAAGATACACCTCAGAAAGTTAGTCAAAACGATCTTATGAATAAATCCGATAACTGGGCGGAGACTTCTTTTGGGCGAGAAGTTATGAATGTACGTATATACACTACCTATCACACACCTCTATACATACATACGGTCACGCCTATTTCCCAGAGGGGTAGGCAGAGAACACAGCAGCTCGATCACGAAGACTAGCGATAAAGTTCCTGCACCCTTGGGTTTAGTCTTTAGACCTAGCAGCTGAGGTATGTTAGTTAAACAAGCAATTTGACAGCGGGATTCGGACATAAAGGATCGAGTTTACAGGAAAAATTTTAAGAGGACTTGATGCTTCTAGTAAACCTGACCGTGTGTGGCTATCATTTTGCTTGACAAGTCTTATTTGATAGCCAAACACTGTCAACACACAAGTTTACAGGATGCCACTTCAAGTTCGCTCCAAACTTGCCCGGTAGACTTGATCGTGTAGTATTATTGTATATTTATCAATTATGAGTTTCTAGTACCCATAGTACAGACTCTGTTTTGTTTGGAATCAGTTGACCGTGTACGAGATGTACCGTATTTATATTTTATTTTAATTTTAAGGTGGTAAAGAAAAACAACTCGAGCTACAGAAAGGCGGTTCGAGAGAGCGACTCTGACAGTTCAGGCGCAGGTGACAGCGAGTTGGATGATATGCTGGACGAGGCACTCGCTGAGGAGAGCGAGGGTCCTACCCCACCTAAGGTCAACAAGGTAAGTTTACATTCAACAACTCAAACTACAGACAGTCAGCGACTGATAGTTCACGCGCGGGTGACTGCGACCTAGATGATATGCTGAACGAGGCACTCGCTGAGGAGAGCGAGGGCCCATAGGCTTAATGTTCCTCTTTGCCCCTGTTATCACCGACCTTAGTGGAGGTGGCTAGGATCACATGGGATCTAAGGTGAGCGGCGGCGTTATCGACCGATCGGCTTCGGCAATCATTAAACGATTTTGAACCGGCCAATATAAAATATGGATGTTAATGTGATCGGCCGAAACATAGTGTGTCTTAAATTATTTTGTGTACGACCGATTTGCGATTGGCCGTGGCTCGTTACATCTGTGTGTCGGATAAGGGTCGGATTTTGTGCGTCTTCTTCGTCTCGATTCGCTTCTATGAATCTGTGATGTTAGCCTGCCGAAAAAGTTTGCATATAGCATTAGTAATATTTGTCTATACATACAAACAGTAGAAGGTTGAAGGCGCATACTGTCACATATTTGCATACAAAAAAGCACGGAGTAAAAGTTACTCATGGCAACAAATAGGTACTCATTGCTTAACAAGTGAATGAAATGAGCGATGCCCAATCACGGCCTACGTATATACTTGGTCAGTGTACACAAAGGGCAAGCCTACGTAGCATAGGTACATAGTCACTAGGACAACCATTGTTATCGAAGTTTTTACAACTTGTCGTGTTCACATGTTTTTCCTCATCTATTAATATCGTCTTGTAATATGTGCTTACTCTCAGTTGCATGCTAACAGTCGGTACATGAATATTAAAAATAATGTAGTTCAACAAAACATGGTAATACCTACTCTAAAGTTTATATTGATAGAAGAACGAAGCAAAACTAAAGTGAACCCTAATCTAAGAACTATGCCAATGATATGTAGTGTGTGTTGTGTGAAGTGCTAAGTGACGCATCATGAGGAAATCATGGACCCCGAAAAAACATGAATACAATGTATGTTATAATGTGTTTTCTATGTATAATGTGTATGTACATATTTACAAAAAAAATGTGTATAAGTAGTAAGTATATCAGTCATGTGGTTCCCATAATGAATATATGAATGCTGTGTCCGCCTGTAATTGGTTTCTATATCAGAATGAAAACTTTGTCAGTGTAACTCTACAATGTATTGATATTTAAGCTGTTGGCGTTCCTATGAATAAATAAATAAATAATACATGCTCAGCTTAGTTTGGGGCATCATGATGTTTTGTGATAGAATCCAGCATTATTTGAAATTAGAAATTAGAAAATGGCCTATTACTATTTATCTGAGTTGAACCGCCGTGGGTGGACCACTGTCTGAAAGAGAGTTTTTATGTCTTCTTTATAAGTTGAATCGTGGTAAGAAAACTTTTGTAATGAATCGATGGCCCAGGTTACCCTTATGCGGGCAAAGAGAACTAACGTTGGTGTTTTAGGCCGCCCCAATATGACTTAACTAAGATTAGGATTTATTTTTTAAATAGCGATTCCTTTCCAGAATCGCCAGTCATGGTCAAGTCAGTCAAGTGTTGAAAACGATAGTTCGCCACTAAAAATACTTTCTCCCTCGCTGATCAACCACCCTGAGCTGATGCATTATGTTAGTTTCTATATTATGTCACTTTATAGTTCGTTAACTTTAACGTACAGCAGTGAATAGCTGGACTAGCTCATAGCAAAGTAAATAACGTTTTCGAAAATGGTCAGTCAACCAATGTGGAGAAAGATAGTTTGCCTCTTTGAACAGATACATTGTGTTAATTTCAATATGTTTTTAACTGTAGTATTCAGTATCTTATAGTGCTGACTAGCTAGAGTAGACTAGTTTACAGTAAAGTTAATGACGTTGTTTGGAACTTTAAGTCAGCTTCAAGTGTGGAGAAAGTCTGTACGCCTTTACATGCGCCGCAATCTCCCACGCCGACCAGCAACCCTGAGCTGATGCATAGTGTTATAAATGTTACATATGCTAGTTTTTTACTACGCATTCTCGTGTTTTATGGACCTGATTGGTATCCTAGGCTACAATCAGCAACTTATAGGCTTTATTAAATTGAGTTCGATTTTCCAGAACAATCTGTCAGCGTCAAGCGTGGAGAAAAACAGTTCACCTATAAAGGCACATTCGCCTTCGCTGGCAAGCCATGAGCTGAGTGTTAGTTGAAATATGTTACATACGCTAGTTTGTTGGTATTTCGTCTTGGTATTATCTTTGTAGTACTAGCTACGAGCTTAGACTAGCTTTGTAGCAAGGACTAGTACTCGTAGCTTAGACGAGCTTTTAGTAATGTTACTGCCTTTTTCCAGAACAACGTTAAGTCAGCGTCAAGTATGGAGATAGTCAGATCTCCTTTAAAAGCGCAATCTCTTAAGCTGACCAGCCACCCAGAGCTGATGCGTCGTGTTAGTCTCAATATGTTCTAACGCTACTTTTTTTTCTAGTATTCTGTATCTGTAGCACTTGACTAGGAACTCGGACAAGCGTTGTAGCATAGATCAGTAGTTTAGACTAGCCTTTAGTAAAGTTACTGTAATTTTCCAGAACCTTCTGTCAGCGTTAAGTGTGGAGAATGTTAGTTCTCCTCTGAAGCCACAGTCTCCCACCCTAAACAGCTACCCTGAGCTTAGAGATAGTGTTAGTTTTAATATGTTACTATGTATCTTTGTAACACGCAACAAGTTGTGTTATTCTTGTAACACGCAACAGGTGACTAGCTAGGCTAGCTTTTAGTAAAGTCTATGATGCTTTCCAGTATGGACATTCACCAAGTGTGGATATAGTTCGCATCTTAAACCATATTCTCCCACGCTGACCAGCCACCCTGAGCTGATGCGTTGTTAGCAATATGTTGCTAACCATAGTTGGCTACCTAGTATTCTCGTATGTTATAGCTACAATCAGTATAGATTACTACAGTAAATAAGTGTTTCCAGAATGTTCTGTCAGCGTCAAGTGTGGAAAACAGTTCACCTATAAAGGCACATTCTCCTTCGCTGACCAACCGCCCTGAGCTGGTGCATCGTGTTAGTCTCAATACTTTATAAACTATAGTTAGCTACCTAGCATTCTCGCGTTTTTGACTACTAATAGCCTAGAAACAGAATATTTTTTACTAAATTAAATTAGATTTCTAGAACGTTCAGTCACCGACAATTCTAGAGAAACAATTTTCACTTCTAAAGGCACATGCACTTTTGTTGACCAGCCACCCTGAGCTTTTGTGTTGATCTCAATAAGTTCTATGGGCTCGTCTGTTACCTACGATTTTGTAGCACTGCCTGACTATTAGCCTAGATTACAATCAGTATAGTATAGAATTATATGTTACCAATGTACATTACTGAGTGTACCTAGTATTCCGATAGTATAATAAATATATGATATGATAACATTTTCCAGAATGTTCTGTCAATATCAAGTGTTGAGAAAGTCAGTGTAAGGGCTCAAATTGCTACGCTGACCAGCCACCCTGTGCTGATGCATTATGTTAGTCTCAATATTAAAGTACTTTAGAACCTTGTTTGTTTCCTTGTTTGCACTGTAGAGCAATCACGACATTTACTACCTATCGTATTGTAAAATGATCAATGACCATGCGTTATTTCGTGTCAACGTTTTCTCATTAGACGTAATTTTCTGATACGCTTGCAATTCGGATTCGGTGTCTGTCATTTACTAGACATCAACTAGACTAGCTTATAATAAATGCGTTGTGTTAGTCTCAATACTAACGCTAAATTGTTACCTTGTATTATGTACCGTGTAGCTTGTAGCTAGACTAGCCTTAACTAGCCTTCACTAGCTTATAGGTAATAAAGAAACTGTCATACTCGTATTTCAGAACGGCCTATCATCATCAAGTTTCGTGTACCAGGAGCAGAGTGCGAAGGAGCAGGCTACGTTCAAGTCGCCGCTGAAGGCTCAGCCGTCGACGCCGGCGAGCCACCGCGATAAGGGTGCTGAGTTGGTGCATAGCGTCAGCTTCTATAGGAGGATGCAGAATGCTGTAAGTTTTAAACGAAACTCGAACTAGGGCCAGTATTGGGCCCGTTTTTCAGAACTGGATTGAGACACTCAAAGGTGATTGGGACTGAACACTTAAATGGCTCACACTAACTATCCGGAATCTAAAAATTCAAAGTGCACAAATATGTTATTTGCGACTGAATTTTTACTCGTCGTCCCATATTTCGAATACTACATGCAACTTTATTATTGTCACAGTCTAATCCCAAAACGAAACCCAAACAGAGCCGAGAATTAGGTCTGTATATCAGAACTGAATTAAAAGGTCGTATAAGCTATCAAAAAATCTGTATGATTTTTCTGATATCACATTTACTCAGGAATAAATTGGCTCCTTATCATGTTGATTCCTGTTTTCTTTACAGCTGTTACCTGTGAAAATTTCAATTAAGCTATCAAAGAGATAATAGCACATGACCCTTAGTAAATTTAACTCGATCTTTATCCAAAACATAATGCAACAGTTGTACTTGAACAGCCCTTTAAGTGATAATACTATTCTGATTAACTTTCCAGTCATCAACTCCATCCACACCGATGAGGCACATCCGCCATCATTCCCCTGAACGCGAGGTCCCAGCCACTCCAGACGAGCCGTCAGCTAACGTCACCACCGTCCGTCAACGGATCAAGGAGCTCCAGAATGAGATCAGCAAGCAACAAACAGTCATATCTCAGGTAACACATCACTAGGTCTGTCATTGTATTGACGGGGGTCCCAGCCACTCTTGATGAGCCGTCAGCGAAAGACCATCGTCCATCAGCAGATCAAAGAGCTACAGAATGAGATCAGCAAGCAACAAACAGTCATATCTCAGGTAACACATCACTAGATCTGTCATTGTATTGACGGAGGTCCCAGCCACTCTTGATGAGCCGTCAGCGAATGACCATCGTCGATCAGCAGATCAAGGAGCTACAGAATGAGATCAGCAAGCAACAAACAGTCATATCTCAGGTAACACATCACTAGATCTGTCATTGTATTGACGGAGGTCCCAGCCACTCCTGACGAGCCGTCAGCTAACGTCACCACCGTCCGTCAACGGATCAAGGAGCTCCAGAATGAGATCAGCAAGCAACAAACAGTCATATCTCAGGTAACACATCACTAGATCTGACATTGTTTTGACGGAGGTCCCAGCCACTCCTGACGAGCCGTCAGCTAACGTCACCACCGTCCGTCAACGGATCAAGGAGCTCCAGAATGAGATCAGCAAGCAACAAACAGTCATATCTCAGGTAACACATCACTAGATCTGACATTGTTTTGACGGAGGTCCCTGCCACTCTTGATGAGCCGTCAGCGAAAGACCATCGTCGATCAGCAGATCAAGGAGCTACAGAATGAGATCAGCAAGCTGCAATATAAACTTTTGCATGTATGTATACCGCCGTCTTTTGTTTATCGTGCGTTTTTTTTAGGGAATATAGAAATTGAATTATGCTCTATTGATAATTAGTTAGTAATTATGCTCGGAGTTTCTCTGAATGATTAAATACGCACCGAGAATATTTGACAGAGAACTAAAATAGCAAGCTGAAGTGCCAGTGGGCTGGCTATATCTGCCGAAGAACCGACAACCGCTGCGGTCAACGAGTTCTCGAGTGGAGCCTGCGTCTCGGCAAACGTAGGACGCCCTCCGGCTAGATGGAGTCGATCTGCGAATGGCTGCTGGTAGAAGCTGGATGCGTCAAACTGTGGGTTGGGTGCAATGGCGCTCATTGGCGCTCATTGGCCTTTGTTCTGCAGTGGGCTGCTATAGGCTGGCAATGACGATGATAAAGAGTACATTTTTTACATTCACACTTGGTACATTCACACAAAGTTATTTTTGATTTTGTTTACAGGCAAGTCAAGCCCTCAATTTGTGCGCTGCTACAATAGAATTCAGCGGTTCCACTGAACAGGCTGAAGGCGAAAGGCTCTTGCTGCTAGCTAGTAAGAATTCTATATTTTTTATTTAACAACACTAAAAAGTACTTGGGGTGGCTTGGGGTGTAAAAAGTTAAATCTTCGGAACTCAAGCCAACCTCACCTGCCCGTAGCTAACCAACAAACGAGGCTCTGACGCGCGGCTGATTGCGGTATAGCGAAGCCTAACACCGGCACAGATAAATACTGGCAATAATAGCGTTGGCAGTGCGAGAAATTGTGTCCTGCGATCCCCAATCCACTTGCGTTGTGTTGTTGTTTATTGTAAAAAGTAACTTCTTAGAACGATACCTTTGGTTCAAAATCAATTTCCAGCTGTGACCGAGCAGCGTCAGACCTACTTGACAACTTTATAATAAAACACTCGTGAGCGGTAATATAAATTGATTAGCAAAACGTATTCAAATCATTATGCCTAAGTTTGCTAAGTAACTAACGATTGTTTGTTACTAGTAGTTAGTAGTTTGTTACTAGTAGCTACTCGTAGTTTGCTAACTACTTTATTTGCAACACATCTTTACATTAAGCTCATTTTATTAGAATTGGGTCGTTTTGCGCTAGGATTTGTGAATCGTTTGCTGAGCCTAAATTCAGAGGCATATAGATCCATTGTGACTATTGTATTTCGTTTCAGATGGTTTCTAAATAACGGAATATCTTTACAGCTCACAGAAGAAGCGCGTGCGTGCACGAAATGCAGCGGTTACAGGTGGAAGGGGCGGGATGCGCCGCCACAGCTGGGATGGCCTCTCTTCACATCAACAGCCTGAGTGTACCACTACGGAGGGACTACATCAGACAACTGAACGCAGGTACTGTACACCTGGAGATTTATTTACAGCTGAGACACAACAAAATAAAAGTGCAACAATAAAAAAATACAACATAAAATGGGATGTGTGTGCTACAGCAGCAAAATGTTATTCACTCAGCATGATATTCACTGTTTTAGCAGCAGAAGCTGGTATTCTGTCGAAGCTATCATGTGTAGAGCCATTAAACCCTGTTAGACCCTGTGGTACGAATATGTATTTATTAAATATTAAATATTGTATAATATGTAATATAATTATGAAAATAATCATCCATTCTTAATAATGTGAAAAGGAAAAAGTCATAAAATTCAATTGTGTAATTATGTGATGATTTTAAACAGAGTAATGTTCCAAGTAGATACAACACACATTATGAATATATAACAAAAATTATGTAAAAATTATGTTATGATTAAGAAATTGTGTTTACAAAACAGTTTCTGGCTTCAGTGTAGTAAAAATTAATAAAATTCCGTGTTTTAATTCCCGCACTTTGGTATTTATAGTTTTACGTGGTATTTTATTATTTATTTTGGTTTCTTCGGAAAACCAACAGTACCTTATAATATAATTAAGTATCTTTGGTAATTACGACAGACCATTTACATGTTTTCGCATAAAAAAGCTGGAGCAACTTGCCTGAATAAAAAAGCCAAACAAACAAGAAGCAAAAAAAAGAAGAAAAAGAAAAACAACTTAGCATTTAACCTGGACAAAAAGAAGAAAGAAAACTAAATTATTGACCAAGAAATAAACAAGCGATTCACAATGCAAAAAGATAAGCACATCAAGTACTTCGTTAACAGTTATATAAAAAATAAAAAATCGGTAATATTACGATAGATAAAAATAAAGTAAGAACACCAAACATTTTTAATGTTGCAGTGTATGTAAATAAAATTAAAATAGTTAAGAACCGCTGCTGAACCAGTTTTTAGCTAAGCTATTCTTAGCAGACTCTAGTTTCGTATCAAGCTTAATTTTCGATTGGTTTTTATGTTTATGTCAAGAAGAGTAAACCAACCCACTTACTACTAGAAAGATTATCAAGAGTCGCGGAGTTTCGCCCCAACTACGAGCATTTGCTTATCATCATCAGCCTATAGAAGTCCACCGCTGGACATAGGCCTCCCCAATGAATGACATTGCTTCCTGCCCAGAGCTCGACACATCCAGCTTCTACCAGCAGGCTTTCGCAGATCGTCACCCCACCTGACCGGAGAGCGTCCTTCACAACGTTTGCCGTACCGCGGTCTTCATTCATGAACTCGTTTACCCCAATGGTTGTCGGTTCTTCAGCAGATATGGCCAGCCCACTGCATTTCGGCTTGCTATTTGTTCACACTTTCATACAATTTTGCCAAAGAGTTATTGGACGTGTGTGAGTGGAAGTGTTTTTGTTTGTAAATGAAAACCAAAGGCATCTCCGAGTTTTGCGCGCAAGAAAACTAAAAGATAGATTTGTGGAGGTTGTAAATGTATGGGTGAGGGAGAAGATGAAACAAACCGGCGACAGCGGTTCTGTGGCCTGAGTGCGAAAAAAAAACCTAACGTCAAAGTTTGCGTTAACTATATTTTTGTATGGAGATGTCAAGGTTTTGCAAACTTCCCGCTAGAAAAATTTAGTTAACGCAAACTTTGACGTTAGGTATTTTCTGTCGCACTCAAGCCACTGATACAAATTCTCACGCATTGCCCTTATTTTGGAAAGTTAGTTAACTTTTCTGTGGCTATGACCATGTTATTGTTGTTTTCAGATGGCGCAGTGGGTCACCACGCGGTTTGCCTGGTCAAGTGCCGCGACCGAGTACTGGCTACTAGCATGCAACTTACCCAGCCCACTGGCACGCTACTGCATTTCCCCGACGAAATACAGATGTTGGGACTTACTAGCGATTTTAAGGTATGGCCAGGGCCATAGAACAGATACATAAAAGAATGTAGCATAGAATAGCTATTATTTTTAAACTAAGGTTAAAGCTATTCTTCTTATGCTTATGAGCTAGTGGCCAACTCTGGTGTCTGAATTTTTAGGCCGCTCGAAGGCCTCCGACATGGCTTAACGACTCATAATGCTGGGACCAACATCTTAAGCGCTCAGATCTAAATGCCACTTAACGGTCACTCATTCAAGTAGTCACCTTGCGGAGTGTTGCATAATTCTGAATCTAATCTCTCTGATTGGCTAAGAACACTGATAGCTTAATTTTTTGAAGAGAACCTCTTATTAGCAATGGTAAACAGTGGTTTATTATTCTAAAATGTCTTTTTTCAGGTCACGGTCGAAGTTTATCTGCTGCAAGCTTCGAAAGAAGTTCTACCACACGATGTCAAATACCATATCTCAAATAAAAAGGTATATTTACTTGGTACTCCTGACTGAATTTTAATTGAATACTGAATACTTCAGACAACTATTAGATCGCTGAAATTAACTAAGCGCTTCTGAACATCATTTATTTCTGTATGTTCATTCCAGTCAAGTTCAAAACTCCTGACTCCAAAGTCGAAGTCTGCATCTCTCAAGACGCCGGTAGTCCAAAGCCCGGCCGGTCCTCACGCGGTCAGAAGCCCACAGTTCCAATTGTATGGATACTGCATATTCGCACTGCCACAGGCTAATAGGAAGAACTTTACGCTGAATAAGGTAACTATCAACTACACAGGGTTAGTTTATGTTATCCTCAAAGGGCCGTGTTTGTGCATAACTTGGAAGAACTTCACGTAAAAATAAGTAATTTAACGATGTCTTTTCTGCTGCTATGCGGGACTCTGGTTGTCATTCTAAACACAGGGGAGCAGTTAAACGTTGTAAAGTTTATTGGTGGATACACAGACGAGTTTATATTTACGCCGTAGGCTACACTATTTTACAAAGACTAGATTTATGTTTAGGTTTACTATGCTAGGTACGTTAATACAATGGGTACGCAGTCCGGGCCCACTGCCGGTCAATCAAACCGATCGAAACCGACGAGTGTTGCCACGCGGGGCAAGGCCTGCCGTTGCCATGCGCACATCACAAAGACGATATGTGCATAGTCACAACAGCGAGATCGCGAGATAAAAGAGGTCGCGAGATCAAATCCTGCCTGAGAGTCCTGCCCGAGTTTTGTGTTATTACATACCCATACAACATCGCCAACCTTAACAGTCTACTGCTGGACATGGACTTCTCCCAATAAGAAAGGAGATGTGCCTATAATCTCCACACTGGGGGTGCGGGTTGGGGATTGCAGGGTACAGCTTCTCGCTCCCCGACACTGCTGGCTGTCAGTGGCCAAGGGAATTAGCGGCGTAAAGCTGCGCTATGACACAATCAGTCGCCCGCCAGAGCCCCACTGTTCGTTAATCAAGATTAAGCAAACAAATCTAGTAAGGGGAAACCAAGGAGTTCGCTTCAGGCGATCACCGACGGGGCCGTGGTAGAATCCTACCGGAACCCCATGACCCCGTCAAGTGCTACTGCAGCGTCGAGCCCTTCATAAGGCGATGAATGGTTCGATAATGCAATAGCACTAGAGTAAGTGAAGGAACCCAGTGTTAGTCGGTAGACCGCTGAGCTAGCGACAGGATTATCATTAGTTCAGTTATAAACGATCGCTTTCTTCCATCAGGTACCAGCCGCAAGTCCGTTAGAAGGCACGATAAACATTGACATAAAGGCGCGCGTCCGCGTGTCAGCGCCCACCCCTCACTGCGCATTCCTCACCGCGTTCGACGACGTGTCTGGTCTAGGTGCGTGGCATAGGCGCTGGTTCAAACTGCAAGCGCCGAGACTCGCCTACTGGAAATACCCGGACGATGTGCAGAAGAAGGTATTACTTACAATCCTACCAATATTGTTATTTTAATCATTAGTTTCAGATAATATCCAAAAAGATCTCAAATTTTCATAACATAAATTAAAACAACAAACCAATCAATCTACTTCCCTATTTTTTGTCAGCCCTTCTGAAATTTGGTCGCCACTCTTGGCGATTCTGTGTCATGTCTGGCGTTAATCCCAGCGTCATCATATCATTAGATAAGTAATAAAATTAAAACAACAAACAAATAACACTAATTACCTACGTTTGCGACGCGAACTATATCGTCGACCCATCTCGCTACTGGTCTTCCGACGCTTTTTCTGTCTACCCTCGGCTACCATTCGGTCAAATTTCTCCACCTCCATCACCGTGCCTCGCAATGTGTCCCGCCGCCCGCCCACTTAAAGTTACATAATATGTCGATCTCCAATATCCGTATTCGGATTTCGACGTTAGGGACTCTATCTACAAGTTTGATGCTGTGCATGCATGGCTCTCTATGGTACTCTCATTCAATACACAGACTCATGAGTAAGCGTACAAGTCTCGGCACCATAAGTTATTGTCGTCAGAACACATTGATTGAACAAGCGGGTCTTCAGACACTGATGGCTTCGATCAGAGAAGTAGCCATCTGAAATAACAGTGGGCTCGCCATATCTGCCGTAGTAAACGAGTTCTGGGGTGGAGACGGCGGTTCGGCTAACGTAGTGTAGGATGTCCTCCGGCCAGGTGGAGTGAGAATCTGCGTAAGGCTGCTGGTAGAAACTGGATGCGTCGAGCTGAGGGCAGGGTGCAATGGCGCTCATTAGGGGAGGCCCCTGTCCAAAAGTGGACTGCTACAGAAAGATGATTGTTTGTTAATGAAGGTACTATTCAATAATCTGTAATAATCCTACCTAGTTTATGATACTAATACCGAAATATTTATCTTAAGCTAAGTGTTATTAATCTTAATCTTTTCACAGATGCCGATCGGCGATATCGACTTGATAACTGTCATTTCGGAGAAAGCTATCAAAGCGCCTCGCGATCTCTGCGCGCGGCCCCACACGATCCTTCTAGAAACTTCCGTGCCGCCCGGTTTGATAATACCCGACGGAGGCTCGCTAGTGTACGTGAGGAGAGAGAATAATGTCGTCAGGCGACATCTGCTGGCGGCCGACACCGCGACCGATAGAGACGTCTGGATAGAGAGACTCAATGCGGCGTTGGAATACGCGCGATGTTGTACTACTGATGATGAGTAACCTAGATTAAGGTAGTCTAACCTCTTCAGACGAGAGTACGTATTAAGTACTATATTTTATTTTTGGTAGTTACAATGGTTTCATTAAAAAAACACTTCTAGATATATCCAAAAGAGCCATTTCTAGACTCTTTAAAATACATCAGATACTTATGTCATACTTTATCCTTACATGAATATTATTAGCTCTAATATCCTACATACCGCTCGGTTTAGAAGCTTCCAAGTCTCTCCTAAAGTCACTTGTGTTTGATAATCCCCGATGGATGGCGGCTTGCTTGTGAACATACGTGAGAATGGAGGCTTGCTAGTGTACGTGAGGAGAGAGAATAATGTCGTCAGGCGACATCTGATGGCGGCCGACACCGCGACCGATAGAGATATCTGGATAGACAGACTCAATGCGGCGTTAGTATACGCGCGATTTTGTACCACTGATGACGAGTAACTTTGGTTACTCATCATTCACTCAGTGTTCATCAGTGTTAGGCAGCGATCGTACGATGGCGCGATGCGTTTTCGTCGCACGACGTGATTAAACACACACATATCTTTAGAGTGTCCTAATAGGGATGATGAGTAAACAAATAATAAAACTAATTAGTCCGTCAGTTTGATTAACAAAAAATATTGGATACGTATTTTTTTATTTATTTAATCAAGAGAAATTAACAAGTTATAGAACGTCAAAGTTCGGGGCTCGTGACGTCACTTGTATGTAAAAAGTGTACTTACCTGTGACGTCACGCTGAACTTCAACACGCTATATCTTTGTCATTTTTAGTTTCATTGACAAAATAAAAAATACGTGTCCAATATTTTTTCATATTTTAAATGACGGACTAATTAGAATTTTTTAGGCATCTAGCCTATTGAAGCTTGCAAGTCATCGTGCGAGCACAGACCAAAATTTTCAACGCACGACCAAAACGCATCGTGTCATTTTACGATCATTGCCAATTAGGACGCCGCCTTAGTGTGTATAAGAGTTTTTAAATAGTTCTCGTCTCCCATCTTCAGGCGAAACACCATTTACTAACTGATTACTAGTAGTTAGTTTATATAGTACCGACTTATTTTACTTTTGGTTATAGATAGTTTTATCCGAAACCACCCCTAGGAATTTCATCTAAAACACATACTAACGAAACTATGTTTATATGCATTCATTTTTTAATTGGTCTATAAATTCAAAACAAAGCAAATATAGCCCTTTTTATCACTTTTTTGTTAGATCACATTAGAACTGCTATGCACAAATAATGCCATGACTATATAGTGGTAGACATCTCCCACCTATATTCTGTTGTATATATATTTGGGAACAAACCCAAGATAACCCTAAGTATTTCAATGTACTTAACAATGTACGATTATTTTTGTGGCAGTGCCATTTTCATAGTAGGTTAGTTTGACGAAAATGCCAATTTTGTCATTGAATCACATTTTTAAAACAAATGCACAACTGTAGCGCGATCACGAATATTTCAACCTTACTGTAAGCGTAACGAATTTTCGGCCAATGAGAAAGTATTATTTTGAATCCACGCTCTCTCTCTCACACACACACACACACCTCCTCTAATATAGGGGGATATGAATTTTGAGTTTGAGTTTTCTTTAGCCTAATGTTTACGTCTACGATACGAATACTTTTTCACTAGTCTTCGTGATCGAGCCTCAGAATAAACACCATCTGTGCTTAAACTGGTTGACGCTTTTGGGCATTGTAAAACTGTTTTGTTGTAATATACTTGAAAATTAATAAATAATTGCTTTAATATTATGGCTTATAGACCACGCGGTATTCAGTGTGTCTTATTAAGACTAGCTTACTTATATATATTCAAGAAAAAGTTAAATAATTGGTTACATATTAATTGTTTTTATAGCCTAAATGAATACTTAAATAATTAAATTTGTAACGACACTATTAATATTTGCATGCCTGCATGCAGGCTGAATACATGTACTATCATAGCTATAAGACCTAATTGTGAAAATAATTTTATGTATTCTAGCAAATAAACATTTGAATCTTGAATCTTGATTCTATAATATAATAAGCTAAGTGTAAGACAGTCTTCCTAGGACAGACTGAATACAGCGTGGTCTTATTAATTTTTTTATTTATTTTTGGTTTTTACAACTAACAATCAACCGCGTGCGTTTACCACGTCGGTAAATCTATAAACATACCTGTTATTTTTGGAGTTGGGAGTCACAAATTAACATTAGGGTTAGACTGATATTATTTAGCTTTATAAACGCAAAGTACATTAATTATGGAATTGCGAATCACTAACATAGATTTTAGATTTGTATCTTACTAACAAAAACACTTTCGTTGAATATTTCCATATTTTTGTAGATATATTTTGTAGAATGGTAGAATGCAAGTACTTCCTCGACTGTACAAAACAAATGTTTGTCAACATTGAAGTCTCCGGTTTAACTAAAACTAGTAATTTACATTTTACTTAGATATGTGTGTTTAGTATTTATGTAATTTTTATTATATCGTGAAAATTAGTATATTTTTCTTTATGTGGCACAAAATATGTATGTTGTACTCAAAGAAATTCGATTAGGGCATTATTTCCTGATTAAACTGTATAATTTAAATTATAAGCGCTTATTCAAAGTTGCATGTAAATTAATCTTTTATTATATTATTCCTTATTATAGTTATTTTAAAGCAGTACAATTATCACTTGACATATTCAAGTCAGAAACTTTATTAGGTACATAGGTAATGCAGCTTTTTTAAAGTGTTGATTTTGATTTGCAATAATTATGAGTTAATATAAATGTAGTATATTATATGCAAACTGTATATAAAATCAATTTATTTCATGACAATAAAAATATGTAAGGAATATTCCGTTTTATTTCACTGACCCAACCCATCCCATGTTAATTAAGATGAAGAATTTAAAATTAGGAAAAGAAATAACAAATCATTTGTCATTTTAATATGCATTATTAATTCAATACAAGATTAATTAATAATATACTTACGTACATAATTTTTACAGTTGACATACATTTGGGTTTTGTATGTTTCATATTAATAACATAACTTGTCGCGCATTTAATTCGAGTTATATACATCACCGCCTTTCGCCTTTATGTAAAAACTAAGAAAACTACTCTTAAAAGTTGGTATAACAATAATCCCTCCACATTACCTAAAGGCTACACAGAATCCTGTTCGTGAAGGTCAATTTTTATCATAATGCTGGGACCGGAACTGTGTTTACCGAAACGATGCATGGTGCTGATATGATACACGCAGATGTGGCCACCCACTATCGGGGTATCATTGCGATAGTTCGCGCAAAACACACGAAGCTTAGATACGCATTTATTCTTCACGACAAACGCAGGCGCGGCCCCAGCATTTGTGACTGTGACCAGTGTATTTTCAAATGAATATTTTGTTTTTCTGGTACCTTGAAATTTTATTAAACGGTAATACTAGCATAGACTCCAGCCATTGCAACTTAGAAATTTAACCAATCCAAATCTTTCCTACCTACATAACTTAAAATTGTCGTCGCATGCAATTAGTGGTTTAAATTTGGTAGTATTTACAAACCAGTTTAAACAAATTGCCTAAACAGTCCAAACTTAATAAATTTGTGCCTACCTACCTACATCGCATATAATTATACTCGCGTATTCGTATCTTTTATTTGATAATATCATTATACTACATTATTCACAATCTCTTGTCATTTATGATTGTATATCATCCAAAAAAAAATTGTCTATTTCCGTTTCTTAGATCTTTTAGCCATATTTTGACTCTGACGTGACTTTGCGGAAATTTATCATATGATATTATTGAACAATATTTAGTAACAATAAAATACCATCTCATTCAAAGCTCAATTATTAGAAGTGAATGCAATTTTAGTTGTTGTATGAATAAAGGGATACCTAATTGTAATATAGCTGATATTTTTTTCCATAATCAAATAATCTCGTCAGTTCCTAAGCACTTCTTCTAGGTCCAATAACATCTTCGCAAAGGCTACATCGTCATAAAAGGAGGGCTACTTGTCATAAAGGGGGGGCTACTCATCGTCGTAAAGAGGGGGTTTGTCCAGGTCGTCGCGTTGCTGCTTCCGTCCCATCTCTGAGGTCAGTGTCTGCTTTAACTCGTGCTGCCAACAGAAGGGAGATAATTGTTTATATTTTTGTATAAGTAGGTTTGCCATAATTATTATATACCACGTTATCATTATTATATATCACTTTATCAGTTGGCTATGTCGGAGGCCTTTGGGCGGCCTAAAAGTATTGAATTCAGTATTCGAACCGAAGCCAGAACAAAATCCGGGTTACAAAAACTGCTTGATCAAAGCTTATGATATTTTATTTTGATTTTGATCGGATTATGGTTTATTTATGTAATAATGTACTAACACTTATTTTTGGTTTTTATTTTTATTATTGATCTCTTTGTGTATTAACAAATATTATGGATTATTATCTGAAACAAAGCTCAGGAACGCAGGCAGTATCGGGAATTCTAGAGTAATGTTGCCACCAACTCAGAGTCCTCCTTTATTGTAAGGAGTTGGGCTGGCTGGGGTCAGCTTAGCAGGAGGGGCAATGCACAATACACCCTAATGCGGGACGTCAGTACAGAAGTTTTCCCTCCAATGCAGTACCTATTCGAAAGTCTTTTTCACAAAACACGAGCCTTCACCGAATGCCGCATGTGTGGATGAGGGGGGCACAGAATAAGTTACTCACTACGAAATGCCGGCAAAGCCTGGTGAACTGCTGGCAGTCTAGCGGCAGGTGGGGGGCTCGCTTGCCCCCGGTCCAGTCGCGGCTGAACGTGATCTGCGCAGATACCAGCGCGCAGGCTAGCGCACACGCCCATACTACTGCTATACTCCTGCAACATCAGCTGGTATCAGGACCCTGTGGCCAAACCTTTTTTTTACAACAACACCAGCCTGTATCAGTCCACTGCTAGACATAGGCCTCCCCTGATAAGAAAGGGGTACATGCTTGATTCGAAATGGCAGAGCGCATCATCTCGCACCATCCGTTAGGGAATTTAGCTGTGCCGATGTTGGCTTCACTACGTGGTAATCAGCCGGCGGCCAGAACCCTGTTTGTTAGTTATCAGGGTGCACCGCCGCCGGTGAGGTTGGCCTTGGGTCCAAAGATTGAGATCGGAACCCTTTACACACTTTCATAGTATGGTCCCTTATGTGGGTCCGTATGACCAAGCTTTGTTGCCAACACTATGCGTGTTGGCAAACAAGCATACGACGGGCCCCTGTTGGAAAGTCACTTGCAATGCTGGAGGCGAATACTGCTTGGAGGTAGAAAAAAGGCACATAGTAATATTTATCATGGTATTACACTAGTACCACTAACGTATAAGCGAATGCGCGCTTTGAACAAAGATTTGTGCATAATTTTCTTCCTTCAAACCTTCTAACTACAAAAGAAAAGGTGGTTGCCCTCAATAAGGTAAAATTTAGCCCCACCCTGTATAGACTTCTAATACTTAATTTATAAGTAATTACGACTGAAACCTTGCATAAGAAAGTTTTTATAAAGAATTACAGAAATGTAGGATAAATAATTAATTAGTTTGACCGTTAGCGTTACCCCTAGGGGCACACAATGATCATTTTCCCATTTTTTCCAAAAAGTCTTATTGCCAAAAATTTATCAAGTACATTCTGAAATCTTAAACGCAATTTGTAAGTCATTGAAATTGCCTAGGTTGTGAGCTAAAAAAATACTTAAAATATCATTAAAAAAAAAAGTTACAGCTCTCCAAACTTTCGGTGGTTCAATGGCTACCACACCACCCTATCTATTCAACTACTTACATCAACACTTTCAGGCATTGGTAGTAATTCTGAAAGATGTTCACTAAACTTAAAGTTGTCTCTGTCTTGGTGGAGATAATACGAGACGAAATAATTTTTAGCTAGTTATATCTAGTTTTAACGATAAATATTGAAACTCAGAATCCACCAGTGTTGATGACCTTTACATCAGTAGCTATCTAAGTTCCACTCTACCCTTGCACACAAATCAAACCAAACCTACCGCACCACACCGAACCGCACCGACGCGACTACTCAAACAGACCAAACCAAATCGCACCAACTGACTGAACTAAATAGAACCAATCAATGTACACCGAACTGAACCGAACCGGCATCACCAAATGAACATTCCTTCCCATCTTACCTTATTTATTATCTTATCTTATTTGTAGAGATATTTGGAGAGGTTCGGTTCGGTTTGGTTACCCGAACCGAACCGCTACGACACTAACCAAACCGAACCTAACCAACAGACTTTTTACCCCCTCCTTTAATTGACATCCCTACTGCACCTTAGTCCTTATCATTACTATCTTTTCATCTTCAGTCAAAATAAAAAGTCATATAAATCGAGACTAGTCGCTCAATAAACAACTCCGTCTCCGCTCCGCACCGCTCCGTAACAGCTACGAAATGGCAGAACAAACACTACCTGGAGAAGACCTTGAGCATAAGCACATCATTGCTGATTTATTCAGCAGCTTCGGTGACTCCAATAGAAGAATTAACAATGAAATATCTCCCCCTCAATACGACCGGACAACAAGATGGGTGATCGACACTGTACCCGCCGACCGGCCCGGATACACTCGGCAGGAGCCCGCTGACAGCAACTCTACCACCGCCAACTACCCACGTCCTACACCCACACACGCGGCCTCCCACCATCCGTCCGGACTTCGCTCGCTTCATGGAAAGACACTCGGCGGCCCTGCAATGAATGCAGGAGTCAGCCCCCCATGCACAATGTGTTCACAACTATCACTCCAAATCCAACACATAAAGGCGCAGGTTGCAGCAAGGGACGAGATAATCAAAGACCTGAGGGAACGCAGCAACTTCGATCAAAGCAACCTAAGGGCCGCTCTCAGAACAATTAACATAGTTGCCATTAATAGCGCCCCTTCGTCATGCATGCCACGACCACCATCTCACGAAGCCCGGCTCTCACTCTGAACTCCGCTTCTATACATTCTATTGACTCACCCTCCACTATTACCATCGAAAGCACATCAGGAGAGCCCGGGTCTCCCTAGATCAACACCAGTGGGGGACGAGACGGGGCGGGGGTAAAAGTACAAAGGAATTCTAACATAATTCAATGAGCTTTATCCGGAACAACTATGAAGGCAAACGTATCTAGACACTACCGAAGGAAACACCAAAACTACGCCAGGGGTATCTCCACTGAGCACCTCAATACGCCGGCGTTCTATTTCACAACAAAAACTGAAGAAACCTGCCCAGCAATAGGCCCTCTAGGGAGATGCTGTGGGGTATCCAAGGGGTGAATATTGCGTTTATATGTCCCATTCAGCATATCTACGAAGACATATCGGACTAATGAGAAAAGGAGGGGAAGAAAAACTATCGCTGCTTACTATAGTATGTATAAGGTCCATTTTGCTTTTGTTTCAAATCTACATGCATCCGTGTATCTGTCTCAATAAACTCTTTCATTTATATTTATTTTTGTATTTATTTAGAAACCTGTAACATTTATTTAGAAAAACACTGTAAAGCATGTTAAAGGTTTGTTTTAGTGCTTCTAAACAAAAATTAAATCGACTTCAAAAAATAAAAGCCGAAATCGACAGTCGTTATGGAACAAGTTAGGGGCCTACAATGATTATTTGAGATCTGTGCCAGTATAGCCTCCGAATCTAAAACCAAATGCGTTTCTTATAGTTATAGTAGTTTATTATTATTATTAAATGTACTAATATAATGTACTAAAGTGCATACCTACGTACCTGTGTATTTGTACTAGAAGTGTTATCATAATGTACTTTTATTTTTATTGATTATTTCGGATTTTCTATTATTCTCCTAACCGGGGCTGCTTGGCTACGGGACTTTAACCAATGCAATGGCCGAAATTAACACACTGTTGACACTGTTATGTATAACATACTAACCCACTTACCTTTTAGTTAGCTAATAGTTATTATACGCCCCTCCCCTCAATTAAACTTCTTTTGAATATCCGCAATAGGTAGGTAGGTAGGCAGATAGGTACATATGCAAATAATGATCTTAAAAATCAGCACAGAGAAAGGTAGGTAGAGCTCTACCTACCTTAGTACTACGTACTACCTAATTATATTCTGAGAGAAACTCTACTTGTAGGTACCTACACTATACATATTACCTTAGGCCAGCTCACATAAAAGTTGAGCCAAAATAACGCCAAAAAATGTTCATGTTAAACATTTTAACTCCCACTTCCATTCAAATTTTTCTTACATGCACTAGAATTTGACCAAAGTTTTTCAAGAGATTTTCCCTTTGACACCGCACCTGAATTGTAGCCCCAGGCAGTCACATTCACACTTGCTGACACGTATTTAGTCCATATCTTGAAAACTTCTGAACCAATTTTGATGAAACTTTCACCGTTCCCTAAGTTGAAGTAAATGTAAGCTAATAAAAAAGAATGGTCACGATCGGACTAGTAGTTTCGGAGATATGCGTGGACAAACATACATACACACATAAATGATTTATCTATCCATCTATCTATCATACATACAAATAACCTTCTTTTTTTGAAGTTTTTATAAAAGATGAAACGAGACACGACACCTTTTTGGTAGAATACATTTTGAACAGATTTTTGTTCAAGCGCGCACTCCCTTATTAAAATAAATAAATAAATAATACGATACTATCACACAGCATCATGTAGCCCCAATGAAACTAAGCAGAGCTTGTATTATGGGAACCACATGCCTGATATACTACTTAGGTACATACTTTTTTTTGTAAATATATACATATTATACCATACAAACATACTACATAGAAAACACCCAGACCCGAGAATAATATCTGCAGAATGCAAACACTTGTCCCGCGGCGGGAATAAAAACTCCTTGAGTAGTTTATCTACCCGGACGGACACTTTACAAAGATCCTATTAGAATGTTAACTTTAACACTAGCACATTTGATGCGCCGTCCTAGAACTTTAAAAGCATTCGGGTGGCCAAAAACACTGACACCAGAGTTAGCAACTAAATAAATCATAACGAAACGAACACAACACGATTCACTTTTACAAACTTTTTTAAACGAACAACCTGAATTTATTCACTTAAGTCACAGGTCCCTTGATAGATTAAATGAGAAAATTTATTTATATTGTTTCTGATGTAAATTTATTTTTTATTGCGTCTGAGGTGGATTTGGGGTAGGTTTACTCACCCGCTTCTAACAGATTTCATTGAACCACAGTAACCCACTACTCTCTCCGGAAACTCTTCCCCAAATGAATTAAGAAAAGAACCATCATCCCTTTTATACTTTTATACTAGCCGCGATCCTGTGGGAACATGCGCGTTATTAAGTAATTATAATGTAGAACTGAAACTCATTCAATGACAGGTGTGTTCTGTCAAGTAGTAGTCTTGCCTTGTCGGTTGTTGAACAAACTACAAAGATGAGCTTATAATAATTTTTAATATGAGTTTGTTCGTTTTGTGTACCTATAACTGCGAAGCAAATCATTATTATTTAAAATAGCATATTCTTCCTGATAACGGAACAAAATCCAGATAGTGAAACTGTAGAGACATACATAGATAGTGCTATAGATTTGATAATTTAATTTTTGAGAAGTTTAGTGAAAAGTTCTCAGAATCGAATGTTTTTTCATCATCTCAGCCCGGATCACCCACTGTCAGGTATATGGCTCCTTTTGAGTATACCACTCTCCTCAATCCTGCCCTAGTCTGAGTCAGGTGCAACCGGTACCCGTAGGTCTATAGGTACTCCTTTGTGGTGCGGGTGCCGACCGAACATCTGTCGACCTACATGAAGGAGGATCTCTGGCCGAAGGATGTCGTATCGTATTTCGGCGATTTCGAGGACGGATCACAGACACCATGCAACCAACGCCACGTCGTAATTAATTAATTAGTAATTAGTTTTTATTTTACGATATGTATTTTTTATTTTTTTATTTTATTTTATTTATTTAAATTTTACATTGCCATTACAGTATGAAACCAAGGCGACAATGGAAATCCCTAATAATTTAAATATCCACTAATTAATTTTAATTTGACCTAACATCTAAACTAGATATGTCCTACTTAAAAAAATTAAGACAGCATCTGTGAATTTCATCAATGTAATATTGAATATATCAACATCCTCGGCAGCACATAGGCTGTTGATTATACGAAGGGCTCGAGTGAATGGCGCTTCACTCTGGAGATTAGTCCTTGCCCACGGGATCATAAGCAGCCTAGGTCGACGTCGCGCGTATACATAGTTGTCAGGTACGTACAAACCCACGCACATCAGTACTCGCGGATTGTGCACCATACCTCTCAAAAGTTTAAATATGTATGTTACTAGCATCATTTCCCGTCTGACTTCAAGTTTATAATATCCTACCATGCCTAATACAAATAGTGTAGGGTACATTAAAGGGTAAAAGGGGTAAACCCCATATAGTTTTAAATACAAAAACCTTGCGAACTTGTTCTGCATTTTTTCCACCATACTGGTGTATTTTTTTTCATGAGGACTCCAAATCATAACGCCACATTCTAGTCTGCTTCTCACCAATGCATTATACAGTACTTTAATAGTGCCTATGTTGTTGAAGTCGCAGCTCTGACGCAGTATAAAGCCCAGGTTTCTAAAGGCCTTCTTGCATACATCCACCACATGCTCGCGAAAGTTTAAATTTTTATCCATGCGGATCCCTAAATCACGAACTGATTGCACGCGGCTTATGTTGTTTCCTTCCAGCGTATAGTCATAAATAATAGGACTTCGTGCACGGCCGTAGGTGATAGCACAGCATTTTGAACTATTGAAAAATAGTTTGTTAGCACTACTCCACTGAGAAACACGGTCAATATCTTTTTGCAGTCGCCCGCAATCGGTACTGTCGCAAATTTTCAGTATAAGTTTCAAATCATCCGCAAAGAGAAGACAAACGGAATCCTGTATGACATGTGGCAAGTCGTTGATCATTATTAAGAATTTAAGGGGCCCTAAATTACTGCCTTGACTTACCCCAGAGTTTGTGTAAAATGGGTCCGAGAGATACCCACTATAGTCAACATATTGCATTCTACCTTGTAGGTAACTAGCAAAGAATTCCAACAAATTCACAGTAAATCCAATGGACGCTAGCTTTTTTAGGAGGACATCATTATCAACCGTATCAAATGCCTTGCGGAAATCAAAGTACGCCGCGTCGACCTGTACCCCAGCGTCGATAGCAGGGACAGCATATGTCATAAAACATAGCATGTTACTGTCGGTGCTCCGACCCGGCCTAAACCCATGTTGAGCATCCGACAGTTGGCTATTTACTTGCCTGTAGATATAACGGTGCAAGATGGACTCGAAGACCTTCGCACATGATGATAATACCGCAATGGGTCTATACCCTCCCACGTCCTTACTTTCGCCACCCTTCGGTACCGGGATCACCCGTGTGAGTTTCCATTCCTCAGGGTAAGTGCGTGATTCCATGCAAAGATTGTACAAATATAAAAGCGGCTCTGCTAATACATTTCCACAATCCTTTAATACAAAAGGTGGAATTCCATCCGGACCATATGAGAATTTGGGTTTCAAACTCTTCAAAGCTACTCGAATATCGAAATAGGTCAACTGGTTTATTTCCACTTGCTGCGTGCCACTCACTCTGGCCGTCTCAATCGCCTCGCGTACATTAAGTGTGGGTGGATTTTCGTTATAAACAGAGTGAAAATATGTGGCAAACTCTTGAGCACAAACCGAAGGAGACAGCTCAATACCATCCTTAGTGATACAGGTATGACCTACTTTTGACCTTTTTGTTTTTATGAACGCCCAGAATGATTTGGGGTCGTTAGAGAAACGATTCTGTAGCCCACTTACGTAACTATCATATGCTTCTTTGATCATGCATTTTACCAGTGCCCGTTTATTAGAATATTGGTCGTAGTCAGCTTGCATCTTGCTTATCTTGTATCTTTTATGTAGCTTAGCCTTATACTTAATTTGGTATTTAATCTCGGCTGTATACCATTCCGGGTAGTAGTATCGTTTTTTCCCAACATAGTGTATTTTACGCGGTATAGAATTATCAATAACACTATTAATGATAGAATAAAAAAAGTCTACAGCTCTCCCAACTTCAGTTATGTCATATAACTGTGACCAATCTACAGATCCTATTTCCTGGTAAAGGTTCAATATGTCACCATTTTTAAAGTTCCACTGGCATCGCTGATGTCTAGACCTAGGAACATCAATGTCATTAGGTAAATCAGATCCTATGCTATTGTTCTGTAAGTGCACAATCAGCGGGGGGTGCTGCTTATCAATAGGAACAATTGGGTTTGTACCAACCTCAACACTTAGCTCGCAATCGTGCAAGTTAGACAAAACCAAATCAAGAACTCGATTATTGCAGTTCGTTATACTATTCGCTTGATGAAATCCACAAAATGCTATAAAATATTCATAATAATTATTTACATCAGTAGATGCTGAATATAAATTAAAATCGCCTATGGCTAAAACCTTATCATAACGGGTACAAAGTTTTTCGATCTCGTTAAACAATAACATGTAATCCTTGTCTGAGCTACTTGGAGGAATGTAAACTGTACAACATAGAAACAAATAATTATTATACCCAACACTATTATTATTATGCACTGTTACGCAAACCAATTCAAACGCACACTTGTTTATGTCTAAGGACAATGCAATTCGCTTCAGGTCCAAGCGGGAGGGCGATGCCGCTAATAGTGCGCCCCCTTGCTTTCGTCCGTCGACACGGTCACAACGATGCACCTTGAAACCCTTAGGTATTATTTCGCTGTCATGAAATGACTCATTTAATCCCGTCTCCGTAATTGCATAAAGATCTTCTGACGAGGATAGTAACCCGTGGGTAAATGAATTTAGTTTTGTCCTTAAACCTCGTACATTTTGGTAGTAGATAGTGATACCTATAGGTCTGCGTCGAGTGACAATATTGGTGACGTTAGTACGAAGGGTTTTTTGTGGTTTTGCGAAACCACAGCCATTCACTGAACTCGGCGTTCACTGGCCAGATAGAGCCAATAGATATCAGGTCATAGGCATTTTCGGGGACGGCAATGATAAAAGATGAGTAGTCCCTCCGAGTTTTTGGCTTAATCCTGTCGATCTTTACTTCACTTGAGTTACAGATGGATTTAACGTACTCAGTCAATGCTTCCACTGTTGTGTCGGGATGGAGGAACCAAACGTGGAGGTATTTTTTTTTCTCGATAGCCAAAATAGTATTCAGCTTGGTGTTTTCCCCTTTTTTAACCTCAGAGAATCTTTTTTCATAGGTTTTCCTAGATTTATTTTTAACCACAAACCAATCATCCGTGTCTTCCTTCGACGGCTTGTTCGCTTGCGACCCAACAGCTTCAGTTGCACCGCTATTGCATTGCGCGATCTCATTTACGGAAGCAGTTGAAGCGTTCTCTCCCTTGCGAACGGTAGGTTCCTCGACGACTTCAAGAGATAAAACACGTTAATGTGTCGAGTTTACCGGGCTTTTTCCTTGATTTCGGCTTAGCGATGGATTTTTAGTAGTAATTACGGCAAAGTCTGTTGTACCGTGTACCGGAGGCTTAGGTGTAATTGAAGTAACGACCGTGTGGTGAGAGCCAACAGAGTCCATGGCAGTGCAGGTGCAACAGGCTTCGGATTCTATTATTTTATTATGTAGAGCCTGCACATGGGTGGTATACGATTCCAACTTAGACTCATAGGTCATAATAGTATTTAGAGCCAAACCTAATTGTTCTTTGAGCGCCAAGATTTCCTCCCTCAAGCTACGTATATCAGATGACAGGTCAATCTGGTGGAGTTCCTGCGTTTTAGGTGTTGGTTTCTTCAAGCGGTACGTTACTTTGCTAGAATCATGAGTTTTTTTCGAGCTACCGACAGGTGTGTGGCTGTTATCGCCTCCTCGTTTTGCCGCGCAACGGCATTCGGGGCAGACCCAAGACCCAGGAGAGTCAGGCATTTTATTTCCGCCAGCGCAAAGAAGGTGGTACATCTTCCTACATTCTTCTAGTGTACACTGTAGGAAATCCTCATTGGAAAAAATAGCAGTACTACAAGCGGCACAACTCATTTTGAGCAAAAGCGTTAAGCGAGCAAACTTCTACCTATGCTAGTAAAAATAAATAGGCGCAGCTCACACAGTAGGTATAGGCCAAAGCGTTCCGATATAGTGACACGGGCTAGGAGAGGTAGTGGGGCACGCTTGAGCCGGCCGGCGGCGCGGGCGCGCGGCGTGCGACGCGATGACTCAGCCGCGGAACAAAGGAACAAGCGAAGCGCGGGTTACTGTAGGTCAGTTATGCAGTCGCTAGCAAAATATTTGAAAATGATTTTGCTAATATCCACTGTGTTTGTGGACCGATTTCTTTGGAACAAACACTACAGTCCCAGGATTTGCACTGGCCACTCAATGTCACAAATACACTGATAGAACTGCACTTAAAACAATTAAAACTTCAAAAAATTACGGAGCGATCAAACAAAGCTGTTGCGTCGGAGACTGTTACCCGACGACGTATGTTAGTCTATAAGTATTTATGTTTATATGGGTCGTAGATTAGTAAGCTACCAAATTTGTACAATCGTTGCCTGAAATAAAGACATTTTATTTATTGAATTCGCCTGTCTATGCGTTTCTATACGCCAGATTTATTATCTCATTTATCGTTTACACCTACACGCGCTGTTCAAAGGTATTAGGCGTAGCTACTTATTGTGGTATCATCCCCTTGAGGAGTTTGCATTTCAATTCAAGAAAATGTTAAATTTTATAAGGATTGTTCTCTTGTGTCTACGATTTATTTCACGTTTTATAATAACCTAAGGGAGCACTATTATTAAATCTGAGTTATTTTAAAGTACTGAGTATTATGTATTTTAGAAGGTAGAGCTACCTACCTTGTGATGTAATGTATTGTATTACCTAAAATAATTAATTTAATTTGATTAAAAGGCAGGAATGCCTAATATTATTATATTAATATGTGTAATATTAAGTCTTGAATTATTTAAAAGCAGGTACCTAACTACCTACTAATAACAGTAGAACAAGTATTTTATCACCAGATTCTGGGCCTTGAGTTGATCAATGAGATGGAACCCTGGCATTCTGGTGTAGCTCGAAATTTCAATTCAACTTATTCTTCAAATCAGGTCCTATCCAAATTTTAGAGTTCTTACAAAAATCTCATAAAAATACCGAATTGTATTTTTAAAAATTTTCTGCTGTTCATTTGTTTTTATCCTCATTTTTTTTCTAAACAACGCCAAACAACAAAAAATTTTTTATTTTGTTTTCACCTAGACTCAGGTGTTGTTTAGAAAAAAAATGAGGCTAAACACAAATGAACAGCCGAATTTTTTTTTAAATACAATTTGGTAATTTTTATGACATTTTTGTAAATAAGGTAATATGAAGAATCCAAAAGATTCTCTTCCTACTTGGGTTACTAGAAGATGCAAGAATCCTGGTTATACCGTTGGGATTTTATTCAAAACTGTCTTCTAATCCAAAAGTCTAGTTTTCAACCCATGTCGACCTTACCCAAACCTCCCTTAGGACTCATCTGTGCCATAAAAATACTTTTACTTTCCAACCTTGAAGAAAAACATTACTTACTGCCTTTTAACACGTAGGTAGGTAAAATAAGGTCTACCTACGAATATAAATTGCTCTATGCTCGTCTGCTCCTCCTACCTATTAGTTAGTAGCCAACTCGGATGTCGGAGTTTTTAGGCCACCCGAGGGCCTCCAACATGGCTTGACGACTGAAAAAAACTGGTACCAACATACGTGCCTTCCGAACCACGGAAGCCCCCGAAAGTGACCCATCCATGTGGCCCTACAGGGCGATTACAAATATTCCAACCTGACGTATCGTAACCGTAACGTAATATTTTGTCCAATAACAAAGTGTTATTTTGAATGTTTGCTTTCTCATTGGCCAAAATTTTACGTCTATGATACGAATAGGAACTTTATCGCTAGTCTTCGTGATCGAGCCTCTGAGCGTTTATGTCTTCGAAAGGCACGGTCTTTATGACCTAAAACTCCTACTCCAAAATTGGCTACATGCGAGCTAACGAGAAGAAGTCGTATGTGCACTTATCTACTCAGCTCAACGAACGACAGACTCCAAATCGAAGCTATAGTAATCCCTCTCCAAACGCCTTTACTGATGATGAAGCATGTCATCCTAGCTCATCACCAGCCTATAGCAGTCTGCTGGACATATGCCTCCCCGTTTCCCCTAAGTGCTATTGCGCTCTGTCCTCACCTCGACGCATCCCAACTTCTACCAGCAGCCTTTCGCAAATCGAGAATCCATCTAGCCGGAGAGCGTCCTACACTACGTATACGCAGACGCGGTCTCCACTCAAGAACTCGTTTGCCGCAGCGGTTGTCGGTTCTTCGGCAGATATGGCCAGCCCACTGCCACTGCAGCTTGCTAATTCTCTACGTCGACAACTTTAGTTATATGTCGGATAATCTCCTTGCGGAGTCCTTCAGTGAAACTCCAGCGAACTCGTTACATAAGTAGATCGATGAGCGACTTTGAACCTGATGGACTAGCCGTATTGTGAGTGTCCACGTTTCCGCTCTGGATGTCATGATGAAGCATATATCGCCTCGCATTTGAGAAGGCTGCTTTCCTTAAGCCGTTAACCCTATCAAAGCACCATGGTAGAATATGCCACCTTTGATGTACCTATGCTTTGTATCGAACATCGGGTTAACAATAGGCAAAGGTGCTTGAGAAGCAACAGATGGAGCTGTCCTTTAGAACTGCCACAGTGTTTGGCTATTGATGTGGCACAACGAGAAAGGGAGAATACATTGTGAGAAAGTCGCGCTCATTTACGTAGAGGTAATCTAATTCGTCGGAATATTAAGGCCACTGAGCTGATTCGACAATAGAGTTAACTATGTTCGTGATTAGTTTAAAACTACCTATAAGTTTAAACTTAGGAGGATAACCAAATCGTCTAGTAGTCAAATGCTGCTCTTTAGTTTGACATGGTGTGTACCACAGAAATGTAAATCAAGCTACTTAGTACTAGAAAGGGCATCGAGCGTCGCCATAACTATATATAAATAATTCTTTCATAGAGCCCTACTTTCATACAATTTTGCCAATGTATTTGACGTGCTTGTGAACGTTGTAAAGTCCTGTATTTGTGTTCAAGCCGAGGGCAGCGTCGCGTTTACGCGTGAAAAATTAAAACATAAAGGAGAATGCCGACTGATGTATGGCGCTCGGTACCAAGAACAACGTGAATGCGCCAAAAAAATCTCCAATAAGTTTTTAGTTGATTCTACTGTCAAAATAATTAAAAATGAGGGTTATTACCATAGTAACACTTTACATCAACGTTTGTTGCCATAGTAACGTGAATATCATTGGTTCTTGCAGCCTGATGGCGGCGTGCGGTGGAAACCAAATCAACAAAATATTGTTTTACTTGATTATTAATTCCGTCGGTGTTTAAAACTAAAGAAAATGTTAATGTCATTTATAAAATATAATAAATTTTATGGCATACGTTTGGTTTTGACGCAATTGGTACGGGTTCTCGGCATTCTCCTTTGTGGAATTAATTGGTGAGGGAGAGGAAACAAACCAGCGCGACAGCGGTTCTGATACAAATTCTCACTCATTGCCCTTCTACTGGGTATTTAGTTTACTTTTCTGTTGTGTGTCATCATAATCATCATCATCAGCCTATAGCAGTCCACTGCAGGGCATAGGCTCCCCTAATGAGCGCCATTGCGCCCTGTACTTAGCTTGACGCATCCAGCTTCTACCAGCAGCCTTTCGCAAATCGTCACTCTACCACCTGGCCGGAGGGCGTCGGTCGTACACTAGTTTGCTGAGCTGCGGTTTCCACTCAAAAACTCGTTTACCCCAATGGTTATCTAAAGGAATGGTTTGTATGTGGTGTGTCTGTGTACCTTTCTATTACCTATATCTTACTTATTTCAACATGAACGTGCCACAGCAATGGCCGTGGTTTATTCTTTTTACAAATAGTAGGGGAGCCCACGAGGCTAAATGGGGATTTACTCGAGCGTCGTAGAGACCTATTGGGATGCAAAGCTTAGATGATAAGAAGAAAAAAATGTTATATGATATATACCTTTACATCGGTGGGGGAAGCGGCTATAGATTTTTAAATATGTAAAAAAAAACTGTTGCATGGACATCCTCGAGCGCATCAGATATTGATAGCATCAATGCCCTACGTATTTTTAATAATGTACGTATGTTAATCTGATCGTTTGCATGATGCGGGTGGTTGTATTTAAGGATTGAAAATGAAAAAAAAAAAAATTTAATCGAGCGCGTCAGATTTTCTAAGGGAGTGTTAAGTACACCAAAAAAAAGCTCTCATTCACTAATCTGACGATTTCGATGGGACGCAAACTCGCGGCCATTTTCATAATGTGCAAAAAAAAATCGCCATTTTGAAATACTCAAGCGCGTCAGATTAAGATATATATGGTTCATCTTTATATTCTAAACGTACTGTCTCATAATCTGACGATTATCTAGAGGGATTCGCCTGATCTGACAAAAAAAAAAGACGTGTGGCACTCGGGGACTGCCGCGGTAAAGCTATTGCATAGCATTTTGTATCAACTTATGCAATTATAATTATTTATTTATTTTATTTATGCAGTATTTCTTTTTCTTTGATATTAATTCAAGTTACACTTTTTGAGCGTGGTGACCGATTAGAAAACATTTTTTTTTTTATTAAATAAAAATACGTCTAGTTGCACGCACACAAACACCGTGTCGAAGACTGCCGAAAGAAACGACGTTAGACAATGCACACCTCCGTGCCCGTCGGAGTGGGGAGCGTGAGGTTTTTTTTCGTTACGGAATTTCTGGATTCGGTCTCCGCGCTCAAGGCCCTCGATAGAAACTATGCAATAGCTTAAAAATTAGAAAAACGGTTCACTTTAAAGGCCATCCCTGCAACTTCCCGCTAATTCCATTCCTGGGCGCTTGAAATTGTACTTATGACATTTTTGAGCTCAAAATATAATTTATGTGATATTTTGAGCTCGCTGAGCTTCTGATTTCAAGCAGATTTCATGGAGGTATGATACTATAAATAGTGTTATGGTAAAATATAAAGTAATTATTAATTATATATTACAAGGAGGGCCCGGACCACCCACGATGGCCGACGGGGGGCGGGGCCCCGCAGATTTCCCATTTTCCATTTTCTTTTCGACGCAGATGAAGGGTATAATAGCAAAAAAAGCCAAAACGTTGGAAACACGTTGTAAACAGTATGCCACGAACGAGTCTTTATGATCAGCTGTGTGTGATGGCGTCATGGCAACAGAAACCAGAGTGGGGACGGAGTGAGAGAGTAATAGATAGAGAAAGAGAGAGAGGAATAGAAACGCGGAGAAGGAAATGTAGGCATCACGCAGCTGCACGCATTTAACTTTATCGACGAATTTTTGTTATTTCGGCTTGTGGAAATCGTCAGATTATATATTTTTCATTATTCTTGAATTATTTCCTTCAAAATAAAAAAAAATTTAGCTACGCTCGAGAATGTCGAGATGACGTTTTTTTTTACAACTTTGTTGCCCTCCCCTTTTTTTACGTCACTCTCAAATTGTCAGATTAGTGGAATATACACTTTTTAGGATGTAATTAACTCACCCTACCTTAATCTGACGCGCTCGAGAATTTCTGATGGTCAATTTTTTTTTACTAATCTGATCCTGTATCTTTCACGGGCGGCCTTATATATGGGCCTCATGTTTTGTGGAGGTACTTAACCGGGTACAAGGTATCCCCCTGTATATTAATCTGCCGCGCTTTAGTAAATCCCGAAATCCCCGCTTGGGCTCCCCTACTAAAAGAATAAGGTCGGTTCTTACAGTTCCTATGATCTTATTGACAGGTTTATGCGAATATTATTGAGAAATACTCAATAATAGAATGAAATCGTTTCAAAGGGTTGTGCTTTTTTAGATTCTTTGAGAATTATCTTCATAGGTTAAGAATTGTTTGCTCGACAACCCCCACCAGCATATCATCATCATCATCATTTCAACCTTTACCGACCCACTGCCTGGGCATAGGCCTTCCTTTGATTATGCCACTTGCCTCGATCCAGCGCTGAGCTGAACCAGGTGCCGCCCACGGTCTTTCTAATATCGTCGACCCATCTCGCTGGAGGACGGCCCCTATTCCTGTACCCAACTCTCGGCCACCACTCGGTCAGCGCTCTGGTCCACCTGTCGTCACTCCGTCTGGCCAAGTGTCCTGCCCAACTCTACTTGAGCCCCAATATCCGCTCGCTGACGTCCTGGACCTTAGTCTGCTTGCAAGCATAACAGTTACTTATTTCTTCTTCGTAGAAGTCGTTCGTCCTGGCACAGACCGTAACCGGTAACCATTGCGAGTTTTTATGCTTTCCTAGTAGTCGATCTACTCAGTAGTTGAAACCATCTATTTATTTATTTCCTCTGTGGCGCAATGGGCGAAGGTCTGCCTGCGAGGCAGTAGGTTGCCGGTTCCAAATGTTACTATGATCTACAAATACGGGTGGTTTCTATGTATAATTATAAGTATAAATAAATAAATAATGCTTGACTATCACACAGCATCATGTAGCCCCAAACTAAGAAGAGCTGTTTGTTATGGGAACCACATGATTGATATATTACTTATATACTTTTTTTTTGTAAATACATACATATCATACACAGAAATCACCCATTCCCGAGACAAATATCTGTAGAACATGCAAACATTTGTCCCGCGGCAGGAATCGAACGTGAAACCTTCTACGTCTCAGGCGGACCTTCGCCCACTGCGCCACAGAAGTCGCCCTATGTATTTTCAACAAAACGTATCAGTCATGTGGTTCCCATAGTGCAAGCTCTGCTTAGTTTTGGGCTAGAGTATGCTGTGTGAAGTGCCCAGCATTATTTATAACAAACGGGGCTCTGGCATAGTGCAGCCTAACACGGGCATAGCTAAATCCCCTGGTCACCGACGGGCAGCAGCGTCTAGGGCGGTGCGAGAAGCTGTGCCATAATATCCCCAACCCACATGTCCAGTGAGGTGATTATTTGCATATCCTTCTTTCTCGCTGCGGCACACTAAGCCACAGAACTCTTCAAAATACTAAAGTTGGAACCCTTTACAAATAAAAACACAAATATATTCATATATTTTTAATGTTCAGATTTTTTGGATTCTTACCTGGAGAAACTATCACTTTCTCACTTTCGAACACTTTCAGGGAAGCTCGCCTTTGTACATAACATGTTTGTTTCTGTATTATGTTTCTGTGTACATTATAGAATTAAAGAAACCCAAAAAGGAGGAGTGATAGCAATCAATTGAACAACAGGAAAATTGATCGTGTTGTCAGTTATCATTATCACCTTATCAGGAGATTTAAAGGGTGTGTCATTTCCTTATCTTTCACTGACACGCAAATATTATTATTGATTTCAAAACAACATATCAATCACGATGTAAATAGGTACTAGATAAGTGAGATGTTACTATTTTTCGACCTTCTGTAGGTTGAATAACGCCTGGATATCAACTGAATCGCTACACAAACTAATTTGACGTTTCAGAAGGGTAGCGGAGCGACTCAAATAAGTGAGACGATCTCAAATTGTTGAGTTTAACATTTAATTCATGTTATAGTAGGTACCTACGGCGTTCGGAAATAGCAATGGAATAAATAGGATGTTCGAAAGAACGTTTCAAACATCCGTGACCTACGAAGCAATACTTTGTTATAGGTAATGGTTACCACTTAAAATCAGGTAGGCCGTGTTCTAGAACCATCAATAGTAAATAATAATAAGTAAAAAAAAGAAAATAAATTAAAGTACGACTGTCAGGTACATAAAAAAACTACCTTTAGCAAAATAAAATATTAGAGTTCTTTGTAAAGGGCTCATCCGGGGAAGGAGTACAATACCATGCCTATTCTTGCTGTGAAGCAGCGTTGCTGTGTTTCAGTTTGAAGGGTATGGATAGACTGGATGCCGGTGAAATTATAGTCACATGATGCTTAACACCTTGTGGTGTCTTGGGCATTCATTAACCCTCTAAAGCAAGCCGTCAAGCCGCTAGCGTACGCCAGTAAATAAAAACATGTATGGAAATGTCAAATATTCCAGTCTTGTTACCAACTCAAATGTGGAAAGATACATAATGTTATTATTATACCTACTTATTAAACAAAACAGTTTCTTATCATATTCTCAACAAACATTATACTAACCGTATCATGACGAGGGGCGGCTAATTCTTAAGTAATATGCTTACCAAATCATGTCTGCACACATGCCACACGCAGTAAACTGGGCGCGTGTTCGATTTCAGTGAAATAATGATGGTTTTTTCGTCACCCATACTGTGTTTGAAAACGAAAGTTTTAAATCAGTGCGCACAACCCGTCATGACATAGGTACGGAGCCAAAACGTGGACACTCACAGTACGGCTAGTCCACCAGTTTAAAGTCGCTCAGCGAGCTATGGAACGAGCTGTGCTCGGAGTTTCTCTGAAGTATAGAATTCACAACGAAACTATCCGTTACAGGTGTCGACATAGCTCAGATAATTAGCAAGTAAAAGTGGCAATGGGCTGGCCATATCTGCAGAAGAACCGATAACCACTGGGGTATACAAGTTCTTGAGTGGAGACCGCGACTCAGCAAACGCAGTGTAAGACGCCCTGAGGCAAGGTGGAGTGACGGTTTGCGAAAGTAATGCTGGTAGAAGCTGGATGCGTCGAGCTCAGAACAGGGCGCAATGGCGCTCATAAGGGGAGACCTATGTCCAGCAGTGGACTGCTATAGGCCGATGATGATGAATGGTGGTTATTACTTTTGCAATAGCTTAGATGATTTATACAGCATTAAGTCATTTAATTAACATTATAGCACTTAGATTTAGTTTTAAGTTATTAGATTGCTTGAATTATTGTTGTTGTGTGTTTTCGAACTAACTTAGGTATAGTAACGAACGTTTTCCTGTCCATTTTTGTTACGCATGTTGTACGGATACTCAGCTCGACGCATCCAGCCAGCTTCTGCCTTTCGCAGATCGTGACTCCAGCTGGCCGGAGGGCGTTTTTTTTATTATTATTTACTATGGGCCAGCACACGCACAATGGACCAACTAGAGTCCAATTGCGGAAAAGGGAGTCCATTTACATTTACATTTTACATTTACTATGGGCCAGCTCTTGACCTCGAGGCTTGCGAGGGCAAGGATGAGGTCGACGATGGGACGAGCTTCACTACGTTTTCCGAGCCGTATGATATAATGATTAGATATCTTTGTTACCTAGGCACCTAATCAATTTATTTTTGCTGCTATATTTATGTATGACCAAAATAGTATCTATGTAAGATATCGGTACTTCTATACCATGTCCTATCCTATACCTACATGATAAATGTGACAAATCAAAGAAGCCAAAAATACGACTTGGCATTTCGAAGACGTCGATCGTATCTCGAAACGAATGGAAAAGTTACATTAATACGTTATAATGCCAGTGAGCTATCGCATTGTATGAAAGATAGACGCGTAGTGGAAAGTAGTTATTTTTTAACTGGCCATTTTTATACTTACTCTTTGGTGCTTAACTGCCTTTTCTATAGAAACTAGCGGCTATTCTGTGGGCTAGACTACTTTGAAGGGTAACTTTGAAACCAGTTTTGAAAACGACAGAAAAAAGAGTTACACTGTCTCTAGTAAAATCTGTGGGTAAGCTGTGACAGTGGAAACATTTACAGAAATATCGGGTGAGTGTCGAACAACATTTAACATTTAATTTTCATTCCAATAAGTCAAGCGCTGGTGGCATGGCGTTGATAACTTCGGTTTCTCTTTTTCCTTTTCATTCGTATGAGCTAGTGGCCAACTCTAGTGTTAGAGTTTTTGTCAGCCTTAGGCCTCCGACATGTCTTAATGACTGGGAAAGCCGGGACCAAAATCATAACGTCCCGAATCACGGAAGGGTTCAGATCTAAATGCCACTAAACGTTCACCCATCAAGTAATGATCGGGCTGAGTGTTGCTTAGCTTAGATGATCGACAAATGGTAATGACCGATTCCTACAATATACCGTTACCGATGACGCTTCGTTTTCCCTTTAAAACTGTCAAAAAAATTAAAAACGAGGCGTCAAATATTTGACAGTTTTTCAAGAGAATACGAAGCGTCATCAGTCGTCATCATCTTCATGTGTGAATTCCCTGCTTCGGGGGGCACGTCATGATGTTGGTTCTGGCTTTTTCAGTTGTTCAGTTGTTGGCCATATCAGAGGCCATAGGGCGGTCTAAAAAGTCCGACACCAGTATGGGCCACTAGCTCATACGAATGAAGAGGAAAAAGATGCTCTAGGGCTCGTGTAGCTCCTCCTCCGCAATAAACGTGGCCGCTGACCCGCTGAGCTAATCTGAAGATTGCCTGAAAATTTCATCAAAATCGATGCAATCCATAGGGATATAGAAAATAGCCCAATGGATTAAAAATAATAATGTCTCACTCATAATCATCACAATTGATTTCGTAGTTTTTGCGTGATCCTCTAAAAACTTTTTATCATTTTTGTGTTAATTTGTAGAGATTTAGATTCGGAACATCTTACACGCGGTAAACTAATCCCAAACTACTATGTAACTATCTTCTATACTATGGGTATTGCAGACTGATAAACATTCCTACATACCTATAAAACACCCAGACAGAACAATTATATTTGTTTCACCACACATAAGTTTGTTCTGGCCGGGATCGAACCCGCGACCTACATAGGTCGTAGAGACCAACATAGCTATGAGGCCTACCGTTCGTTGACGAGTAAGAAGAGATCTTAGGTCCACTTTCCCGATTTTGATAAAATATTACCAATGGTCAGACAATAATATTAATATTTTAAGGCTATTAAAGTATTTAGGACCTCATTAATTCATTTTAGTAGTTTTTGCGTGTCAAACAACAAAAAATCTAGACTTAAATATGAATGTTACATTTTCATACTTGGTTATGTACATCTAAAAACCCTAATTTGGTATATCTAAGGAATATTATGTACTTTACCAATAATCAATTTAAAAAAACCCTTTATGAGAAAAATATGGAGTCGACCGTTATGCGTTTTATTTTGAGCTCCATTCCCCGTTTTTTTGAAAGGACGGTTTTGTACTGTGATGCAAAAATTTCGATCTACCCTCATTGATATTTTTAAATAACAGACTAGATAGCTCGAGAGACGCAAGAATATTGTGAAACAAACGTTCAATGGTCGGTTATTATCTGTCTGTCTGGGTGTTTCCAATTTATTATTTACCTATGTATTACAAAAAGTATATAAGTAAGTACTTAACTAAGTATCAGTCATATGGTTCCTATAACAAAAGCACTGCTTATTTTGGGGCAAGATGATCTTAAAATGATGCAGAGTTTCTTGCCGTTTGGTCACGCGAATTGGTGTAAATTAATAAGTTCATTCAAAGTTTTCCTAAGTTATGGTTTTAAATGAAGTTTGACGTTTTATGATAAGGATGACCTCCTAAGCAGGGAATCTTTTGGAATAATTGTAACAGATTTGTTGAATAAACCATGACGTAATTTTCCAGTGAAGCCCCACATTAATGCAATCAGCAAGACCTTCGGCTTTGATATGCGGGGAAAAATATTTTTCTCAGACAAATAAGAACTTACCTACCCATGTATATGTACCTACTTTAATTGTTTGAGTACTTAAATGTATTAGCTGAAGAAGATAAGGATTGAGTGAAAGAGGAGTGGTAAGGGGTTCCAACCTTCATCTTTGGAACCCAAGCCAACTCACTTGCTGCCCGTCGACGTTGCTGCCCGTCGGCGGCCAGGGGATGTAGCTGTGCCAGAGTTAGGCTGTGCTATGCCGCAATCAGCAGGCCGCCAGCGCCCCATTTGTTATTTAGCAGGGAGCGTCACGGGCAAGTGAGTTGGCTTGGGTTCCAAAGATGAAGGTTGGAACCCCTTACCACTCCTCTTTCACTCAATCCTTATCTTCTTCAGCCTAATACATTTAAGTACTCAAACAATTAAAGTAGGTACATATACATGGGAAGCTGTGCCCTGCGATCTTCAACCCGCATGCCCAGCGTGTTGATTATGGGCATACCCCCTTCTTATTATGGGAATTTGTCCAGCAGTGGACTGCTATAGGCTGATGATGATGATGAGGTAAATAAGCAGTAAGTACTAGTTGGAAAGGTACCTAAATACAAACAGGTCGATCATGTACTTCTTCTTCTTCGTATGAGCTAGTGACCAACTCTGGTGTCGGAGTTTTTAGGCCGCCCGAAGGCCTCCGACATGGCATAACGATCATGTACTGAAATAGCCTTATTTCTTACAGGATATTACAAGCGGAAAGAAATAATTCGGTATGGTGTTCATCTTCAAGAGAATATCTAAAAAGTAAGTAATTGATAAATTAATGACAGAATATGACGTAGGTAAGGTATGGCAAGGTAAGGTTCCCAGGGGTATAAGGGTTTCCAATCCAACCCCCATCTTCGGAACCCAAGCCAACCTCACCTTCACTTGGTGCATCCTGCTAACTATCAAACGGTGCTCTGGCGGTCGGCTGATTGCGGCATAGCGCAGCCTAACACCGGCATAAAAAATATATAAATAAATAAAACCAATTGCCGCAGACGGGCAGCAGCGTCGGCGATGCGAGAAGTTGTGCCCTGCGATCACCAACCCGCATGCCCAGCGTGGAGATTAAGGGCATACAATATATAATACACCCTCTTTATTTGGACCTAGCGGGAAAGTAAATTAAAAATATTTATATATTTTCGTAGGCACCTTTAGGTACACCTACCGTCGCCTACCTCTTGGATTTTTTGAAGTCCGCATACGTTTTTTTTCTAGTCTTTTTCTGATTTATATAGTTTATTATTAATGGTATTTTAACCGTTATACGTTAGTAATACGACAAAAGTACAATGAAATAGAGTAAAAGAGGATTGGTACTGGAATTCATGATGAAGAAAATTGTTCCCCGATCGTTTTAGTCGTTATGGGTAGTGGTGGTTATGTGGAGAAGAAAACAGGACCTGACTGAAGACTGGACGACTGGACTAATAAACCGTACTACTTTGCCTCATAATATTATGAACAATTATACTTGCTACTAGCGAAATTGTGGAAAACTATCCCAGAAGCCATTAAATAAAGAAGTGAAGTGAAGTCCGCATACTGTACCCTAAGTACGAGTTGCACATTTCGAAAACTTTCGTGGTATACCATATCGAGCTCAATTTTAATGTAACTTTTTTTGGAAATTACGCAACTGGTTTTGAGTAAAAACTGAACAAACAACGTAGGTAATGTAATCTTCTTGCAGGTTGCAACAATTATGACTCAAAACGGTGAGGTAATTAATGAAAAAAGGTACTTCGAAATTGATCTCGATATAGTATACCATAAATGTTTTCGAATTGTGCAACTCGTACTAGGCCCTCTGGTAAACAGCTGAAAAGACGTGTTTTGCTACTTGTAACTGCTGTGCTGGTGGCATCATCCGTTTTATTATTATTGCATTAACCAGCAGATAAGATAACCTACGCTGTGACCTAGACCGGAGGCACGGCCGCACACCCTCTTTCATCATTAATAATACGACATTGTTATTGTTTGTATGATAATAGGTTACATATTATATTGCTGAATTTTTAACGTAATAATTTTTATCTCTTGAAATTCAGTCTCTATGGCCTAAGAGTAAAAATAACAAAGTTTTCTTGCGTTGACTATTTTTGTATTGATTATTGTATCGAGCAGTGGGAGAGAGCTCGTCCGGTTCAAATTCAAATTCAAATTCAAATTAGATTATTATGAATACAAGATATAATATTGCAGATAAATATTATGCGCTATATCTATCTAATTTTGCAACAGTTAAATAAACTTCAAATATATATACATATTTATATGTATATATACAAAACGTAACATTCTGGCAATCAATGGCTAGTTCAAGTATAAACATTACATATTATAAGCATAAACATTAATTAATCGTGCAATACCGTCGTGTTATAATTGTTCATGCAATTTATAATATGGGCCCCAGAGAAACACTTAGAACTAAGTTTAAAGAAATAAATGTTATGACTGTGCCGTGCCAACATATATATGAAAACTTAATGTATGTCCGAAAACACATTAACTTGTTAAAAAAAATAGCGACTATGATAGTCGCTATTTTTTTTGACACTAGAAATAACTGAAAAAGTTAGTCAATCTTTTAAAGGGATGTGTGTACGTTTTTTAACAAAATCCCAAATGACGTGATTAATCTATCTGTAAATAAATTCAAAAATGTTGTTAAACGTAATCTCTGTAATAAAGTTTATTATAAAATATTTGATTATTTAGATGACAAAAAAGCTTGGGATGAAACTGCCTCCAACTCCATCAAAAACAATGTAATAGTTATTAAGAACAATGACGTTAAAAAAATATAAGCCAAGCAGAGTTTCTTGCCAATTCTTCTCTGTTTGGCCGCGTTACGAATTGGTGGTAAATTAAAAAAAAATATATAATGGTAATCTATAGTACATCTAAATACTTTCTCTAGGTACGAGTATGACAAAAATATAATTAAAAATCAACACAAAAATGGGTAGGTAATCTAATTTACAAGCCTTGGCAATAACTGAGACACTTATGTTCAATCGTCGGCCATCAATCCGCAAACACATGAAACTGAGGATACTTGGCAATGAGCGTATTGAGATGACGTTGCGCTCGCGAAATAGGTGACTGCTGGCCGTACAACGGTAACGTTGTCACAACGCGGCCATTAGATAGCCAACAACTATATGCCCATTAGAAAAAAAAGGGCGAGAGCTCGCCAGAGGCACAAAATAAAGATAGGTACTAGAGACGCAGAAGGTTGCGTATTCTCGCTGCGAGACTACTTTTTGTATAAATAAAATAAATATAAATAAATAAATAAATAATGCGGGACGTAATCACACAGCATCATGTAGAAACAAACTAAGCAGAGCTTGTTTTATGGGAACCACATGATTGATATATATATATTTTTTGTAAATACATATTTAACATACATAGAAAACACCCAGACCCGAGACAAATATCAACAGAACATGCAAACATTTGTCCCGCAGCGGGAATCGAACCCGCAACCTTCTGCGTCTCAGGCGGACTTTCGCTTCCCACTGCGCCACAGAGGCCATCAAAAAATGATCTGCAAATATTTGTTTCATAGAAAACACCCAGACCCGGCGGTAACGCAAAGCATTATTTCATTTAGACATTGAAAATGTCCAGCATTATTTATTTATTTACTTAGTTTTACTAATTCCCGTTAGGGGCGTTTTCTATTTCCATAAAGTTATTGCAAACTTTATTCGTAGTTTAAACCTATTTTTTGCACCAGGCCGTCAGGCCTAAGAAAGGGCTGGGAAAACTCGGCGCGGTTTTTTCCGCTGCTAAATAATATAATGAGATATAACATTATTTTGGAAATTTGAAACGGGCACATTATTTTAATGTTTGACGCTATCAATTTGCTATCCCTTTGAATTTTTAGTCATACCTAGGTACATACAACATAACATTTTTTAATGTAGAGGCTCGTCTCAAATGCTTGAGATGATCTCAAATGGCTGAGTAGTTATTCAGTAGAATTCGGGCGCTTACAAACCAAACTGTGACCAAACTCACAAACTTAGTGTAGATTGTAAACAGAAATCGAGTTTACGAAACCTGCTCCGAAGATGGAGGTGTGTCTACTGGTTTTAAAGGTCACATTACAAGAATAGCAGATCATAGGTAGGTATGTAATGAAATTACGGTTTTAACGACGAAGGAAAATTTACCAACGTATGTAGTAACGTAGGTAGGCCTACCTACCTATCTATTCCATATTTACCTATCACTATCACCCGTTTATCAAAGTTATATTACCCGCCTTCGATGCAGATTAACTATGTTAGGTAAATACTTACATGTCTTTGATAATCTTCTTTAGGTCTTTGATGTAAGCATTTTAAAAACACTCCGATGTATTTATTGCCAGCACATAATATTGTAAATCCACATTACACAAAGGTTAGCTGGTAGAGAATGCTCCTTAGCATTAAATTCGCCTATGTACATGTAATTTTTGTGCAATAAAGAATATTCTATCTAAGAATATTCTCAATAAAGAATTATCTATCAGCCTATTATATCAGTCTACAGCTGGACATAGGCCTTGTCCAGAGTTCGACTTGAGTGTGTCATTTGGGCCCAAATCGTTTGAAACTTTTTCGGTCGAATCGAAACGACACATTCAGCTTATACCAGCAGCCTTCGCACAGTGCCAAATAAATATGCTCCTATTCCTATACTAAAGTTATTGTAGGTAGGTTACCTTACTTTAACTAGGTAACTAACCTAAATATCCATTACCTAAAATACTAGATGTATAGGAATCATTTTCCATTCTCTTTTCCCAAGTCTTGAGACTGTCCTTCAATGAACCTTCATTAAGCATTTACTTAGCTATTTTTTATAAGTAAGTAGGTAGATAAAGGTAGAACTTAGTTTATTTATTTATTCGGAAAACAAACATATTTATAGATCAGATAATGACTATTTATAAGTTTCCGCATACCTATCGAGGCTTACCTGTCACAAGAAAGATAGGATAAACATACCTACTTTAAAAAAACAATAGGTAAGTGCAAATAAAACAACATAAGGTCAGTTAGTTATGTTGTCTCGTTTAGTTTAGTTTCTGTTCACTCGGAAGTGAGAACAGCTAAAATGAATTTAGTCAGTAAATTACCGTTTCATGTTAAACTTTTTCACTCACTTCCTTCTTTCTTATTGTTGTAGGTAGGGTAAAGCACCCTAAGCAACATAAACAAAAAAGTATTAAAATGTTAAAGATACCTACTATGTTTGAATTACCATAAATTAGGGTCACCCTATTTTTTTACATTTTAATTGCTTCATTTATGTGTGTTGCCACACGCATACACACACAAAATCCCTGTAGATATATAGGCCGATATTAAGTCACACCTAGGCCGACGTTTAAGAAGAGGTGGCCCATAATAAGCAAAACATGTATGGTTTTATAAATGTTATTATAATAAATAAATGTATTGGCTTTCATAATACTTTTCCATACAATTGCAAAGACAACTAATTTCTTTAGATATTTATTAAAAATTATAGATATTTCATAAAACCTAGTAGTTCATAGTTTTTTTCTAATAACAAGTTGAATACATGAAAATGCTTAGGTGGCCGATAAATGGTAGTTTTACCCTACACTAATCATGCTGTGTATGTATATATACTCTATTTAGGAAAATCGTCTATCTGTAATAATTTAAATTATTTAGTGTAGTCTGTGGTGTAGTGCCGGATTAGGCCAGCGCGGGGCCTGTAGCAAGCTTTATCAAGGGGCCCTTGGTTTGCTTTAGTTTTTATAAACCATAAACAACGGACCTGCACTAATTCGTCGCCTAGGTTGTCCTCCAAATCATCTGCGTAAGCATTAACGATGATTGAAGATTTTTTCAAAATCTCTTCTGTCGGGAGAGATAATCACATTCGCATTTCGCAGTCATCATTCACTCGAAAACATTAAAACATAAAATTCGTCACTGAAAATGTAACAATTTTCACTTTTCTGTAACAATCACTATTAAATTGTTATTGTACCTATCTATTGACTGTTTATTTTACATTAAGTAATACTTTTCACATCCATCTCTCTTCTTTATGAAGCTAGATAAAAATGTATTGATAACCCTTAGGTAATGGAACTATTTATTGCAATCGGGAAAAGTAAAACAAACGCTTGAACGCGCGCATTGAACCAAAATCTGTGGCTGATTTTTCTTAATAAAAATGCCCAAAAAGCACTAAAGAGGAATCGGGACACAACCCCTTTTTGGGAGAATACATTAGGCCACGGAAGATTTACGTTCAAGCGTGCACTCCGCTATAAAAACTCCTTGCTGTGAATAGTAAAATTTATGTCTATTTTTTTTATTATGGACATTGGTTTGTTTGTGCAATAATAATAGGTATTGGTTTAATTAAATGTAGTAGGTATATTATCTTACAGCAGTAGGTAATTAAAATAATGATGTTTATTATTATTTACGTTATGTTGTGATTATTTGTTTTGAAAACAAAATGCGAGACTAATTAAAACCCGGACACAAACATAAGGCCATGGGCCATGACACTTGTGACATTGCGAGATTTATCCCAAGAAAAAGTATTATTGTATGAAAATAAAATTCGTATCGTAGACCGAATTGATCAATTCTTATTTTGACTAATAAGAAAGCATAGATTCAAAATAACTCTTTACGATTGGTATAATTTTTTCATTTCGCTTACGATACGTAGGTTGAAATATTCAGATCACCCTACTGCTCGCAACTTCGTTTACATTATCTTCTCTCCCGTTGGTATTTTGTGTTCTACCACAGAATATGGAAGTTCTTACTTAAATAGGTAATGCTAGATACCATTTAGCCCATTTTAAGTAAAAATGTTACGTAACTACTACCCTTAAGTAGGCAGGTTGGTTCTATACTCAATACTCTACAACACCATGCTATTTAGTCCACTGCTGGACATAGGCATTCCCTATAAGAAGAAGGATATCCCCATAATCCCCACGCTGAGCATGCGGGTTGGGAATCGCGGGGCACAGATTATCGCATCACCAAGACCGCGTCGACTCAGGCAGCTAAAGTGAAATAGTACATTACTACAGCGGCCAGCCAAAGAGGCATTGATTTACGAACGTGTAAATGTGGCCGCGGCGAAGCCGAGGCACACATACGTGAGTCCATCAATGCCTAGTTGTGGCCAAGGCTTGTTTTATTATGGTACTTGAAGATGGAACAAGCACGTGGTCCACCTAATGTTGATGTTGTATAGTACTTTTCTCAAGTAATGCGCGGAAATTAAAATAGTTTCTATGCAGAACCTGTATGTACATTTTTCATTAAACAGCATTCTATTTGCAAGCCAGTTCCAAATTTAAATAATTCCTTTGATTAGTTACCTCCTTGGTTGCCCTGCTTCGGAGTAAAAGATCGTTCCATTTTTAAATTACACTACAAATTTGATTTTGAGTTTAGTTTACGTTTACTTACATTACAGAGTACATAATTTATTTGACCGCTAAACACGAAAAATATGAATTTTCATTAATGTTAGTCTTAGGAATTTTCATACAACTTTTGCCGGCCGCTGCTCGCATGTATAGGGCCGGTACAGCAATTTCGATTTATCTCGAAGAAGGTTGTCAAAATAATGCTCTAATTTCCAAGCATGTTTGAGAAAAAGGGATTTAACTGTGACGGAGTCAGTCCACACGCGCCACCTGCGTGATGCAGCAATCAGCCGATCGCCAGAGCCTCGTTTGTTATTTAGCTGGATACACCGCAGGCAAGTGACATTGGACGGCTTAAGAGATGGAGGTTGAATCTCTTACACCCCTTAGATTAGGTACTCTAAATAGGTAGGTACCCAATACAATTTAAATTAGTTCTAAGATTGAACTTTATACGATCTATCAAAGTATCTAGGTTACTCTAGATATTAAATTACCTACCTAGGTACAAACCCACAACTCATAATGAGCCTCTTGCAATATTACTAGGCAAAGTAGGTAACCTAGCCTACATTAAGCGGGCAACGGCCAACGGTCCAAAGTCTGATGCAATCACCTTCGTGCCTTGAGCTTTGCTCGAAGATGACGAAACTAAACGTAATGTTACAACGAAGCATTTGACATAAAAAATCTCTAAAAACAAACATGGCGATAAACTGTCATAAACAAAAAACAAATCATAGAATTGTTATTGTTCGAAAGACTACGTAATTATTGTCAATAGCTATTCGTGTAGCTCTATCTACGTAGGTACGTATTATCTGCTTTGTCACAGTTTTGTGCACGTAGCGACACACCCGCATTCTCGACCAATCACAGCGCGCCGTGCGCGCACTCCCTCAATATAAAGCACTCCTGCGATCATTTCCAAACATTCTTACTTCGTAGTCCTGTTACAAAACATCTCATTATTAAATGGGTGATAAATTTAATCAAATAGGATATTATAGGTGGTTGATATTCCTATTCAGCTTCAGTAATTTTGATCAAATTTAGTTCATTAATCAAATCAAATTAGATATTTTTATTTCTTTTCACTAAGTATTATTGGTTTAAACTTTAATTTATTTTCAAAATGTTGCATTTTAAAACTGTACCTGAAGACTACGTGAAGAAGGCAGCACAGTAAGTTTTTTCAACTCATCCTTTTTAACATTAACTGGGTACCTACTTACTTATCTTAGATATTGTATTAAAGAAAAAAATGTTTTTTTCCCATCTGTATCCAAAAACCCTTAAGTACGCTTCACACTTACCGGCGCGCGTTGGAGAGCAACGGAGAGCATTTTATAACATGCTAAAGGAAATTGAAACATCCAGAAAGCAGTTAAGTTCCATACTGACATAAATAGATCTGTAAGTAGATATTGTATGCAAATAAAGAACTTAACTGCTTTGTGGATTAACTGCTGTGTTTCAATTTCCTCCAGCATGTTTTAAAATGCGCTTCGATGCACTCCGACGCGCGCCAGTACGTGTGATTCGTACATTATTAGAACTAAACTGCTTTGTGGATGTTTAAATTTCCTCCAGCATGTTTTAAAATGCGCTTCGATGCTCTCCGACGCGCGCCGGTAGGTGTAATTCGTACAGTACATTATGGACCAAATAGAACTAAATAAAAACTTGGGTGAATTATCTCCATCTGTCGCCTTGATTTAGGCCCTAAAGCGCGCCCTAAAGTTTGATGGGACATTCAGGAATGAAAAGTTTAATTTGTCCACGGAGGGAAACTTTCAACAATATTCATATTTACAAATTAGGTAGGTACTATAACAAGAAGGTTAGTAAACAAGTAAATAGATTTCAACATACTCTAGAGATATTTATTACCAATAGGCAGTGACTATACTAACTACTTATTATCTGTGCCCGGCCCCGATCAAAGTACAAAATGTCTTCGACAAAGAACCTATTTACCTCGAAGTGAGGCCAACCGATAACATCAAGCAACATAAACCAATTAAATAAGGTAGGTAGTGCCTATATATTTATTTATACTTAAGAAGTTTCCGCCCGTAGATTATGTCAAAAATATTCACCCCCTTTTTACCCTTTCGGAGGACGTGGACGGCCTCTGTAGCGCAGTGGACGAAGGTCCACCTGAGACGCCGCGGGACAAATGTTTGCATTATTTGCAGATATTTGTCTCAGGTCTGGGTGTTTTCTATGTTATGTATGTATTTACAAAAAAAAATATGTATGTATGTAGTTTATCAGTCATGTAGTTCCCATAATACAAGCTCTGCTTAGTTTGGGGCTACATGATGCTCTGTGATAGTGTCAAGCATTATTATGATTATTAATTGTCAAAAATCCGAGAAAAATTAATTTAATGTCAGCGTAATTTAAAAAAAATCCTTACTTTAATACTGAAGGACTAGCATACAAACTTTCATCCTCTATTTTACCCCCTTAGGGGTGGAATTTCTAAAAATCCTTACTGAGTATCTATGGATGCCTACAATATAATATGGTTTTAACTATGTGAAAAATCTCAAGTCTCAAGGTCCAGCGCGGTTTGGGCTTTGCGTGATTTATTTAACCAAGTCAGTCAGTTGACCATGTGATTTCACAATAAATATAACAATAGGGGGCTTAATGCTAGTAGCATTTTCCAAAACCCAAACTTGTGGTTTGTTACAATATGATGGTAGGCGTGCTTCAATTCTATGAAGGTACCTACTAAAAATGTTATTTTAAAAGAAAAATATTGTTGGGCTGGTAATAAAAATGGTTTTATAGATAGCTAACTCCTAATGCTCTTTAGAACATTTACATAGGAACCTAAAATGTACCCCATAAAAGCATTTTTAGGAAATATTGAATGAACAACATTTTCTTTGTTTATTAAATTCTTATAAAAGAAGTCAAAAAGTAAAATAGGACATAATTATAAGCAAAAAATTTTTGTTCACAGATGCGCGCAAATAGCGCTGGGCTGCAGCCGCGCGGCGCACCAAACTGCGCTGCGAGGCGCGACCAAGCCGAGCCCTCAACTAGCAGCCCTCACTCCTAAGGTAAAGAAAAAGCTATGTCCTCCCAGCAAGATGTAAAATTGCATTCGCTATGTGACGTGTGAAGTTTCATCTGATTCGAATGGAATATCCATGACACATCCATGGGGTGTAAGTGGTTCCATCCTCCATCTAAGCGGAACCCAAGCCAACCTCACCTGCACGTGGTGCACCCTGCTAACTAACAAAGGAGGCTCTGGCGGCCGGCTGATTGCGGCATAGCGCAGCCTAAAACACCGGCACAGCTACATTCCTTGGCTGCCGATGGGCAGCAGCGTCGGCGCCTCGGCGGTGCTAGAAGCTGTGCCCTGCAATCCCCAACCCGCATGCCCAGCGTGGGGATTATGGGCATATCCCCCTTCTTATTAGGGGAGGCCTATGTTCAGCAGTGGACTGATATAGGCTGTTGATGTTGATGATGATGTTGATCCATGACACTCCGTTACACCCATAGGTATATTACCAGAGAAAAAAAACAACCTCTTTGGTTACACCACATACATTGTTTTAGCATTTTACTTTTCTAAGAAACATTTAAAAGGCCACGTTGACGTTAGTTGACGATATTTAAAAAAATTGGTCGTAAAATGACATTTTTCTTTCTTTTTTGTAGCTCTTTGTGAAAACTTTTAATGGTCTGACTAACTAAACATATTAATTTATTTATTCATGTAACTAGTTGTAAGTTTTTCTTTGAGAATAAAATAAAATAATAGCCACTTTCCACATAATTTTTGGTTTTTAAGAGGCTTAGTTTGTTTCCTGCAAGCATACCTACACATATCAATTCCTGAATAAGGAGTATGGAATATTGGGGGCCAATCTTAAAATCACAAAGTTCTACTCCATCATTTTTCGACCAGGTCCGCGCGTTCGTAGAGCGCAGCGCTGCTCTCTGCCAGCCAGATCATGTGCACGTATGTGACGGCTCTGAAGCTGAGGCCAGCGCTCTGCTCAGTCTGATGCAGCAGCAAGGATCTGTGAAGCGCCTGTCGAAGTATGATAACTGGTAAGCCCGGATTGACTGACAAGCTGACGATACTAGTAATAACGAAATAGTATTAATGCTCTCTGTGAATCACTAGTTCGGGGAAGTACGACTGCTTGCATTACTGTTCCGGTTTGAAGGATGTGGAATTACAGGTACATATCATCGAGATAGTGTACTCTAGAGCCACAAATGTGGAAAAAAATGTCCGCACTAAAACTCGGCGCACGCCACGACATTGAACACTTTTCAAGCGGTAACGTCTAAATTAGTGCAAACGTGGCATTTGATGTTTATGTATGCCAACGACACACTCAGACGATTTTTTATAGTTTTCACTTCGATACTGTGACTATAGAGTACTATCTCGATGGCACATATGCCTCAAGTTAATGCAGTGTTTCCCCAATACCTACTGCTGGTGTCCATGGACAGCTTAGCCCGTATTTGCCCTTCTGAAATTATAGGCACGTGAACCTTCATGCCTCGTTGATGAACGCAGGGCATTGTACTTTACATTTTCTAAACATGCATGACATATGAAGCATTATTTGTTAATAAGTAATGGTTACCACTTAACATCAGGTGGGCTATGTGCTAGTTTCATCCTCAGGTAACTTAAAAAATACTGCTATTGCAGCAATATAAACCAAAAAACTAAGTTATTTCTCAATCATGATTAGGAAGTCCAAAATGCATTTCATTAAACTCGAATGTTCCCTTGCAGCTGGCTCGCTAGAACTGACCCGGCTGACGTGGCCCGCGTGGAGTCCAGGACCTTCATCTGCGCTGAGCGGGAGAGAGACGTGGTGCCGTCTGCTAGGGCTGGCCAGAAGTCAGCGTTGGGCAACTTCATTACTGCTGGGGATTATGAGAAGGCGGTGGGAGAACGGTTCCCTGGATGTATGATAGGTAAGGTCTGATTGACTGATAATTATTATTACTTCTGACGACCTCTGTGGCGCAGTGGGCGAAGGCCCGATTCAGAAGCAGAAGGTTGCGGGTTCAATTCCCGCCGCGAGACAAATGTATCTGTATGAATGTATGTGTGTATGTTCTGAAAATATTTGTCTCGGGTCTGGCTGGATGTTTTCATAAATGCAGTATGTATTAAAATAAATGTATTTTATGTAGTATTCAGTCATGTTCCCAAAATACTATCTCTTAGTTTCTCTGCTTTGTTTAAGGCCTACCTATTATTATGTATTTATCTCAAAACTCTGTTTGAGTGCGCTTATTTGACAATTTTATCATAATGAGACAGGTTTAAAGCACTTAGAGTGGCAATAATGCCATTATATTGCCCTACACCCCTAATGGTAAAAATCAAAATAAGAAGCTCAACACTGACTCCTAAAACACAAGTTTTTCTAACTTAGTTTAGGAGTTAAGGAGCCCACATTGTTTATAAAATTGTACGACACTCAAAGCGCACTGGCTAATTTTATTTTGTCTTTCATCTATTACTTTTTGAAATGTACAATAACCTGTTTTCCTTATTTGTCAATAAAGATTTTTATTATTATTATTATTATATAACAGCACGCGCCATTCCAACCCGCACTCCGAAACGTACGTGTAGATGCACGGGGCTGACAGTCCGATCTGGCATGTCGACGCGAAGGCAAATCTCACAGTTTTAACCGCGCATCACGTCAGTGATCAGTCCCAGATACACAGTCTAATCTTTACGCGCCATTAGCACGACAGTTTGATCCGCAGTCCAAGCCGTACAGATCGGACTGGTGTTTGGAACGCAGTCCCGATGCGTGGTCCGATCTTTACGTGTGCAGGGCGCTTAGTAGAACAACAGTAATTCATAACTGATTTCTTCCAGGCCGCACAATGTACGTGATTCCGTTTTCCATGGGTCCTGTCGGCTCCCCATTGTCCAAGATCGGTGTCGAAATCACTGACTCACCTTACGTTGTCTACTCCATGCGCGTCATGACCAGAATGGGTAAGTCTACCTTCTTCTTCATCATCATCAGCCTATAGTAGTCCACTGCTGGACATAGGCCTCTCCTAATCTGTGAAATTTATACAACCCATACCTTTTTCTCAACAAAGTACTATCAGCTACAAGTCCATCTTACCACCTTATGGGTACATTTTCTGTGCAGCGACTGGCTGCTAGCCCCGCCTTGTCACATACCTACCAAACAAAGTATTAATTAACAAAGCACTTTGAATAATATTATGGAACACTGCATTGTCATCATAAACGCCATATAAGGTAGTTTAACTAGTAGTTAAAGTACAAAGTAAATAATTATGTAAGTACCAAGCAATTTACCTATCTTGGCATGTAAATAACTACTATTATGCCCATACTAGACAAAAGCCTAGGTTTCTACTATATTTTAATAAAACCATTTTTCACATGGTTCCACCTATTTTTTTCTTAATTTATTTGTTCATAACACATAAGAACCCACTAATCGAGAAATATACATACGTCACGGAAAAGTCTTGAACGTATTTGTTTGTTTACTCTGGTCCCAATGGCTTTCCAAAAAAACCTGATATAACTCGTAAGTGTATTTGTTTTTTATTGGCCAAAAGCATTCAAAAACTTGTTCTATTCTTTAGGAACCAAGGTTGGTTGGCACATGTTTGTTTTTCACTGATTGGTACCCAAAGGCATTCAATAACTTTATAATTATATAATAATCTCAGGAGCCAAAGTTTTCGAAGCTTTAACGTCTGGACGAGTAGTTTGTCTTCTGCGTGCACGCAGAAATCGGTCCAGGATCTCTTAAATCAACGTATTTGTTAAGGCATTAAAAATAATCTATACTACCTTCCGCTCGCGGCTTCACTTGGTGCTCAGATAAAAAGAAGCCCATGTGTTAATCAAGGTCACAAACTATGTTCATTCTAAGTTTCTTCCAAATCCGTTCAGCTCTTTGTTCGTTCTTTGTGAATAATAAAGTTCTATAAATCGAGTTACGGAGTTGAGAGGGGACAACAATGTTCAATGTTTATTGCCATCATATTACATGTACGGTACTTTAAAGGTTAGTCAGGATCAATACAAAGATCAATACATAATATGTACTCAGTTAAGGTTTCGCATTTATAGTGTGATGTAAAAAGATATTGCTCAGGAATCAAGGCGTAGAAAATAAGACATGTTTCTACAAGGGGCTTTAAAAGCCTGTTGGCCTATTGCGCGACTGATAGCTAATCTATTCTCACTTCACTTCTTTATTAAATGGCTTCTGGGATAGTTTCCACAATTTCGCTAGTATCAAGTATAATTGTTCATAATAATATGAGGCAACGTAGTACGGTTTATGAGTCCAGTCGACCAGTCTTCAGTCAGGTCCTGTTTTCTGCTATAGCAATGGCGATTATAACAAAAGACGATCGGCGCACAGTTTTCTTCATCAGAGATTTTCTGTCCAAATCGTCTTTATTCCATTTCACTAATACTTGTGTCTTATAACTAACGTATAACGGTTAAAATACCATTAATAAAAATCGATTTACATTAGAAAAATACTAGAAAATAAAATTTAATAAAAATGACACAGCCGTCATTCAAGATGAAAAAAATGGTGTCCTAATCTATTCTCTCTCAGGAGGCAAGGTGCTGGAGGCATTACGTCAGGACGAGAGATTCGTCCGTTGTCTCCACGCGGTGGGCTCGGGGGGGACTGCGGGCTGGCCTTGCGACCCTCAGCGCACCATCATACTTCACAAGCCGACGGAGAACGAGATCATCAGCTACGGTATGTTAGAGACTTGGAGAGCGTGCTCCTTATTAGACCACATCTTCACCTGTTTTAGGTGCCATAGTCAAAGGAGTGACTAGTTATTTGATGTAAAAAAACTGTTTTTTTTTTATAATGTTGGACATATTTTTTTTATTTTTTTATCATATATTTACACATCATCTAGCGAAGTAAGCAGAGCTATGGATTGTACGTGATTGATTTAACTTTTTTCTGAAATGTATACTAATTACGTAATCAAATACATAGAAAACACACACACCCTAGACAAATATTTGAAGCTCATATAAAAAATAACTCGCGGCGGGAATCGAACCCGAAACCTTCTGTGTTAAGGCGCGTTTTCGCCCTCTACTCCACCTTGACCAGCTATTTTAGCATTTTTTTTATTTGCTTTAGGTATTGTTACAATAGTTCTTAATCATAAATAAGGTTCCTTAATACTTAGTCAATTAGAGACATGCAAATAATTAAAAATTGTCATGCAGAATTTAAATAAAATGTTATTTAATACTAATTACAGTATTTTAAGGCTTTCGCCCTTGCTCTAGAAATTGTAACCGCAATTTTTTTAGAGAGACAACTCTTTTCATAATATGTAAGGGTCTTATTATGGTCTGTTGGAAGTTTTAAGTTGTAACCCTGGAATGCATTACGGTTCCCATAATAGGTAATAACACAAAGATATTTATTTTGTTGTAATAAAATAATCTACCAAAAGGTAGTATGTTGTATGTTTACCTTAAGGCGACGATACATGTCAAACCTCCCTCTCGCTCGCACTATTCAAAATTTTTGAAGATATAAAATCATTAGATGTATTTATGCAAAATAGCAAACCTTCACGGCCTAGAAAATAACAATACAAAGGTTCAGCAAGAATATTATGTTGAACCCAACACGTTTTCCTACCAAAAAATTTGCACCAAAATTGATCACATTAGTGCAATTGTTTTGGTAAGAAAACGTGATAGAATCAAAATGATATTCTTGCTGAACCTTTGTATTGTTATTTTCTAGGCCGTGAAGGTTTGCTATTTTGCATAACTACATTCAGCGATTTTATATCTTCAAAAATGTTGAATAGTGCGAGCGAGAGGGAGGTTTGACATGTATCGTCGCCTTTCATAAGTTGGAAGGACAAAATGCCTGATGACCTTCATGACTTAACCTGTCTATTCTGGGCTTAATTAGTATCCGGTGCGAACAGAGGGCTTACCACAGGTTTTTATAGTTTACGAAAACTTTATAAGTTTCGGTATCTTTCCATACATTTTCAGTACAGCGCCTCTAGGGAAACGTGCATGAACTACGAAAATGTATGGAAAGATACCGAAACTTATAAAGTTTTCGAAAACTATCAAAACCTGTGGTAAGCCCTCAGGTATGTTGATACTCAACATGAAATATAATTGTTTCGACTTCAGGTAGTGGATACGGTGGCAACAGTCTTCTTGGCAAGAAATGCTTCGCTTTGCGCCTGGGATCGGTGATCGCAAGACGCGAAGGATGGCTGGCCGAGCATATGCTGGTAAGAAACTATATAAGATAAGAACGAAAGGACATTGTCCATTTGTCTGTTGAAAGCCGAACTGAAATAGCATGCGTAGAGTTGGAGCGGTTCATTGTTATTAGTGCGTACCTACAGCCCACCATCCGCCTCATATGATATTTTTGAAAGCTCATGGATGAAATATTGTTTAGACTATTTAAAACAAACGAAAATATTATTACATGCGGAGACCTCAATATAAATTTTCTTTATGTTTATTAATTGAGTACTAGAATTACAATCTACTATAAATATTCCGGTTTGTCTTTTTCTACAGTTTGATATTAGGTTGATAGTTGATACGCGGGACAATGGAAGCGATGATGAAACCCAAAATGGCTTTTCATTGGTTCAAATTGGTTACGATAGTAACAGTATTATGTCAATGGTTTTCGTCATCGTTTATCATTGGTCGGTCGTCATCACTACGTGTATGTCAATATCAAAGTCCCAACCAACCTATATTTACCAAACTGTAAGTATCTAGGTCCTTTTTAAAGAACATTCGGCGTAATCAACTCAACAAACAAACTCCTGTTTGTCTTCATTCTATGTAGTTTAGAAGGGACAAGATAAAAATGTCTCTTTACTAACTTTTTTTTTTTGTACATAATTTTAATAGATTTTTGTAAATTAATTACATATTTTTTGATTTAATAAATAAGTGCATGCTGCTTTATATCTCTTTCGTATATCTTAAATTATTATTTACTTACTCTATTTTTTTACTCGCTCGATCCAAGTGTCATTCTTTTATGCATGTTGTCTATCATCTTTAATTATAGTAGCACTAAATTAATGTCATATTACTTGTTACTACTCAATTTTTATGGGTGTATATTATGTTGATGATTCTTAATAAATAAACAAATAAACTAGGGAGATAGATACTTCCTCAACAACAACAACAACAACAGCCTATTCAGTCCACTGCTGGACATAGGCCTCCCATATAAGAAGGGGGATATGCCGATAATCCCCACGCTGGGCATGCGGGTTGGGGATCGCAGGGTACAGCTTCTCGCACCGCCGACGCTGCTGCCCGTCGGCGCACACGAGATACTTCCTCACTTTTACAATAATATCTTTGGAAATTGTAACTTTTTTTTCCTTTCGTATGAACTAGAAATTGAGCTAGAAGGTTTGTTAATAATTTAACCGATTTTCTGAACTAGAAATGTGTAAATTAAAAGGAGAAAATAGATCGATGCTCATGTCACGCGTGCTTGCTCACATTGCAATTGATTGATGGATTTAGGTATACCTGCTTGTTGCATTGTATGCACCTAACTGTATATTATGTATTATGCATTGTATGTAATATTGTTGGGGGCTATTAGAGCTATTGCCTCACTATTACATACATGTCCTTTAAAAAGAACATCAGGGTTTGTTTATAGCTTGTTATAGCTTGACAACTACCATTTACGAAAACTAAAGATTTAAAAAACTATGTTATTCAAGATTTCCGTATTCAACGGCAAAAATGCAAGGTAAATCTTAAAACGAGTCACGAAAGTTTCGTCAGAATCAGAATGATTGTTACAGAATTATTAACAGTTTGAAAAATCTAGTGTCAATTTACTTTTGTTGCTGACTGTACCCAAGATGGTCTAAGTAGCCAATCCTAACTATAGGATATAGATAAATACTTAAATAGAAAACTATTTAACTGTAGTCACATCAACATAAACATTAAGGCCTGTGCAGACCGGGACGTCATGGCAAGGTATTTCAATTTTTACCAAAGAACATTCAAACCTATCATAATAGAAATACCATACATACATAAATTCCTATGTTTTAAAATAATGCCGTGACGCCCCTTTCGATGCCGCGGGATAATTTTAAAGCATAGGAATTTGTATCGTATTTCTATTTCGATAGGTAAAAAATTGAAATCCCTTGCCACGCCGTCCCGGTCTGCACAGGCCTTTATTAAAAGTACAATGGCACAATGGGCGGTTTTATCGCTTAGAGCTATTTCTTCCAGACAACCTTTAGATGGATATACCTAGCTCGACAGGCATAGTACCTCCTACGTCTTATCACATTCATAAAATGTAACTATTTGTACAGATCGTTGGCGTGACTGACCGTCACGGCCGCAAACGCTACATCGCTGCCGCGTTCCCGTCAGCATGCGGGAAGACCAACCTCGCCATGATGACTCCAACCCTCCCAGGGTACAAGGTGGAGTGTGTGGGGGACGATATAGCCTGGATGAAGTTCGACGAGAATGGCGTTTTACGAGCTATCAACCCCGAGAACGGGTTCTTTGGTGTTGCACCTGGTAAGAAAATTACTCATGCTAAAAGGGTTCCGTACTATTGTATAGGAGTCCCGTAAAAAAATATTCTGTTTTTAGTGTTTGTTGTTTAGCGGCTTTAGAAATAAGTACATCATTTCTGTGAAAATTTCAATTGTCTAGCTATCACGGTATTCATGAGATACGCACTGGTGACAGACAGACGGACAGTGGAGTCTTAGTAATAGGGTCCCGTTTTTAAACTTTGGGTACGGAACCTTAAAAACTGTTTTCGAGTAGATATCTAACTGTTTTCGAGTATAACTCGATACTCAATATTTTTATTGTTTCCTTAAGTAAGTAGGTATACAGGTGATAAGGTATAAAGGTAAGTTCTTATGGACCCTGATGGGCACTACAATAGTTAGAATAGTTAGAGAGAATACTTAAATATGTCACGTAATCTTAAATTATTACTTAATTCTATGCAGGTACCTATTTATGAAATGTATAAACTTTAACTAGTCTAATCAGACCAACAGAACTAATTAGACCTTACGTACTACTATATCCTACCGCTACTTTAACTTCCTACGATCAAATCAAAGGCGGGACTCGAACCCGTGATTTTCCCTTTGAGCGCGGCTCAGTCCTCGACTCACCCGTTTTTTTGGGGAAAGAATCATGAAAGAGGTTTCTACTTAGGTAGGCGTACCTACCTAGGTACGTATAAGTACAAAGCGGTTCATTGAAATCGAAACGAATTTTTTTTCATCCGAATAGTTAAGTTTTATTTTGTCTTCAGGAACATCTCAAGCTACAAACCCCATGGCAATGGCAACGATCTTCAAAAACACCGTGTTCACGAACGTAGCGGAGACGAAAGATGGAGGCGTGTGGTGGGAAGGCATGGGCAATGCTCCCGAAGGTCTCACCGACTGGAAGGGACAGCCTTGGGATGCTAGCAAGAAGACTTCCGCAGCGCATCCCAATTCAAGGTATCATTTGAAATTATTGTGTTGTCTCATTGAAATAGGATATTATGATACAAAGAAATTATCTTATTCTGAATCCATCCAACCTCTTTGCTTAGTTCGCGTTGGTAGAATACGTTAGCGTTTATAAGCTCCTTGGTAGAATCACAGAAGAAAGGTAGAATACAAAACGCCTTGCCCTTTCGTAATTAAAAAAGTAACGAATCGCTTATGGGCCTGTGTTTCCAGCTTTGATAAAATTACCCTAGATTGAGGTTAATAGTGTGCATAAGCGTAATTTACTATTAAATTCAAAGTGGGAATACTGTGTTCTGCCAGGTCAGTGTTATTTATTTATTTTTTGCTGACTTTAATTTGTATGGAGGTTTAAAATTAAAGCGACTTAATATTTTAAAGGATTTATATTTATATAGTCTTGTTTTTTTTTTTAATATTTTAATATTCAGTTTTAATAAATCTATTCATCACTCTTCAAACCAATATTATTAATGCTTAAGTTTGATTGTATAGTGTGTGTTTGACCCATATAACTTCGTAACGGATTTGAATGAAACTTAGATACATTTTCTGACTTGGATTAACGCATAGGCTGCTTTTTATACCGAAGCCGCGGGCTAGCTAGTAATGTATCAAATAATAAGGGAATGTCTTTTATCAACTTAGCCAGTATTTTATTCTGGGTAGGTACTTACCAAACTTTATTCACAGATTCTGCACTCCAGCTGGCCAGTGTCCGATCATAGACGATGAATGGGAAAGTTCGGAAGGTGTGCCTATTTCCGCCATCTTGCTGGGAGGTCGTCGACCTGAAGGAGTCCCTCTGGTGGTTGAGTCGAGAGACTGGCAACACGGCGTGTTCATGGGTGCCACTATGAGATCCGAAGCTACTGCTGCTGCTGAGCATAGTGTAAGAACATTACCTTAATAAGTCAGTTTACTAATACTACTAAGCTTTCTGGAGATATGAGTAATGATACTTTTGTTACAAAAATAGGTCGTCTTCATTATAATTGTGTAACAGCGTTTAGCATTGCTCACTACAAAAGTCAGGCCTACGCCTGACTTTTGTAGTCCTTGTATACTTTTATTTGCTATTGTATTTTTGGGAGGTCTAGTGTTCAGTAGTGGACTTCTACAGGCTCTTGATGACTATATAGGTGCCGTTTTGAGTCTGTCATCGCAACTACTCCTTTATCCCGTCGACAGGCGACATTGTCACACCAGTAACAGTATTGGCTTAGCAGTGAAATATTGTAAGACTCGCATTCAAGAACCATGCTGTGGACCCTCAGCTACCCCCGAGTAGTCATCCGAGCTGTCATTTGTATTGAAAGCTGACAAAAATCAATGAAAAATCAATTGAGTCAGGACATCGAGAAATCACCCTAGAGAGCTATGGGGTGATTCCTCAATCAGTTAGGATCACCTTGAATTCAGTTCATGATTCGACTGAAACTATTATTTTTGTGAAATACCCTACCTAAGGTACTTACCACTGTAATAATTTAACTTTATGAAATCTTCTGACAGGGTAAAGTAGTGATGCACGATCCATTCGCGATGCGTCCATTCTTCGGCTACAACTTCGGCGAGTACTTACAGCACTGGCTTTCGATGCCACAGCCGGGACGTAAGATGCCAAAGATCTTCCACGTCAACTGGTTCCGAAAGAACGATGAGGTAATTTTAATTTATCTAACTTTTTCGGGTATTTTATTCGTCAATATCTTCCTATCTCCCTATAACTTTATATTCCTCGTTTACTAGAAGGTACCTTCATAATCACGGAACAGTAAACAAACTACACAGTTACTAAGTAGGTTACTGTTTAGTGTTCATTTATTTAAGCACTCAGTTGTTGAAAATCAACATTGATAATGCTGTGTTGGAAACTCCAAGCATTTCATTTAAAATTGATTCACACAATGTCCAGCTGAGGCCGAGAAACTCAATTGCCCACTGAAATGTTAAGGCGACGATACATGTCAAACCTCCCTCTCGATAGCACTATTCAACATTTTTGAAGTTATAAAATCACTGAATGTAGATGCAAAATAGCAAACCTTCACGAAGAGGGAGGTTTGACATGTATCGTCGCCTTAAGTACCGGTCCAGTTTTTACAAACTTTGAAAGTTTATCAATTGGCTTCTTTTGAATTCCGACAGATGGAATGTCAAAGTTTGCAAGAGCAAGAGTTAGTAAATGCAGCCTCTGTAAAAAATTGTATGAATGTACTTTTATTAGACAACATACTAGTCAACTAATTGTGACAATTTGCAATACAGACTCTTTTTTGCTACTAGTTATAATTAATTAAAAGAAATAAGGGAGGAAATACATGATGTTTAACGAGGAGTTTAGGGAACATCTTTCAAAATTATAAATTTTCACTACATTCTGATACAATTAAAGTTTCAATGAATGAATTCGCGTTAGGCATTAGGTTCAGCTTGTAATAATAGCTATAATGTTTCATAAATAAATTTGATTAAACAGGGCAAGTTCCTATGGCCCGGCTTCGGTGAGAACTCTCGCGTACTCGACTGGATCCTCCGCCGTTGTGACGACGAGCCCTGCCACGTTGAGACTCCGCTAGGAAACGTACCGGCTGCGAACGCACTTAACACCGAGAACCTAGGCGCTTTGGATATGAAGAGCCTTTTCAGTATACCTAAGGACTTCTGGCTACAAGAGGTTAGTCGAAAATTTATCCAGTCAACCAACTAAGTTCTAATATTCGAAATCCTTAACTCCAGAATTGGCCATTTGTTCATACGAAAAGAATATCTAACCAGTATTTTGGCTGATATTTAAACCCTTTCAGATTCATGGGAATGGCTATTTTATTTGTGTTTGAGGATCTAAGTGGTATGATCGTTTTAGCTTGAGATTACGTGACAATCAATGTAGATTCAATATAAAACAAGAATTTTAGATAAAGGTAAAAAAATTAAAAAGTCATCTATTGTAGTATACTTTGTAAAGCAACAAGCTCATTGTTCTTTCCTTAGTGTTATTGTTCTATTTGTTTATGTTTGTGTGAGACGTGAGTACAATAAAGAGTTTTCTATCTATCTATTGTAATAAAAAAATGTTTTTTTTCAGGCCGATGCTATCGAAAAGTATTTCAAAAACGAAGTAGGCGAGGATCTACCGCGCGAGATGTGGGAAGAACTAGACAAGCTGCGTAAAAACATAAAGCAATCATAAACCAAAGATTTATATAAATTATCTACTTTTATAAGGTCGTTAAATGTTCATGGCCCATTATATTTTTAATAAGGATGACTTGTGACGTGAACTAAATCGTAATTTATGTAACGAGATTAAAAATTTACGCTAGGAACATAAATCTCTTAGACATTCCCGATTTTAGAGTTTTGATTTGTAATCTTTATGATACCTGAAAGGCATGAATGTGCCTGTAATGTTATATTTAAATGTATGTTAGAATAAGCTAAAAAAAGTTAAGTTATATAAAGATTTATTATGGAGAATGATATTTTCTATTCGGAAATACCAGGCTGTGTTAGATAGGATATTAAATTTATTTTAAGTAACTGTAAGAAATTAAACTTTATTCTAAATTATGTAGGTACCTATAATAATTATGTTAATGATAATAAAACCAAGACATTTTAAATTGTGTTTTACTGATCCCAACTATTTAAGTATGCCTTACATTTTTAAATACTTTTCGTTTTTAACTTTAAATTATTATTGAGTTTTTATTGGTTTTATTTCATGTGCTTAGCAGAAAATACTCTCACTCCATCTTGCGTAGAAGCCCTCGCGTATTTTGTTAAAAGCGCGTTCACGTTTAGTTTCTCTGTTGCGTAGCATCTGTAAGAAAACAGCATTTATTTTTTTGGTCCTTCGTGCCGGATTTTAAACATAATAAAAATGCTGGATACTATCACACATCATGATGTAGCCCCAAATTAAGCAGAGCTTGTATTATGTGAACCACGTGATTGATATACTACACCAATAATCTATACTACACAAAAACATAGGTACATTTTTATAATAATAATAAAAAGTCTTTATTGATAAGTTGATAACACAGTGATCGATACAATTCATTTTTAAAAAATTATATTAAAACTAAGCAATTACGTTTCAAAAGGTGGTGTTATCGTATTGCACGATTTCTTCCAGACTAACTATTATTTATTATACATATCCAGACCAGAAACAAATACTTACCAATCATAAGAACATTTGTGTCGCAGTGGGGAATAAACCCGCATTGTTTGGTATTATGTTATCTCTACTTTGGCATAGTATTTGATATGTAAACTTACTCAATATAAGGTGAAATTTGGTCCACTGTCCACTTCGGTTTGGTCTGGAATAAGATCTTGAACCGTTCGTTGATATTCTCTGGCAAATCACTTTCGGAAAATCCCCAAACCACTTGCGGTGTACTTGACTTGTCTATCAACGCGATACCTGATAACAGGGACTCCTGTAAGATGTAAACAAAATATTTTCCTTATGCGCACTATTTATGTTTCTCGAATCAACAAGTTTTTAAAGGATTTTTTATAAGAGACTAGCCTCCACCCACGGCTTTGCTCGCGAGGTACCCGGATAAAAAGTAGCCCATGTAATAATCCAGGTCACAAGCTGTATACCTATTATGTTCAGAATTTAATTTAAATCTGTTCAGTTTTGCAGAGTTGAGTGGAAACAAGCATACTCTCCTTTCTCTCTCACACACACACACACACTGGGATAGGGATGACAAATGAAATATTCTAATTAGCCCGTCATTTACATTATCAAAAAATATTGGGCACGTATTTTTTCTATTGATAATTAAACAAGAAATGACAAAGATATAGTGCGTTGAAGTTCCGCGTGATGTCACGGGTTAGTACACTTTTTACATAGCTAGATGTCACGAGCCCCCACTCCCGAACTTTGACGATCTTTATATCCGTCAATTTTTATTTATTTGATAAATAAAACAAATACGTGTCCAACATTATTTGTTGATCTCTCTGACAGACTAATTAGATTTTTCTTTTCCCAGTCGTCCTCCCTATTCGAATTGAAGGATATACGAGGGACGTACTAGCACTCGCACGCTGTAGTATTTTTAAGTTAGTTTAAAAAAAAAGAAAAAAAAAAGAAATTTACCTACTTTTCCAATTTTTTTTATAAATATTTAAGCTGTAGTTAGAATCCATCTGAATCTAAAATGTCCTTAAAACTATGAAATATTAACTTATATCAAGAAAATTTAACATACATCTGTTACCATTCCTTCAGGTACCGAATCGCGCCAGGCTTGTAAAAATTCAACTAAATTGAATTTCCCCGCGCTCTTCAATAAAACTCGAGCTAAGAATCTGCATACTTTGTCTTGCTTATACTGATAATACTGGATACCATCTTCTATCATCGTTTTGGTCGTGTAAAACCCAAAAACAGCTTCTAGTATACATCCAGGAACTAGGTCTTTTAAACTTTCTAGAGTCACTTCTCTAGATACTTTATCTAAAGGCCACGAGTTCTCCTCAATCAGATCTAGCATATATGAAATCACTCTGAACTCGAAATCGAAGTCCAAAAGTCGGTAATACCCATCTATGTTTATAGCTTGGATTTTGATCAGTTCTTCATTCAATTCCTTTCTAGACGCTTGTATCTGGTCGAATATAGCTTCGTAACTAAGTAGTTTTGACTTATCAACCACGTATTCTAGTTCTGGACCTTGATATTTAGAAGGTTCTAGTAGTTTGGCCAGTTTAGATAGTCTAGGCTTGCAAGGCTTTAGTTCGTAGTAGGTGAAGAAAGTGTTGACTATGTCTTTAGTTTCTATCTTTCTAGGAGGTTTTCCGTCATCGGAGTCTGTAGATTTGTTTAGACTTGCGTTAGATTTATCGAGTGAAGTGTCTGAATCGTCCATGGAATTATTCTGTATGGTCTCATCTAGGCCGGTTGAAGCTGCGAACAGTAAGTCTGGGACAAGAAGGAGGCTGTTGGATGTTTCTGCTTCTTTCACATCATATGTTTTATCGTTTGTACATAAAACTACGTTTTCATCTGGATCTCCTGCGAATTTAGAACCAATTTAATCAAATAAATACCTAACAAATTCCTTCATCATCATCCGCAGCCCGATTTCACCCACTGCTGGGTATAGTCCTCCCTTTGCTCCTGCCACTTGCCACGGTTCTGAGCTAGCCTGATCCACTGGCAGTCCACGACGCTGACTATATCGTCAACCCATCGTAGAGTAATAATATAACTATCGTTCCGTTCTAGTTATTAAATCAATAAACAACAATAAACAATCGTGCCACTGGACGGCCGACACTTCTCTTCCTAGTCCTCGGCCACCATTCTGTTACTCCTTTCCACCACGTCTCGCCAGGTGTCCTGCCCAACTCCACTTTAGCTCCATTACCCGTATTCCGAACAAATTAGTTACATAATATTAATTAAAATAAATAACTGCATTTAAATTTATCAAGTTTATTTTTGTGAAAACGATGTAGGTACCAACTCATGCTTTTTTATTCGTTAACTTCTGAACTTAAGCAAACATCACTTGTCCGTAGTGCACCCTACTAACAAACGGTGCTCTGGCGCCCGGCTGATTGCAGCATAGCGCAGCCTAACTCCGGCTTCAGCCTAACAGCAAAGTTCTCAAACCGCCGACGGGCAGCAGCATCGGCGGTGCGAGAAACTGTGCCCTGCGATCCCCAACCCGTATGCCCAGCGTGGGGATTATGGGCATATCCTCCTTCTTTCTTCCTAACAAATGCCTATGTCCAACAGTAGTCTGATGTATGTTAGTGTTGTTGGGTCTTTTATATGTAAAAAATGTATTTATGTAGTTTATCAGGCATTTATGTGGTTCCCATAATACAAGCTCTGTTTAGTTTGGGACAACATGATGGTGTCTGTGTGTGTGATAGCGTCCAATTTACCCTTGAAAATGAGTTCATTTCCAGATTCAATTTGCTTCAGAAGATTATCATCTAGCAGCATCAGCCTCAGATTTTCATTTTGTTTACTGGGCGCCGGGAATCTCAAAACTTGTGTCGTTTCAGTTAACTCAGATTCATGAAGCTTGGCAGTTTTAATAACTTTTCTAACTTGATCTGAAGTCCTCGTTTCGCTGAAATAAAAGTAGGATTAAATATGTACATATCACAGCGCTATTTTGAATTTTCCCGCGTTGGAATAATTTTAAGCCCGAGATGGTAACATTATTACTGTCTATGGCCATCTATCAGCCTGACATTTTCCTCACTGTCAGTCAGTTCACTTCAGTCTTGCCATTTTGACATTGACGTCTACCAAATTCCGAATGAGTTCCGATCGTAAATTCACGAAGTGATTACCGAAACACGTTTTTTATTGTAATTTTAGTGGTTTAGTTCAAACAAAACGATATTATGTCGCTCTTCAGTGATATATTGTCGCCGAAAAGCGAGGAGAAGACAAGCCAAGCTGGAGCGAGCTTATCTCCGTACCTCAACTTCGACCCTTCCTACATATCAAAAGTTCAGCCAGAATTCTTGTACCCTGATGATAGCCACATGGCATCTACAGCACGAAGGTCTAATGTAGCCCTGCCTATCATTGGAATGTCTTTCATGACCGGCTCAGGTAAATGATGAAATATAACCTTGAATTTTTACATAACACCAACAAACACCAGATATGTTGATACGAAAACAATGTTCAAATTCATTTCTAATGCCTACGACCCACCGTCTCTGTCACGCTATTAGTAGGTACTAGTGTATACCTAGATCACGACAGAACTTTGTCCCTCTGTAGTTAGGCTCTGCAAATGATTCAACCGATCCTGGTACAATCCAAACTATAATTATAATATACTACTATAACTTACTACTTGCAGCTTCAGAGGATAAAGGTTGTGAGTAGTGTATGGTGTGATTCACACTCCAAAGTATAGGAAAATTTAATGTTATCACTAATACTGTTACAAAAGCTCAGTTATGACACATGAAATTAGTAAGAAAACTTTTGCAATCCTTTAATTTTCCTAGGGACTCTCTGATAGTCCGGTACATTATAAACTGTCCGTCTTATTCATAACAGTTCTATAAACCTCCAGATAGCTAAAATGGCATTAAAATATAATGTCACCCCTTTTAATTTTCGTTTAAATGACAGGTACAAGCATACTATATCGAGCATTATAAAATAATATCTGGTTATGAATAAGGGGTTTAATTTGTTAACTTTTTTTCAGGATTAGGAGGCATGACTGGATTGTACAAAGGTCTCAGAGCTACCACACTGGCAGGACAAGTAGGCAAAGTACGAAGGACACAAGTAGTCAACTATATCATGAAACAAGGTAATATTCACAAACTGACCTCTTAATTAATGCATCATAGTGGAGTGCCGGGAGGCAGACACAATAGAAAATCTACAGTGTGTAAATTTTAGCACTGAACATGAACAGGTTATGGACATAATGAGACAAAAGCCATAAACCAAGAAGTGAAGTGAACAGGTTATGAACACTAGAAACATCTGTCAGAAACTGCAATTTGATTTTTTTTTGTTGCCTGTTCAAGGCTTAAGAAGTTTTGATCAGCTTGTTATATTTATACACTTATTCATATAATTGGCCTTCAAGATAAGGAATAAGGGGGCCTTTTGCGCAACTATTTAAAACCTTTTTTTACCTAGATGTAGCATAGCAAGCTGATCAAAACTTATCCTGTTCAAACAAAAAAAATCTAATTGTAGTTTCTGAGAGAAGTTTCTAGTGTTATTATCCTGTTCAGTGCCAAAATTTACACATTGTAGATTTTGTATTCTGTAGCACTCCAAAGTTACATAGGTAACTTTTATCAAACTCTGACACCAGAGTTGACCACCAGCTTTTGAATGCCAATATATTCTTGCAAACTCTGTAGCCTTCATCATCATCATCATCATCGCAGCCCAGAATAACCCACTGGGTATAGGCCTCACGTAGGCCAGCATCTTGTCCTCTATAGCCTTATTACAAAATAAATCTTCCAGTTCATCAACTTCTACAGTGAAAATGTTTTGTTTCCAGGCACAACCACTGGCTGCACACTAGGCATCATTGCATCATTCTACTCGTGCATAGCTCTCGGAGTAACCTGGCTTCGAGATAAAGAAGATACCGGTAACACCTTCATAGCAGCAGCGACCACAGGCATCATCTACAAAAGCACCTCTGGCATCCGCTCTATGGGCTTAGGTGCCGCTGTAGGCCTCACTCTAGCCGGAGTATACACATTAGTAACAGATAATGACAACATCTGGAGCAAAGCGAAATACAACCGATTGTGATCAAAACGCCTTTAGTTTTATGTGAACAGACTGTTTTTTAGTTTTATTTATGTTATTGATGCATCCTACCCATTGCTATGGATTTTTAAGAATTATTCATTGTTATTGTGATAAACTTAAAGTAGGTACATAAATTGCTCCAATAAATTCATGATTGGGTGTTGTCTGTATATTGTAGCTTGCTCAATAAGGATAAAGTCACATTCAATGGGTAGGAAGCTCAAATCATCACCAAAGGATCTAAGTGCAAAAAGACTTATTTGCCCCATGTCTAAAGCACAGTAGATTTATCTGTGAAGTGTTATCAAATCATTGACCGATATTGTTTCCCCTGATCGGTAAGCATAGCACAATTTTACTTAAGTGTTAAATTAAACAAATTATTTGAAAAATAATGTTTATTTCATTTATATATCTGTGCATTTGTACATTTATTTACAAGTTTCAAACGATGATGGATGTTATCAGTAGTGGAGGATGCTAAATGATTGAGCAAACAATTGCAAACTGCATAAGCCAAAAAGTACCAAAAATATAGTTGGGTTATTCTACTTTTGGCACCAACATGTTTTTTACTAAAATATATTGATCAATTTGGTCATAGAATGATCAAGCTTATCTTCTAGGTAGGTTATTATTATTAGGTACTAGGTAATTATTCTATTATAATTGGCGAATAAGCACAGAATTTATCTCAGTAGGTAGGTACACAGCAATGTAACTACATCAATGTCAAATAGATATGGAAGACACACAGATAAAAGCTGTTACTTATCTAAAATAGCAGCCATGGATTATTCTTTCTTAATGTCTAGTTATTTATTATATAACAGGTTAATAATATCTCTGGACGATTGTTTATCTACTTACATTATCTAAATGCCACAAGATTTTATCAGAAAATACCAACTTTTGGTTGTATGTGTTGGACTAAACTGGGCAAATAATTTTGATGAAAGTTCTTTTTGAAAAATGATTCTTTTATTATGAGATTCTAAAACATTGAAACCTGGGTTTTGTTATTCAAAGTGGTTGAATTTTTTTTCTGGTATTATCCTATTTTTATTGGTTTAATACTTAATTGCTATTTGGTTCATCAATAGAAAATTTAGTTTGTTTATTAATTCATTGTCTTTTCTATTTTTGTTTATGTATACTCTACCTAATAAACTTTTAATTCGCGCAGATACCGCGCGTTTCAAGAACGCGCGTTTACAACACCACTGATATTTTTACGTGTGCTTAGGTTACAAGGCTGCGACTGAATCTCGTTTGAATTGCGTTAACGCGCTTCATCTGCGCGCATAAAAACGCCCTGTGCTTAGGCTCTAAACAAGTCAGTTATAATAATTAAACCCAGAGGGCTTACCACAGGTTTTGATAGTTTTCGAAAACTTTATAAGTTTCGGTATCTTTCCATACATTTTCGTAGTTCATGCACGTTTCCCTAGAGGCGCTGTACTGAAAATGTATGGAAAGATACCGAAACTTATAAAGTTTTCGTAAACTATAAAAACCTGTGGTAAGCCCTCAGGAGACATTAATAATCTGGTTTGGTTAGGCACTAGCTCACTATTGATTCTTATAGAAGAGAACAAAGTGGGCTATTAGTCAAGATAGGCCATTTGCCTAAAATAGTTTATTACTAGCATTGATAAAGTAAAACATTCCATCTCACTCCATCTTCTCACAAGTCGAGAGACACTGTAAGGTACACATTTTTCTATATCAATGGACACTTTGAAAAAATTTTGTTAATTATAACATCTTAGAGTCTCACACACATACAATAGAGAACTGAATTTTGCAGTCATTGCTGCATCCTCCAAGGTTTGGGGCGCAGCAGTGCTGATGTCACGATCCCGCATTCAATATTGACTTCATATCATCAGGCAAAACACAGTTAAGGTCATCCAACCTCCTTGCTAGCAGTGTCCGTGTATTGTCAGCTACTGGAGGATTACTTTTCAAAACTTCCCTCAGTTTTAACACCATATCCACAATTTCAACCTCCTTCTTCCCAATGGACCACTTCTTTAGATCACTTTCGGCTAATGCTTCTAGTTGCAATGCTTGAAGCTTGTTTGTCAAATCGCTATGCCTTTCATGGAACCATGCACTGAAATTGGGTGTTCTGAAAAAGTTTCTGTAGAGGCCGATCCAGTCTCCTTTTATACCAGTAGTCAGTTGAGGTCCTGATTGTTGGAGCATAGCAAAAAAGTCTTCAGGATTAAATGGGTTAGGTACAGGAGGAGCTCTGAATGGGGAAATATTTTTCTGTAAAGGCATCAGAGATGCCATGTATCTCTCTAAAGGAATCATAAAGCTTTGAGTCAATTCTAGCAAATGTCTTTTCACCATGGCTGTCTGAACTTCTGATGGACGGTCAGTCCTGATTCCGTTATGTAATTTCTTTATAATTGACTTGTCCTTTTCTAAAAACGCTTTATACTGAGTATAGACTCCTGGAGCCGTATCCAAAAGCTTAATGTTCCCAACTTTCCTCAATTTAGTTTTTATTGTACTGGCATCACCAAGTTTTATAGTGTGCGGCCAGTGTTGCAATGTTTTCGTAAAGAATGGATTTGTTACACCAAGTATGACGCAAGGTGGGTTGAACTGCTTTCTAGTGAACTCTTTGAATTCACTATCATGTATAGTGAAATAAGGGCGGTATTCTGCTGAGAAAGGCAGGGGCTGGATTAAGCATGTTAATGCTTGAACCAAAGCTGAACATTCAGTTGGTGAACTTGCCATAACAACAATGGGTTCTGCAGTCAATACCAGCTCCCAAAGTAAATGTAGGTGAGAAATCACACTTGACAGAGCATCAAAAACATTAACATCCTGTAGAGATGCCAAGATATGGGGAACATTCCGCGAATCTAGCGGCTTGGCAATATCTGACCTTGTAATTTTTCCAGTCTGTTGGTTCGGAATGTATGACTGAAATACTGTCCCCAACACTGGTAGCAAAACATTCTGACCTGCGTCTAAAGTTGGCCATCTATTGATATCATGGCAGGCAGCTTCTAGACTTCTCTCGCCCTCCTCAAAATGTTTGGGGGCAATGAGCTGTATGACCTTGTAAAACAGGTTACTAAAGGGCAGTCTAGTTAATAAGATTATACTTTTTTGGAAGTAGCCTCGAGGCAGCGACGGATCTTTAACCTGACGGAAATAAACGAAGCCCCAGTAGTGCGTGGAATCAGCGCGTAGAGTAGGTACACTTTCCTCATTGTATATCAACTGCTGGCGTGTCAATGGCGACCTTGACCGTAACCGCACATGAAACTGTGTGTCACCCATGCATCCTGAATTAGAATCCGGGAACGCTAGATAGCAGATATTGCATTTCTCCTGGTCAGTCAACTTTACACCCGGTGGGTAAACGCTTTCCATAGCCTGCCCCAGCTCTAAATCGAAGGTTACGACACAGATACAATGCAGCCAGTCTGAGAACTGGCTCCATTTAGCTTGGTACTCCAATTCTTCCGCGGTAACATCGTCGTAGGAATGCATTCCACAAGCCATAGCAGAGCATTTATTTTTTAACCATTCCGGAACTATATTTCAGATTCTTGTTAACACAACACTAGAGCACACACAATTATCATTGTTTGTAGCGCGTAAATGAATTTAGAAACATTTTTTATTCACAAAAAACGGTAAAAACAACGGAGCGCACGCAAGACGCAAAACAGCTGTTTGTCTATCCGCGCAACATGGCGGCACTGACTGACTTGCGCTAGCCGCTGGCGCCAAATAATTCTTTCATTTGATTTGACTACTTATTTAGATTTATAGGTCAAGTAAGCAAATGTAAACTTACCCACAGTCCATGACTTTTGATATCACTAAACTTTTAAACTTTAGTTAACATTAAAAAGTTCGGTAAAAGTTACAAATCAACAACTTTTGGATTTGACATTTCGAAGTTTTTAGTTCTTAGCGTTTCATTTTACGCAGTAGACAAATTTTTGGTTCTTAATTTTTTTTTGCATGGGCTTTTTTTATTATTGACATACAGAGTGGGGCAAAATTTTACCTTGAGGGCAGCCACATTTTCTTTTGTAGTTAGAAAGTTTTGTTCTGAGGAAACTATACATTTATTTTGAAGAAAAAAAACCAAAGAATTTTCGGAATTTTGAAAAAAATGTACAGTCAGCCTAGAAAATGACATTTGTCAAAAAAACAAGTTGGCCTCAATCGACTCTATTTCCCAACAGGAATACTTTTCCCAAGGTACCTAAATCTAATCGTAAATTTTGGCGAAAATAAAAATAATCCATACAATTTATATGAGACACCATTCGCCACAACATTGAGTCAATGTATGCAATTATAACACTTGCCCGGGAATACTCTGTTCTTATTTCAAACTGATCGTTCATAATGTGTTGGCAGACTGATGATACCAACCAACCGCCGATTACCAATTTGCGTCGAATTGCATAGGTACATAGACTCAATGTTGTGTAAGTGTTAACCATTCCATAAAATTGTAGCAAAATAAATATTGCTTCGTAGGTCACGAATGTTTGGATTGGAAAGTGCCCCCTACGATCATACGGTGAAACGCCCAGCGTCCATCACCTTGAGGCCTTTAGGGTATCTATCTAAATGAGGTCTATTATGTGCTATGCGTCCCATAAATGCCTGTAATTTCAAACAAAGCAATGCTGCTTCACGGCAGAAATAGGCATGGTGGTAGTACTTCCCTGGATGAGCCCTTCACTACTCTTTTGTTGAACAGTGAGCGACAAGAGCCTTCATGAGAGAAGTCTAAAATGCATAGACAAGACAACTGAGAAAACAGTTGTATGCAATTTGCACAGAACCTTTTTTAACCGACTTCAAAAAGGAGGAGGTTCTCAATTCGTCGGAACCTTTTTTTTAACCGACTTCAAAAAGGAGGAGGTTCTCAATTCGTCGGAACCTTTTTTTTATGTACCTATTGTTCACCGATAACTCCGTCAATTGTGGACCGATTTTAAAAATTCTTTTTCAGTTTAATAGAATATACTTCACAGGTGGTCCCATATAAATTTTATTCCTGAGGGATTGGTACTTTTCCCGGAAAACTCAAAAAACCTCATCCTCACTTGTAATTTTCGCCCTATGATTACCTATATCTCCGTCAATCGTGAACCGATTTTCAAAATTCTTTAGGGCAAGAAGTAAGAAGTGATTTATTTGAAGTCGGTTTATTTTTTTATTTGTATGTAAGGTATATTCCTGAACGTGCCTAAAACCTTCTATTGTACATTTTTTACTCTACTTCATAGATATACCTTTTTTAAGCATTAGCATTGGGCACGGCACAGATTTTGAATGAGCAAAACTCAGTAGATTCGATTTAACTACGATAAGTGGTGTGCGTGTCGGTGAAAATTACATGCCACTTACGCACTCACTGGTTTTTGGGACTCCGTTTCGAGCGGTTATACGAGTTACGTTATTTACGAGCTTACGAGACGTAGTTATTTTAACTCTGTCAGTCTGTTTGTTCTGTGAACTATTACAACTACTTTAGCTCCATGCATAGAGAGAAACCGGTAGGGATCTAAAGGTCTATACATTCCTATACGTAGAGTACTTGATGTACCTATAAGTCCATCGTATGACCGTAGTTTATCGGTATGGTAGATAGATGGGAGGCTGAATGGTAGATACATACGTTTACCATTACCAATCAAAAGAAAAACATCAAATAATGGCATACTTATTTTATTTTTGTAAACTGAAATACAGGATCAATCTTAGGCGTCATTATGACAAATGACTAATGCCCAGTTCCATTTTAGTTTATCATTGCAATACACTTAAAATACCTACTCAATCACATATTCATTTTAAGAAATACATCAAAATAGGGGAACTCATTCTGATATTTTTTAAATAAGTACATAAGTTAGCCGTTTTTCAGGTCTTTTAATCGTTAATGATTATTGTTAGTTACACATTTGGTTACTCACATTAAAATCGAGTATTTATAAAAGCTTTTATTCAGACCTTCAAAATTCTACAGACAAAAGGATTTAAAAACAAAAAAAATATTACAGGTTTAAAAAGATAATTTAATTAAACTATAAAAAAGGGAGATGGGTCAATGTCAACAAAGTAATACCTAGGAATATGTAAGTAGACAATGTTTTACCTAAATACCTTCAAAAACAATCAGTATTGGTAAACTAGCAACCGATAAGCAGCTTAGATTGTTTGGTATCTAGCATGTTCCTATTGATTATCGTTTTTAATTGAAAGCACAAACAATTCAATTCTGAAAAACATGAATATTAACGTAGGTATCTTGTTACACCGGTCAGGCAGTACTAGACAGAAAGCGGAGGGGGAGTCATGTTCACTGACCCGTATAAAGGCTCCCTGAATGAGTCGAAACGGTGTCGGTGCCTTCAATCCGTAATTCCCCTTTTGCTATATGAATAGGAATGATGCCCGGGTAGAAAAATAATAATTCTAATTAGTCCGTCATTTAGATTATCAAAAAAGATTGGACACGTATTTTTTTATTTTTAACTTCAATGGAAATCGACAAAGTTATAGAGCGTCAAAGTTCGGGAGTTACTTACTTTTACCGTGACGTCACGCGGAACTTCAACGCACTATATCTTTGTCATTTTTAGTTTAATTGACAAAAGAAAAAATACGTGACCAATATATTTTGATAATGTAAATGACGGACTAATTAGAATTTCCAGGCTTCTAACCTATTAGTTGATTTACATCATTTTCATGATTTAAATTCAATTCTGATAATACGGGGCGGGTGTGACAAACTTACAATATCTCGCATTTATAATATTATATTTAGTTATTTATGTCTACCTCTACTGATTTCTATTAAAAAACCGACATGACATGACCCTGTTTCAAAAGAACATCTCAGTCTTTTGACTAAAATATAATTTAGTTACATAAAGTTTTTCATAAGTTTTTTAGTGTAAAGAAGCGTAAAGCGTTATGATGATGTTTAAGTTCTGAATTTATTTTCTCTAAAGAAAAAAATCTTTAGTACCTAATGTTAAAACATAAGGATTGGTAGCTTGAGTACGAAAAATATACCTTACTACAAAGTTTGCATTAACTATATTTTTGTATGAAAATGAAGCAGCGCCAGCGCCCCTAGCGGGACATATGTAAAAGTTAGACATCTCCATACAGAAATAGCTTTGTATTAGGGTATGTTTTTCGCATTCAAGCCACTGAGGCTAGATCGAAGACGAGCGAAAAAGTATTCTTATAGCAGACGTAAAATTTTGGCCAATGAGAAAGCTTAGATTAAAAATAACGCTTTGTCATTGGGCAACATATTTCGTTACGTTACGATACGTCATGTTGAAATAATCGTGATCGCTCTATGTAAAAGGTACTACCATGTAGTGATGTAGTTAATTTATGGATAATTTAATCAAAGAACTTTGACAAAATTAATACCAATTTGTTAAAAATAAAGGTGATTGTTTTCATGATGCCTAGTTTAGTTTAACATTAGAAAATGCAACAATTCACTACAACCTACCTATTGATGTAGTTATAAGTATTTGTTTGAAGGGGTTTTATACGACATGAATACCAAAATGTCTCATACATCATGAGTTAAATATTACATTAAAATCATTTCAAATAAAACTTGCACCAATACTTTTGGATCATAAACATTGTAATTCAACATCTTCAATAAAACGTAAAAGTCTTACAAAGTGCAAATACTTTTTTTGTAAACCCGCATCGTCCATCTGCTGGTCAAAGGTCTTCCCCAAAGTCCACCCATCTCTGTCCTTCGAGATTTCCCACATTCGCGACATGTACCCATTCAACCTTCTGTCCGGAGACATCCAAACATGGTCCATGGCCCAGTCATGGCCATTTGAGCCTTTGACCTTTCCTATCCATGTCGGCGGCAATGCCATTAATTTAGCAAAAAATATTAAACAATAATTAAGTAGGTACTTAGATAAAAATACCAACACGGGTGCACAACTGAACAGTTATATCATAAATATCAAATAGAGAATTATTAGATTCATAAATTAACATTGCCTATGATCCAAAGTAAAAAAAAACATTATTTGATGGTAAATACATCACCAAGACAAGAAGGTGACCGAAATCATAAAAAAGTTCGTGCTATTCTTTCATAATGTACCTAATTTTCATCGCACATTTACAAACACGCACGGCGATTCTGTTATGAAAAATACACATTTTTCGTGTGTTTAGGTCACACATATTTCCTACTACACACAAAATGTGCCATTTATAAAATTAGCTATTTTTAAAGATAAATAAAGTGTGATTTGACGAACGGCTTTTTACAGACTTCAAAACAAGGAGGTTATCAATTCGACACGTATGTATGCATTATTATCGGAACTGCGAAATATTCACATTGATAATCATTTCAATCAGGCTTCCTAACAAAAATATACAAAATTTCATTCCTAAAAATAAATTAATGCGTAATATAAGACCTGGGCTATCATATCAGTTATGGCGGACCCTTTCAGTATCTTGTAGCCAAATTAACCCAATATAAAAAACTGTTTACGCCGTTTGATAAATAAGTCCATCGATATTTTTTTAAGTCGCGTAACTTCGCAAGAATTTTCATGAAGCAATAAACAAAACTTTTTGAAAACATAAAGTTTTGCACATTGTTGACTCGGCAAAATGCTGGCTATTGATAGGTCTACCGTCTAGCTATGTGCATTGTTGAAATAATACCAAAATATCTCGCTAAATACAACGCGTCAGGCCAGATTACACAGGTGGACCGCAAAGGAGCGGATTTTAAATTCACCAAAGTATAATAATACGTATCTAATGGCAACAAGATATAAATTCAAAAGCTAAGTGACCGACCATTTTACGTCAATCCTCTTTTGCTAGATGTCCCGCCCTCAACTTCGTTAGAAAGTTCGTACTTTCACGTAAAACATTTTAGGCGTTGGTTTCCGCTTCGTAATGTCAGCAGCTTTTCTCCAAACGCTTTTGCTTCAAATACTTTACGGAGCGTTGAGTTAGGGCCTCGAGAGTTCCCTCTCTACCCTGGAGTCACCACGCAGAGGCGACTACCTCTGGGTCATTTTGTAGAAGCGTAGGTCAAAGAGGTGTTCTACATTGATGGTCCTTATTTCATTCGCGCTCAACACGCGCGAGCGAATCGCCAATCTGGGAAGGCTGTAAAAAATTCGCACAAGGCACCGTGATGACAGCTGTCAAAAATGTCGGATCGTTGATCGCAGAGTAGTTTGTCTCGGAGGCTCAGAGATAGCGCTGTATGTAGAGAACTAATTGGTTCCCCATACAAACTTTCACCCCATTTAGATGCGTATGAATTTACGTTGGTAAATTAAAATTTTCTTGCCCTAACATCCGCCGCGATGGCTAGAAGACTCGTAGGACATCTTTGTGAACACACGCTGGAAATGCGTTTATTGTGTCAAAAGAACATTGATACCAAAAAAAGGCTCTTTCTGCCAACAGGGAAACATCAATTTATTCAAGGGGTCCCTTTAGACAGTCCCATTCCGTTCACAATCAAACATTATCGCATACGAACGAAATCCTTGAGACAACCCCCTGTTGGCCATAGCCTATAGCTGTGCAGCCATTGAGTTAGGCTACGTATGCACTGACTGGTGGCTTACTTAGCGCCTAAAGCCTAGCAAGTCACCTGGCCACCTAATGACAGTCACTAGGCATCTAAGCAAGCTACCTGTCAGTGCGTACGTAGCCTAAGAGATCATACTAACTAACTACTCCCCATTGTACGGTTAATTCAAATAAAAAAATAAAAATATTTGTATATAACTATGTTAGAAATCACATTGCACTGTTTTCTATTGAAGTTACTTTATATTCGGCTACAACTAGAACGCTCCCTCGAAAGGGACTACCTACTTTGCATATACAGATATAGTCCCGTCGTAGCACAATTTGTTTTTATGCTAAATAATACTATTTAACAATAGTTCTAGTTTAGTTAGATTAACGGCAAAATAATTAATACATCCGCACAAACTCAATCTAACCCGCAAGTATTCGACAAGCCCTAAAAAGAGCTATCAAAACTTTGCACTTTTCATTGCGACTGTACAAAATAATCCTGCCTTCACCCCACTGGGAGTTGACAACAAAAGTGCTCATAAAAAAATATACATCGTGAAATAATAATTCTAGCTTACTGCCATGTGTTACTGACATTATTCTGCGCAAACGCAGTTGGGAAACTCTGGCCTAAGCTGAGGCTCCCAAACTGTTGCTGCACATTTTGTGGTTGTTGATTAAAAAAGTTCTGCTGGAACGGTTGCTGCACATTTTGTTGTTGCAAATTTTGTTGCTGCAAATTCTGTTGCTGAATCCCCTGTTGTTGAGGCAACCCAAATTGTTGGAACTGGTTTCCTTGAAACTGGTTGAATGGCATACCGTTTTGCTGTGGAACATTGCTGAAGCCCGCTTGACTCTGTGGCACACTGCTGAAACCTTGTTGCTGGAAAGTACCGAACTGGTTAAAGCCGGTCTGGTTGAATTGATTTGTTGACGTGGTTTGAAAGTTGGTTGACTGTGGTTGGAAACTGGTTGACTGTGGCTGGAAACTGGTTGACTGTGGCTGGAAACTGGTTGACTGCGATTGGAAATTGGTTGCCGGCGTTTGACTGTACAGCGCTAAGATACTATCTTTAGTGAGTTTAGACTTTTCTTTCTCAGTCGGCGCCGGTTGTTTAAAGAAATTTTCTTCTTCAGTCTTCAAATCAGGTTTGATTTCTTCCTTAGGGAGTTCCGGTTTTTCTTGTGGCGCTGAGAAGAAGCTTGAGAAGATGTCTTCGTTCGGTTTCGGTTCGGTTTTGGTTGTGTCTATGCCGAGAAGGTCGGCCGCCCCGTTAGGTTTTGGTTCCACAGCGGTCGGCGGTGTGTTACGCCCTAATTTGGGACTCACCGAGGACTTCGGCTTTGGTATGCTGGGGATCACATCGGATTTCTGAAATTGGAATAAGTGTTATGGAATGGGCTGCGAAAGACTGCTGGTGGAAGCTGCATGCGTCGATCTGAGGACAGGGCGCAATGGCACTCATTAGGGAAGGCCACCACTGGATAGGCCGATGATGATGATGGTTAAGGAATACGAAAACTTTTGCTCGGGGCGAAGTCAAATGGAAAAAATTACCACCCCTCATTTTTTCAAGCCACTTCTATCCTGCGACGCCTTCGCGGTGTATACTGGTTCTACTGAGTGACATACAAACAAAAAACAACAGAGTTGACCACTAACTCACACGAGGAACGAAGACTGAGTGACAGACCGTAGAAGGGAGCTTGATCCACTACTTGCATGTACGTGGCATAAAGTACCGTGAAAAACTAACAGTTAAGAACTAACCATCCAGGTGGTGATCAATAAATAGGTTCTATGAAATTTAATTAATGGCCCAATAGAGTTTTCTCGGACAATAGACAGACAGCAGGGCTGAACAAGCTCAACAACTTTATAGTAAGGGTAATAAGGTTTAACTTACATTGTACTTCTTATCACTGGCTGATGGGGCTGGCAAGGGTCCTACTCCTGAAGAGGAGGTGGATTTCTTTTTCCGTTTCTGTTTTTCAAGTTCTTCATCTATCTCTTTATCCCTGGAAGAATTGATTAAATTAAATTTAGCGCCATCTTGATTGACTGTACAGCATACATGCGCCAAGTTATAATTGAGGCACACTTGGCGCATCTGAAATTAGCTGTTTGGCTGCGCAATAGAACATTTGGGAACTAAATTAGCTTCTGCGCTGACAGAAGCCTTACTTCAGATGCGCCAAGATATAATTGTAGCACTATAATACTATATTCAAGCTTAGCACCTGCTACACGTACGGTTCGGAACGCAAGACACAACACGCAGCTCGCTTTGCTCCGAAACGAACATGTAAATGCGCGGCCGCTGATCGCAAATACGATGACGAAATTTCTACGAGGCGTTTTGTAGACTTTTGAAATGCGTTGTCGCACCGCAGTGTTGTGGTCTCTTATTACAAGTTACCATTATTATTATTTACTAGCTTCCACTTGCTCTAAATGTACCAAACCCGGACAAAAAATGCCTATGTTATTCCTAGTCCAGAACTACATGTGCAAAACAGTTCAATCCATTCAATAGTTTTGGCGTGAAAGATGAACAATATTTTCACATTTCATATCTATTATTATACAAACTTTCGTACCCCGAGAAAAAAAAATGCCTGGTACGGAAAAAATTACACACTCCAGTATGTACCCTTAGTATGATTTGCACAAATCAAGAAACGTTAATATTTTACGTTTTCCAGCTTTAATTTTAAAGTACCTTTTTTCGTTAATTACCTAACTGTTTTGAGTGACAATCATTGCAATCTGCAAGAACATTAAATGTAATTATCTTGCAGATGTGGGTAATGTTGCAGTTGCATAATTTCCAAAACAAGTACTTTAAAATCATTAAAATTGAGCTCGAAAACGAAAACTATGAACGTTTCCGTATTATGCAACTCGTACTAGAAGTAGAAATATATAATGTGCAAAACAACTCAATCCTTTCAATAGTTTTGGCGTCAAGGATGAACAAAATGTTCGCCCTTATAATTAGTAGGGCATACCAGTTGACTTTCGGCTTGGCGGGCGGCACCCACTCCTTGGCGATGTATTTCTTCTGCTCATACTTGGCTCTGATGAAGGCTTCAAGTGACGAGTCGTTCTGCGGCCGACGGAACGAGTCGGGTAGATTCGCCTCGTAAACTGCGCGCGCACGGGAATTGCCCATTTGCTGCAGGGAAACCTGGAAATGCGGTGTTAGATTTTAATGGGTGATTATAATTTAGCATTTCGAAATTGAACTCAAAATGAACATAAACAAGACCAAAGTCATGTTCAACACTACTAAGCGAAATATTTGCGACGGGGAGCATAAACAGTACGTCAAAATGAGCACCTTTGGGCCAAATAGCCTCCTCCCAGTGCAGACAAAAACAATAAATTTCCAGGCGAACTGAAAATGGCTGGACGAGCTATTGGTACATGTAAGAGGGCATCCATTAATGACGAGGCATTAAGGGGGGGAGGGGTCGAGTCAAATCTCACGTAATTTTTATCCTTAACAAAAATAAAGTAAGCCCCGTCAATTCCACGCAGGCCAAGCCGCGGCCAATGCTAGTTTAAAATATTAGTCTGATATGTGATATTTATTTGCATTAATAGTGTAATATGCCGTGTTGAGCATCATGACATCTCACCAGGGGGGAAAATCGCCAAAATCACCTCACGTAATTAATGGACGCCCCCAAAGGTACTCTTCCGTTATAACTCAAACGGAAACTGATGGACATGTGTATCCTACACATAGTTACTAACTTATGGCGCCTAAACTTGGTCCCTTACTAACACCTAAAGGTCCAAACTCAAGGGCTGTCAGCAAGCAATAGAACGCAGTATACTGGGTAAAACGCCCGGATCGTATGTAAGTAACACAACTCTCGGCGCCACCAGAACCCAAATTACTGATGAGGCTCAAAAGGTTGCGAAACTTAAATGGATCTGGACTTGTCATGTCTGTCCCATGCGTGATGACTAAGATAGACCCATAGTAGCCCTGATAACGCAAGACGGCGCCGCGGCAGACCGAGAAAAAGATGGCAAGATGAACAAGACACCTTCGATAGATCGTGGGTACAAATAGCTCAATATTGAAATGACTTGAGGGATCGAGGGGAGGCATTTGGCCAGCATTGGGACAAAACAGGGCGATCGTAGTCGATTATAATTTAATTTCTCAGTGAAAATTCTGGAAATTAGAATGAATAGTGTGGACATTTTCCCACATATAGCCGAACGCCCAAACCCCATCAAATAAGCAAAGTTTGTGTTATGATAAAGGAACCACAATGACAATCTTTTTTAATTTTTTATTGTGTTTTTACATACACTTATATATAGAAAACACCAGACCAGGAACGAATATTTGGTGAGCATGCAAACATTTCCGTGGCGGGAATCGAATCCGCAATCTTCAGCGTCTCAGGCGGGAATTTTTCCACTTCGACACTGATGTCATGCATTATATGTATTTGTTGATATTTGATTGAGATTCATGGATGACTACAATAACATAACGGAATAGATGATGGTTGCCACGTCGGTTGATGTCATCTCTGCTATTATAAAGCTGAAAAATGACTAATAAATATGATGAGATTTGTATAGTTCCCATCCGCGGCTTCACTCGCGTGGTAATGGGATAAAAAATCTGTGTTAATTCAGGTCACAATCAATGTATATCCTAAGTGTCATCCAAATCCGCGCACACGCGCACACACACACACACACACACACACACACACACACACACACACACACACACACACACACACACACACACGGGCTAGGGGTTTGCTATGGGCTTGCGCGCATTTATTACTTAGATAAATTCAAGCGATTAGTTTGTTGCACAAATACAAAATTATGGGTTTGTAAGTCAATATTATGAGACTAAAATCGCGAACTAAATACATGTCGTATAAGATAAAATCGTGGTGCGCGTAAGCCCTAACAGAATATTTTCTAACTTAAAACATAGGCTACCATAATTTATCTTAAATTGGTTAAGATAACACTTGACCTTGCCAGATACAAGCACCTACAACCATCTTAAGCAGAGGTCTATGTTAGTTGTAGTCTTTAAAGGACGGTTCAGTTAGAACTGCGGAAACGGAGTTGCGCGCGGGTCGTCTAGTTTACTAAAATTCAATATAATTACCACTTGCTCAGGTGTCCACGAGTCCAGGTTGACACTCTTCACCTTAGAGATGTGTACTCCGAGGTTACGGTGAATGCCCGCACATCGGATGCACAGGAATATGCCTAAATTCCATGATGCCCAGCGGGGACCTGTAATGCCAAATTAGTATCAACCTCAGTCAAGCAAGGAGGTTCATTATTAACACAACCAACATTCCTTATATTCAAGATACAGACAAGAGAAAATCCTAATGTGGAGTCAAGCCTATTGGGTGTCATGTTATAACATTTTATTTTGTTTCCGTTTCTTGTGCACCCAGCTTACTAACAAATGGCTGACGGTGGCTGACTGCGGCATAGAGCACCTAGTACCAAGACAGCTAAATTACCTAACCATTGACAGGCAGCAGTGTCACCTATGCGAGTAGCAGTGCAATGTGATCAAGTGTGGGGATTAAGGGTATGTCCAGTCCAGCAGTGACTGATATAGGCTGGTGTTGTTGTTGGGTGTTGTTACTGTAGGCGGACAGAGGCCATATGCAAACCGTCTCTGAATCTATCACTAATAACAGTCAATGAAGCAGTGCAGCCCCGTTAGTAATATGTTCGGACAAACATTTAACAAGGTTAAATAGACCTTTACGAGAGTGCACAAAATAAGCACATTTAGTGCAGGTATGCTGTGACGGATGGAAGGGAGAAGGACTTTTGATATCAATAATAATTATCATTGATATCAAAAGACATAAAAGTGAACTGTATTCAAATTTGGTTCACCCGCCGGTGAAATTCGGCCAAGTAGTTTGTGATTAAATTTGCCTTCAAATGATGATAAATGTAAAACCATAAGGTTGATAACCAGTCCTTAACTAAAACTTTAATCATATTACATACACGGTGCATTAAAGTTTAGGCAGGTCTTAAAACTAGGAAAGATTTAATACATAATATATACCCCTATGTATAATATCAAATCTGACGGACACTTTTTTTTAAATTATTATTTGTTAGAATTTATGAAACAATATAATCAGATAATCATCAGGAAGCTTAATTATCTTGATGATTTCAAACCCTGATGGATGGCAGGGGGTTTGTTTCATGGCATGCAGTCTCGTTATTTTGTGCTTTTACTTTCTGCCGAAATTAATCCTATCAACTTATACATCCCTTGAATTGAGTGTGGAATTAATTATGTGGTTTAGTCAGCCTGCACAGCTATAAGTATTGTGTAGTGTACTTAAATAGGAAACAACTAATTACATACAGTAATTGCTAGGCATTTTAGGCAATGTGATTTTAACATTATAGTGCTGTTAATTGATAATGGTAGATTAGTTTACTTCTCTGACTTAACAGTTAGAAAAAATGTTTGTTAAATGTTTGTTATAAATATGTTATTGCCTTTATATTTAATATTTACAGCTGGAATCAAACTAAATACATTTTAGCATTTATTTCTCTATTGTATCAGAGGTTCTCAATTATCTTGCTAGTTTCATAACAGTACATGAATTTGATCATTGAAATTAATTTCCCCCGTGTTTGCATTGGACCAGGATAAAAACATGCTATTCCTGGTTTAGAACAACATTTGAGCAGACTTTAATCAATCAATAATGTGAAAGGGGAACACACATCCTTTCTATAAAATTTCACCTTAAAATACCAATGTATTACAGAAATTAAAACATTTCAAGAAACATAAAGCACACAGGCTTGATGTAGATACATCAACAAAAGTTGCACCTCTATAAATAAATTAAATTAGTAATAATTTACATTTATAATTTATAGAAACCCATGTTTTATCTAAAATTGATGATTTATACTTGTCATCTAAAATGTAATCCCCAATGCATTAAATTGCATATTCTTACTAGACTAATAGGTAATATTCGTTTTTCTCAGTAAATTCTTATTTGAAGTTTGATAAAAAGATTTTGCATTGATTTTCAGTACCTACCTATTGGGTTGCTTTATTGTGCAATAATAAACAGCTGTTGAGGATACAGACAAAAATAATATTGTGTTTATTGCACTATCATCTTCTGTTAGAAATATAGTGAAATTTAATAAGTTTAGTCAACATTTGGGCTCACTAGTTCTGGTAATATAATTTTTAGAGTTAATATTATCTATCACATTACGGGTTGTTCCAAAAGAACCAAAAATCCCATTACAAGCCCCGGGTTAAGGTGACTCATTCTGATAATTTTGTACCTTATTTATAATAATTTAGCCTTATTACAGCGGAAAAAAATGGGATGACCTGGAAGGGTAGATTATATTTCAATGTTAAATTACTTTCTAGCTTCAAGGAAAAACTGCAAATAGAAATAGATAGTAAAGTTTGAAATGTACCTTTTGCATCACAATCAACACAGTATTTATTGTCCTCATCTTTCAGCATCTGCAATAATATGTTCTGACATCGATCCTGGATCTGTTTAGCGCGATCTTTTTCACTTTTCGAAGTCATGTTACAGTTCAAACTAGTGAAATTCTACGAAAATCAAAGAAAATGGGTGGAAATGGAATGCTTGTTTGTTGAAGGGAAGAGATCATAGACAATGGAGAATTGACAGTTTGATTGATGAGGTGTCTTGTCTGTCAAGATGTCAAGGTGCTCTTGTCTATGTTTTTTGTTTCAAAGCAATCAATACAAACAAACCATAGATTAAGTATATATATAGATTTATAGTTTGCGTGCCCACCCTAGTCTTTCTCATTTCAACTGCAGGGTTGCCACATAATTAAAATTTCCATAGATTTGGGTAAAATATACTGATAATACGCCCTCCGGCCAGGTGGTAACGATCTGCGAAATGCTGCTGGTAGAAGCTGGATGCGTCAAGCTCAGGACAGGAACTCAGGCGCTCATTAGGGGAGGCCTATGTCCAGCAGTGGACTGCTATAGGCTGATGATGATAATGGGTAAAATATAAATCTAACAAGAAATTAATGTCATGCAGGTAAAGTATTAATCTATCAATTTTTTCATTTACACGATTTTTTTTTTCATTTATAATCTACCTTCACTAACAAGTTTTAATGACTTTTGATAATATGTTAGGGAAGGAAGGATGTTTCGCAAATTTGATTGAATGCACCTACCTATATAATTTTTAAATCAAATTATATTTATTTGCATAAAAGTATGGTAATTACAAAGGAAAATCTTAAAGGCTATGTGGATCGCATACTTATACTTCATTACAGAAGCGTGCAAATATTAAATTGTTATATGTATATATGTCATTAATTATCATTAATATCGGTTAATTTTAATTAACAATAATTAAGTTGACAATCGAGATCACTTAATAAATATATGTCAAAATGAAAACTAACCATTCAAATGATGAAATAAAAATAGTAAATTATTATTTAGTTTTAATACATTCAATTTAATCGTATAAAAGCATTTATCTACAAGCCCATATATTATCCATATAGTCATATTTATCATTTGTAAAGTCTTATTTTAAAAATGCTAAGTGTCAAATCTTTCATGTCTTCTGGGAGACTATTGAATATTTTAACGGACATGAATAAAGATATATTTTGCATTGATTTTTTACAGAACGGCAAAAATATCCTATTATTTATTTGTGTCCTAAGTTGTCATTCACGCATGTCTTTATGTTTCTTGTATACGCTTTCAAAATTCCTACATACTAAAAAGAATAGAATTATAGGAAATATATTTTTATTTCTCCAAAACTTCAACATTTAGAAAATATGCTTTCGATTCTGCAATCATATTTTCTAATTTCCCTACTTTTTTATAAAACGCCAACTTTTTTCCCCAAGAGCTCGCAGTTTTGCGCGTATCTTCTAATAGCTTAGCAGTCCAACGCAATTTTTTTCCGCAGCCGTCGTGGTGTGTATGATGGTGATTTACCCTAAAAACAGTAATCAAAAATTAATTTTGTAGATAACAAATTGTCATTGCACATTATGTAGAGCTACACCAAGAATAACATTATAGGCTATTTTTTATCCAGGTACCATGCGTGCGAAGCCGCGGGCAGAAGCTAGTATAAAATCTTAGTGAAAACTTTTTGAAAACTGGAGCTAACATTAAAGTGTTTCTTTCCTGTCAGCCAAAGTCCATTGTAAATAAATAAATAAATAAATAAATAATGCGGGACCTTATCACACAACATCATGTAGCCCCAAACAGAACATGCAAACACTTGCCCCGCAGTGGGAATAGAAGCCACAACTAGCTAATTAAATTTGCGGGTACTTCGGAGAAGGCAAGCAGTATCTTGGGTTTCACTTACCCGGTTTTGATAAAATATAGCTTAGGCATTTTGATACTTACTTACTGTGGCAGATTTAAATAATTGGGGGCATATAGGTGAATTGTGAAAAAATGCTGTCAGTTGTGACTGACGAATCCCGAATCCGTTTTAAATCTGAATGATCCGTTGATTTAACGTAGCCTCTGGTTCTCTAGTCTGAAATAAAAAAAAAACAGTTTTAAACCAAGACAAAAATGAACGAATTCTACCATTGTAGGTATGATAATAATAATAAGAGCCTTGACCAATACCTTAAGAGGCTCTCGCTAGGCAGCTGGATCAAGGGTCAGATACAGAAGGCGGCTCTCCTGGACTCGGGACGCATTGTGCGGAGGTTCCTCTCTCTGCAGCCCTAGCCACTGACTGTTTGAGCCTTGCCCCGCGGTCGGTGGTCCACCATTTTGGATATATTTTTTACTATAATGTATTTTTATATTATTTTTGTACATAGTAGATTAATAATGTTTTAAATTTTAAAGTAAAAAATGTATTTTTGATGAGTTTTAAAATGAATAAAGTGTCATAATAATAATAACAATAACCTAACATTTAATAGCACAACATATAAAAAAATAATGAATTCTTTGGTTTTCGTGGTCTATTTTCCTATACATTCATTAAGACCTCGGTTAGTCAAGGTTCACCAAATATAGCACATGGCTTTTAAACGATAAAATCAGTATCAAAATAGACTTAAGTTTTTTATACTTACGAAGATTCACATAACTGGAGACATACAGGTGTATTTTCAGTTACCATCCATTGAATTACGTGGCCCTTTGGTTTTTTATCCTGAAATTAAAATGTCATCTTTAAACCGGGCTATGCAAATAATAATGAACCAAAGAAATTATATAATTTAAAGTTCTAACAAAAAATGAAACGACTTTCCTGTATATGTAATGAACTTATGGGGTGGGGAAGGGCAGGGAGGGAGTGAGGACTCTCCCTCTTAAAGGGGGAATCTCACAGTTTCTGAGAAATAAATAATTAAGATTTGAGGTTAACGAGACAAAAAAAATTAAACAATATTCTTCAAAACACACTTCCGGGAGAGGGACCTATGACCTACGATCAGTTTAAAAACAGTTTCAAATCATAAAAATGGATATTTGATTCGGGTATTTGACCTCGTTGGCCCTGAGTGTGGCTTCGTCCACTCGTCCTCGCGGGCTAGCTCGACTCAGGATCTTCCACGTGAATTTCTGGTTCCACATTTTTTATATCCAATCTACGCATAGGGACCACAAGACTACGTGGCATCGGGGTGATCTGCGTCAGTTCTGTGATATTGCTACTCAAGTTGGGGTGTCCCACCAAACAGAACCTACCAAAAAGAACCTACTGCTGCGAGAAGGATTTCCAGGTGGTTGTAAAAAATATAATAACCGACTGTCTATTCAACGTATTACATTAACAACGAGAAATATCATTGTCAATGTCGAATCACCAAAAAATACCACAGAGGCCATAAATAAAAAGAAGATGAATTTTCAAATAATCATATCTCAAAAACTATTTGGTTCCGCACTACGCCATTTTAGATTTAGGCTTCCTAGATATAGACCTATCTGTGACAAAAGTTCCAGCCGCCTAGCTCACTACAAATAAATGAAAGTTGAGCCAAAAATTAATGTGTAGTGGGCAAAATTCATTTCAAATGCCGGCAACACCAAACAAAACAAAACAAAATTGAATTTCACTTTTTGACTTATTTTCTTACAGATTTCTGCTCTAAATGTTGTTATTTAATGTGGAAGTCTAGTTAATAATCCATTTTTGAATAAATACCTCGTCAAAAGTACGATACTTACGCTTGAAAAGACAAATCCGGAATGTTTTGATCACTGCCACTTTTGCACCAAAATACACTACACCGATCCATTTTGATAGAGAAATCCATAACATTCATTTGTTATTATTGATTTACAATAGATGAAACATAATTTTTCCAGGTAATAATTTAGTTTCAAGCAAGTTTTTCACAAAATCTTCCGAAACTGCTGCTAGCTGCCAAAGTTTGTTTAGCGCAATGTTGCGCTAAACAACGAAAAAACCGGCACGCGATAAGGGACAGCAAATCTATAGTGCGGTCTCCCTTATTTGCATGAAGCACGCATAAGTAGTTCTCTTTCTTGAAAGAATGAGATGAATTATCTCGTCGTCTATAGCTTTCTCTGTCTAGGAAACAAACAATCAAATCATGCAACACTCAACAATCAATCTGGGTCGTACAGTTCTCCTTGTGTGCGTGTGAGGAATTGCAGGTAAGGGCCTCGGGCCCATTTCCTCATCGCCCTGTTGGCGTCAACTAACGGGGACTGCAATCCCCGAGTCACTTGGCTTTTTCCGATGAGGCCTTCCTCGTTTTTCTAGGTGGCTCCTCAGGACACTTCGTTGGTTGGCAGCAGTGGCTACCTCATACGGTGCTACTCCTCTATTAATTATCTCCGTCATTCCGGTTGTTGGTATTCGTCGGCCTCACATAAACATGGGGTTAGCAATGCTTCCAGCAGCAGTTCACGGGGCAATGGTCGCCAAGGACCACGGGAGTCAGGGGGTCGTGTATGCAGTGGGGCTATTCCTTGTATGATGTTCGTGTGGACAGTTGTCTGCTTGGTCGTACATTCGTCAAGCCTACTGAGGGCCTAGTACGAGTTGCACAATTCGAAAACTTTCCTGGCTATTAAAATTGAGCTCGATTTAGGTACGTTTTTTGGAAATTACGCAACTGGTTTTAGGTAGAAACTGATAGAACAACGTAGGTAATGTAATGTTCTTGCAAGTTGCCATAATAATCACTTATAAAACGGTGAGGTAATTAACGAAAAAAGGTACAAATAAAAAAAAACCGACTTCAAATAAATCACTTCTAACTTCTTGCCATATAGAATTTTGAAAATCGGTTCACAATTGGCAGATATATTGGTCATAGGTATAGGTCATAGTATCATAGGGCGAAAATTACAAGTGAGGATGAGGTTTTTTGAGTTTTCCGGGAAAAGTACCAATCCCTCAGGAATAAAATTTATATGGGGCCACCTGTGAAGTATACTCAAACAAAAAAAATATTTTTTAAAATCGATCCACAATTGATAGAGTTATCGGTGAACATACATAAAAAAAAGGTTCCGATGAATTGAGAACCTCCTCCTTATTGAAGTCGGTTAAAAATTGAGCTCGATATAGTATACTATACAAGTTTTCGAATTGTGCAACTCGTACTGGACCCTCTGGACTACAAAGTGTTTGATGCTTCCAATCTCTAGGTCCCGGGCGATGACATCGTTGCGCACATATCGCCCCACACCAGTGCATATGCGTAGGGCTATATTTTGTTGAGCCTCAATGCGGTATTTATTCGTTTTGGAGCACAACGCGTACCACGCGCCGGTGCAGCATTGGTTAAGCGCGAACGTATGTACGTCTTGTAAACTCCAACTTTTGTCCTCAGCAGTAGTTTTGATTTTTTTTATGTTATATACCTATGTAGTTTTGATGTTAGGACTGGATAAAGCATAGCTCTTGCCGATCGTGCTTGCTGCAGTATTCGCGGTCCCTTTTAAATGAAATGATAATTTATTTATTCATTAAGAACTCACTTTGAATCGTCATTTTATTTAATCTACACCAATTCGCAACGCGACTAAACAGAGAAGAATTGGCAAGAAACTCTGCTTGGCTTATATAATTTTAAACTCATATTTAATCCGATCCGAAAATCGATGGGAACGTATGCCCACGATCCAATCTTTTAAAAAAATCGGTTTGGTTCGGCGGTGCATCCCTAGTCTGCCTGCGCCTCTCACACAGCATTGCCAGAAAATTACATTTCTTACATTATTCGTAACTTTTAACCACCTCGCGTAACATCGTGTAAGTAATTTTTATATTTATGGCAATTATCGTAACTTTTGAGAAAAACGAGATTTGCAATACAAGATTTTTATTACAAATCGTTTACGAACGCATCTCAATTGAACGAATCTAAAACTAGAGCGTCTAAAAGTATATTACTCCTTAGCACACTCAGAGATGGCTCTGAATGGAACGCGCTATGACAAAATGAAACTTAGCCAGTATGAATTAAAACTTGATTTGCTTCAGCGTATGCGCGCACGATTCCTACTTCGCGAGTTCGCGCCCCGTTCGTACTTATCGCGGTTGTTTCAGTGTAAAACCAACAGATGGCGCATGGCACTTCAAAAGATTAAACAAGATCAATTTGCCTCCTACGGACCCCAAAAACACGAAAATAAATAAATAATAATGTAACTTTTGCAGCAACAATGTAACATTTCAGGAAACGAAACGTAGCTTACGACTCCATGGCCCTGGCAACACTGCTCTCACCTCTCTCTCCATTGACTAACTTTGTCTCTCTCTCCGCTCAGTGACTATTCTGTGACCATCTCTCTCTCAGTCTCACAAAAACACAGAAGTTTTGTTTTGTTTTCTTTGGGCCAAAAAAATAAAAAGGAAATTAATATTTAATTACAATTCTATGGAAGGATCGTCTTTGATAAAAATCTTACGTTGTGAATTCTTGTACTATGCTGAACAGACATTAGGCGGCAGTATCGAATACAAAATATACAAAAAATAAATTAGCGATGGGTAATCAGCTGGTTGGAGTGGCTCCTTCGCAAATATTTCCAGTGGAGCACTATCTTAGTGACCATGTAGACCTCAATTTCGACCAGAGGTATGTATATTTAGCTTAACAATTCTACAAACTCTAATTTTATGATATCTACTTCAGCCTACAAAACCTATGAAACCCATCATTGGTTCATAGAAGTTACCTTTTCACTTACACGTATGAAAGACTTCTAAACCACCAAGTATGAAAGGTTTCCCACGACCTCATTCGCATTTTTTCCCCCGCTGCAACCCTTCTGCTGAATTTCTGGAATACCTTTCTTAGTGCACCTATTTAATAAAAAATAATAGAACAAAATACATAGTTTGACTGTAGGTTGGTCCAGATTGACCTGGTAGTAACAACAGTTTTATTTATTGTACATAAATTAAATGACACTTTTCATGATCATCTAGCCGATAAGTAAGCAGAGCCTTGTGTTTGTTTATAGAAATCAAAAAACTAACAACAACAATACCAGCCTGTTCAGTCCACTGCTGGACATAGACCTCCCCTATAAGGGGGATACAGGGGTGGATTTAATCCGTTGTACGCCCTAGGCACATGAAAGATTGCCACCCCTCTACTCGCAGTAAAGCATGAAAAATTAATAAAAACCCTCGAGCCTACTTTTTACAGTATAATTTAAACTATATTGTGACGTATTACAATATTGACGATATTGTGAAGATGACCGTTAGTCCAGAGTGGAGTACAGAGAACAGAAAGCAAGCTGAATAATGTTGAGAAACAAGTTGATAAGATTTTAAAAATTAACATATTGATGACTATTTTAAGAAGTTTGCATGTGGTGGGCGGTGGGACTATGACCCACCACACCACCACACCAGCCTATATCAGTCCACTGCTGGACATATTCCTCCCCTAATAAAGGGGGATATACCCATAATCCCCACGCTGGGCATGCGGGTTGGGGATCGCAGGGCAAAGCTTCTCGCACCACCGACGCTGCTGCCCGTCGGTGGCCAGGGGATTTAGATGTGCCGATGTAGGCTGTGCTATGCCGCAATCAGCCGGCCGCCAGAGCCCCGTTCGTTGTTTAGCAGGGTGCACCACGTGCAGGTGAGGTTGGCTTGGGTTCCGAAGATGGGGGTTGGAACCCCGTACACCCCACTACTGGGACTATGACAAATACTGGAACCGACTACTCCTCTTCTCCACCGTCTACGAAAACTAAAATTTATTTCCAGAATGTCATTTATACCTACACATCAGGGGCGAGTTTTGCCGCCCTAGGCCCGGGCCTACTTGGCCTATTGACAAATCCGCCCCTGGGGGGATATGACCATTATCCCCACACTGGGCCTGCGGGTTGGGGATTGCAGGGCACAACTTCTCGTACCCCAGACAGTGTTTAGCTGTGCCAGTGTTGGGCTGCGCTATGCCACCACAATCAGCTGGCTGCCGAGCCCCATTTGTTAGTTAGCAGGGTGCTCCACATGCAGGTGATGTTGGCTTTTGGTTGGAACCCCTTTGACTTTAAAAAACTAAATTGACTATCAATTACCCTTCCCTCTAATAAATTTCAGCCTTGGTTCGACAAGGTTCCTGAAAGTAGCACGGGCCAAATCCCGAGAAGGCCTAATAGTAGTAAAGGTATTTGCTATCCAAGATCCATCGCTGCCACTCGCTGAACATAAAGAGAGAATTCTGAAGATAAAGGAACAGCTGGTTTCTGCTTTTAACTGCTTACCGTTCCAGAGGGTTATTGTAAGTATATAAACTGCACTAGTGATTTGTATTTTTTCTTGCTTTTTTTGAACAAACTAATCATGGTAAACAATCTTTCATTTTGAAACAAGAGTCTAATTAAGCCTTGTAATTGTAAAGAGACAACCATAATATTAATAGTTTTGATTTACTATGCTTTCAATGAACTAATGTTTACTAAGCAAAACATGAAACAAATTAAAAGGTAAATAAAGGTCTCCCTTATAAAATTCTGTCAAAAATAAATTTATGCTTACATTATTCCTATCTCTTACTGTTGGATAATGACAAACAGTGACAGGGCTCACTATAAGCAATGGTAACAATTGTTATTTTGTTAATAAATCAAATTAAAAAAAAAGTAAGTTACCATCATACTTATAATTGTTACTTAAATGACTTAATCATTTAAATAAAGTGTTTGCCTATATCATCATCATCATCATCAGCCTATAGCAGTCCACTGCTGGACATAGGCCTCCGCTAATGAGCGCCATTGCGCCCAGTCCTCAGCTTGATTTTACCATAGGTATTTGCCTCCACCTAAGGTAAAATGTAAGATTTCTTAATATCCCAAAAAAGTAGACTCAGGCGGGATTTGAACTCGCGACCTTCCCATAAATATCGGGATGCACTACTAACTGCGTCACTGAAGCAACTGCTTGCTTTGTCAAAAAAATTCCGATTGTAGCAAACATATTTTTATCAATATGTCGCATACCTAATAAATAGTACATAATTAAACTTTTTTATGACCTACCTCTACCTAGTTAGGGTTTTTCTATGAAGACTCATTCTGCTTCCAGCTGACAGATAAAGCTGGTCTTCTAATGAGGGAGTACTGCAGATGCAGTGTGTACGACCGCATGTCCACTCGGCCGTTCCTCACAATCTTGGAAAAGAAATGGATCACCTTCCAAGTTCTGTATGCTCTGCATCGGATGCACAAGCTTGGGATATGTCATGGTGATATCAAGGTAGTCACATTCTACTTTTCTTTTTCTTCATGTGCGCTAACGAATGGCTTACTCTGATGTCGGAGTTTTTAGGCCACCCGAAGGCTTTCGACATGGCTTAACGACTTAAAAAACCAGGATCCAACATTGAAACATGCCTTCCTGTTGTACTACCATTAAAGGGAGGAGTTTGTAAGAGGTTCCTTCGGAACTCAAGTCAACCTCACCTGCCTGTGGTGCACCCTGCTAACTAACAAACAGGACTCTGGCGCCCGGCTGATTGCGGCATCAATGCCTAACTCCGGTACAGCTAATTCCCTTACCGCCGGCAGCCAGCAGCGTCGAATTATGGGCATATCAATCACTACCGGGTATCCTCAACAATAACACCATATATATCAGTCCACTGCTGGAGATAGGACTGGAGATAGGGAGATTAGGCTGGATCTCAAATATTGATTTCCTGTGGCTAAGACTGAATAAGCTGAAAGGATGCTTTAGATGCTACCAGCTTACTCCATTTAACAAGTCATCTAATTCTAGACATCTTGGCAAAGGTTTGACGTGTTTGAAAAACTACGTCGAGTTTTATCCTCACCCATGCCGACACGTCTGAGAACGAAAGTTTTCAACCAGTGCGTCCTACCCGTCATGACATACGGAGCCAAAACGTGGACACTGACTGTAAGGCTAGTCCATCATTTTAAAGTCGCTCAGCGAGCTATGGAACGAGCTATGCTAAAGTGGCAGTGAGCTGGCCATATCTGTTGAAGAACCGACAACCGATGGGGTAAACGAATTGAGTGGACACCGCATCCGTCAAACATAGTGTAAGACGTCAGCGTCGGCTAGATGCTACTGGTAGAAACTGGATGCGTCGAGCTGAGGACAGGGCGCAATGGCGCTCATTGGAGACCTATGTCCATGAGTGGACTGCTATAGGCTGAAGATGATGCTAATTAGATCCATTGGTTGCGTAGTGCGTAACCACCAAACTATTATCTAATGAGCCTGTCTGATCCCACTGCAGCGCAAAGGCCTCCCGTAACTCTTTCCACACTTCGCGATCTTGGTAAACTCCCATTCGATTTTATTATAATTACGTGATGGAATCAAAATGGTATTATTGCTGAACCTTTGAATTGTTATTCTCGAGAATGTGAAGGTTTGCTAATTTTTCAGTGATTTTTGGCTTTAGCCCTTCTCACTTCTTACCTATCTGACAGAATACAGAAAGTAGACGTAAATGGAAAATGTTCTCCAGGATCTGTAGTATAGATGGGTGTTCCGCAAGGGTCAATACTTGGACCATTTTTATTTTTAATTTACATCAACGACCTACGTCAACTTGTGAAAGACAACCACGAAATTGTATTGTTTGCGGATGACACGTCACTTTTATTTAAATTAAAGTGACGGCAGACCAATTTTGACGACGTGAACAATGCAATAGCGAAAGTTGTTAACTGGTTCGATGTAAATAATTTATTACTGAACGAAACTAAAACAAAATGTATAAGATTTATATTACCAAATGTTAAACAAGTTAAACCTAACATTAAAATAAAAGATGAAGATCTAAATCTTGTGGACACTACTGTATTTTTAGGCATAACTTTAGATAATAAGCTTCAATGGGGTGCTCACATAGATTGGTTGTTGAACACACTCAGTTCTGCAGCATACGCAGTCCAAAGAATCCGTCAACTTACTGACGTAGAAACGGCTAGACTAGTTTATTTCAGCTACTTCCATAGCGTTATATCGTCCGGCATTTTGTTGTGGGGGAATGCTGTAGATATCAACACCATATTTATGTTGCAGAGGAGGGCTGTTCGTGCAATTTATAATATGGGCCCCAGAGAATCACTTAGAACTAAGTTTAAAGAAACAAATTTTATGACAGTGCCGTGCCAATATATATGAAAACTTAATGTATGTCCGAAAACATATTAACATGTTCAAGAAAAATAGCGACTATCATGATGTTAACACTAGAAATAAAGATAAACTAGCTGTTCCTACTGTAAGGCTCTAAAAGTTAGTCAATCTTTTAAAGGGATGTGTGTACGATTTTTTAACAAAATTCCCAAATGACGTGATTAATCTATCTGTAAATAAATTCAAAAGTAAAAAAAATAAATTCAAAAATGTTGTTAAGCGTAATCTCTGTAATAAAGCTCATTATAAAATATCTGATTATTTAGATGACAAAAAAGCTTGGGATGAAACTGCCTCCAACTCCATCAAAAACAATGTAAAAGTTATTAAGAACAATGACGTTAAAAAAATATAAGCTAAGCAGAGTTTCTTGCTAATTCTTCTCTGTTTGGTCACGTTACGAATTGATAGTAAATTCAAAACAATGACGTTTCATAGTGTACTATACAGTTCCTACTGAATAAATGAATTTTGAGTTTGAGTTTATATCTTCAAAAATGTTGAATAGCGAGCGAAAGGGAGGTTTGATATGTATAGTCGCCTTATAGTACAGATAACAATACTAGTATAGCATTTTACGTGTTTTCTTTTTCATTACAGCTGGAGAACATAATGGTGACATCCTGGCTTTGGGTGCTGCTCACAGATATAGCGTCGTTCAAACCGACATTCTTGCCTGACGACAATCCGGCGGACTTCAGCTATTTCTTCGACACTTCTAGGAGGAGACTGTGCTATGTCGCGCCTGAGAGATTTGTTCGTGCGCCCGACACTAACAGTAGGGCTGCGGTAAGAAATGGGCCTTATACAGTAATCTCAACGGATCTTTGTCCCTCTCCAACCTTGAAATAGAAACTCCATGCAGCCAACTTTAGAGTGATAAATATAGCAAATCTATTGAGGATACAATAATCAGAGGTCCGCCTGACAAGCAGAAAGTTGCGGGTTCGATTTCTGCCGCGAGACAAATATTTGAATGATCTGCAAATATTTGTCTTGGATCTGGGGGCGGTGTGTTTTTATATATAATGTATGTATTACAAAATTATATTTAAATATAATACCAGTCATTTGGTTCCCATGTAGAAGTTGTGTACTGTCCAGCATTAAAAAAAAACCATTACATTCGACACATGTCCACTTCTTGCTTTTATGCAACATTTTATTAATGCTTTTTTGAAATATGTTAACAGGGTGATGACAAAGGGCTGCTGCTTAGTGAATCGCCGTGCAAGATTGGAGAGTTAGTTCCGAGCATGGATATCTTTTCAGCTGGGTAAGATCTATGCTTCATAATGTTAACAGTAGTACCAGTTGATTACCGTTTAACACCATTCATTACTTAAGCGAACATTAGCTTTCGGATATCCGAAAAGGTTTATGACACTACCATGCAGACATTGGCGGAATTAGGACACAAAAACCATTTTAAGGGCTCCATATCTCAAAAGGACAAAAGACCTGACTGAATAAGCCAGGACCAACATCTTAATATGTCTTCCGAAGCACAAAAGCTCTGATCTTAATGTCATTAGATGGTCACTTCACTTCTCCTGACTTCTGGGCATAGAAGTTAGATCTGAAAGAACATCTTGGCTTATAACTTTTGTGTCTCTCACATTCCTGGACCGGGACCAACATCTTACCGTGCCTTCTGAAGCATGGAAGCGCTACTCGGAGAATTCCGCTGAATGGGTAAATCCATAGAAAAATAATAATAATAAAAAAAAAAATTGCCTCACCCATACATGCCACAAATCTATGTTTTAGTTTTTATCGTGTAAAACGCAGCACTGCCATCGGTTTGCATACAAATACAGAGACTCTAGTCTCTGTATTTTTTTTAACTCATTAGATTTTTTTATGAAAGCAAATTCTGATAGTTAGGGCGACGCTCGATGCCTTTTCTAGTATAAATATAATATAATAATATAGTATAATATAATATAACGTTTATTTCACGTAACCACGCACATACAAAAATATGATGATAATGACCCATAGCTATAAATGCTTTAAAGACCAACATTCATATTAATTTTATTTAATAAATATAAGGGATTTCTTTTCTGCATCGCTTCCCTATACCGTCTGTAGACAATACCCGCTGGCCAGAAATCCGGGTCTAGGAGTTCATCTTTGTGCTTCGCCAGAATCTGGAGAGAGTGGGACTTGAAACTTGTATTTCTGCTGCTCTCCAACCTCTAAAGAGACATTCGGAATGGCCCCTTAGCCCAACCAACTTAGCATATTTGTTAGAACCATCCAGAACTATTCACAACAGCTCAAGACATATATCCGCGGAATACTATAAATGGTGAAAGACTTGTTTTAGATTTTATCCCTCGAACTACTCTGCTACAAAAAAACTGTTATGCTATGTGTGTTAAAATATTTAATAACTTGCCCAATTTTCTAAAGGAACTTCCTACTTCTATGTTTAAAAAAAAGATAAACTTGTGGTTATTAGAAAAATTATTTTATACGCTAGATGAGTGGTTTAATAAAAAACTATAATAATATCAGAAATGATTAGACGACATTCACATGCTATTAATATGGCTAAATAGATGGACGATTAGAAAATAATAAGATCATGTACATACCAATGTAAGAACTTATGTGAATAAATGAATTTGTATTTGTATAACCCTGGACTCTTTCTTTCACAAATTGCATGACTTCAGATTTGGACATTCTTCAGATGTCATCTTTTATAAAGTAGGTTAGTCTGCTCTACTCTGGGTAAATCTAGTTATGTTCAACAGATGTGCTCTCCTAGAACTATGGAATGACGGCACACCGGCCCTAGACTTGCCTGGTCTGCTCGCCTATAGAAATGGTGAGGACCGCCCGCCCACTATGACAGTTTCTGATAGCTACGAGCCCCAGCTGAAGGAGCTTCTACACTCTATGACGGAAAGGAACCCTAAGGATAGGAGAAGCGCTGAGATTTATCTGGATGAGGCGAGAGGGCAGTGAGTTGATCATATTTTTACCTTTTAAAATGTAAATACCTAGCGAGGACATTGACTTTTTTTACAATATTTGGTGCGATGGCGCAATTAGAACGATAAAGCTTTCAAATTAAGAAAATCTACTAAATTTAGAATTTACTAATTTTAAATAAACAGCCGAATTGCCGCCAAAATGAGTTTAAATATATTATCTTTCCCAGGTTGTTCCCCGAATACTTTTACTCATTCCTCCAATCGTACATGCTGATATTCTCCGCGCAGCCAATCCTGCCGCCAGACGAGAAAATCCTCCGCATCCATCAAGACATACGAAACATAATCAAAATATTCACTCAACCCTCCGACGCGAAAAACTATAAGGACTTAGTTGAAGACACTACGGTACACAAACCTGATACGATTGAAAACCACAAAGATGGTTTCAAAGTACTATCTTTGAATAACACGGATTATGAAGATGATATTGATAATAGCGTGGAGCAGAAAGAGTTCGGGCCGGACAGTGAGGGCTTGATACTGATAACATCATTGGTGACGTCATGTATACGAGGACTGCATCATTGTACGTCGAAGTTGTACAGTTTGGAGATACTGCTGTTGCTCTGTGAGAATACTAGCTCGGAGACTATATTGGACAGGATTTTGCCGTATATTGTAAGTAGAGTGTATATATATGCTATACATCTTCACGACTTTTTCCCCATTATGGATATCTTCACATATTGCTCAGTACGCAAATCTATTGAGCACCCTAAAGGGGGTAGTCAGAGGCAAGTCCAAACATTACGTTCGATACATGCCCACTTTTTGCTAGCAGCTAGCATTCTACTTGACAGGTTGCAAGCCCATCGCCGCTCTTTTATTGGAACACTAACCTAGCACATACCTTTCGAACTTTTTAGTTCGAGGGCATGCCGGTTTCCTCACGATGTTTTCCTTCACCGTTTCGAGCTCGTGGTAATGCGCACATAATTTTTTTTAGAGTGTATATGACTGACAAATTACACTTATTTTATAAACGAGCTTCTATCAGCTGCTTCGCTCGCGGTACCCGGTTAATTAGTAGCCTATATGTTATTCCAGCCCCTTTAGCATGCCGGTTTTATGTCTACTCTACGATAGACAGTACAACGTATTTTTCCTGATTGTGGGTTCCCAAAACAATCTAAAAACTAACCTGTACTTAAAATATTTTAAAAAATAATATTTAGAGATTTTCATCTCGGTAACATGCAAACTGAGCCGCGGGTAGAAGCTAGTTCTTAATATAAAAGCAATCTAAAAACTAATCTGTAGTAATAATGTTCTTCAGATTAAATTGTATAAAAGCGTTGAGATATTATATCATCATCATCATCATTCACACTTCGACTTCACCCAATGCTGGGTATAGGCGTCTCTTTGTATGTGCGAATCCTCACGGTTCAAAGCTCGTCTCATCCAGTTTCGGCCCACGATTGATGCAATATTGCCCGCCCATCTAGCTGCTGGACGGCCGACGTTTCTGTATCCGGTTCTTGGAAGCCATTCAGTTATCGCCTTACTCCACCTCTCATCACCTTAAATTGTGATATTATATACTACAACTAATTATCTCGATGTATTAAAGTAAAATTTCTTGTGCAGATTCACCTGACCCACGACCCATTGGCCCGTGTCCGTGCAAGCGCAGTGCATGCGACCGCGCGATGCGTGTCTCTAGTCCGCAACCTCCCGCGAGCAGACTGCAATGTCTTCCCGGAGTACGTCCTGCCCGAGCTAGCGCCCAGAGCGGCCGATTCAGCGGTGCCTGTGCGCATCGCATATGCCAATAACCAAGGTAACATGTAGCTTTTTTTTACCTTTTCCGAATTCGTGCGTTCTGTTTCCCGACTGTAAAAATAATGTCTCTTAAAAAGAAGCAACCAACCACGAAGTTTTTACTAAAAAAAATCATAGAAGTTTTTATGATTCATGCAAATATTTCTAAAAGAAGCTACTAATTTGTTTCAATATCAAATTTAATGATTTGATTCAATGAGTTAGGTTAGGTTTCATTTCATTTCATTCATATCAATAAAAAAATTCTACTGAAGACTTTGCTGTATGGGCATAGTTCCATTTGCCTATCCAGAATGGGTGAAGAAAACAAAAAAGTTAGTTGAGTTTATTGTGTTTTTATTATTTTATTAAATTGCTTAATTTTTTCGCAACTGTATTAAAAATAGTTGTTCAGTACACGTGCGGAACCGTCATTACAACTTGTTCCGACTGTCAACCCTCACCTTCGGCTGCACCTCGGCTCGGTTAGACATTTGTCGGAACTCTTTGCAATGACAGGCTTTCCGCACTCGTAATGAAATATACTATTCCGGGGTATACGGATATTTTGTTCTGCAGTAATACTCCCTTTTTTGTGTTGAACTAGTTATTGTATTAGCGGAGAGACACACGACACGTGTACACATTCTGAGGTCGGAGAAACGAGAGCGACGTGCAGCACACAGGGTTGTCATTACAATTAAATTGTATACAATTGTATCTGGTCGATGCCTCAGACAGTAACATCATTCGTATAACTTGCCGATCGGTAGCAGCATCGGTGGAACATGAAGCTGTGCTCTATGATACCTAACCTGCATGCCTACCACCACACCTGGCTATATCAGACCACTGCTGGATATAGACCTACCCTAATAAAGGGCAGATAATCCACACGCTGAGCTTGCTAGTTGGGGGTCGCAGGGCACAGTTAGTGTAGGGAACGCGCGTAAGCGATAGCGTAGGCATGCGTCGGTGCGGGAACCTTTATTTGCCTTATCCCCCTTATAGGAGAGGCCTATGTGTTGCAGTCGAGTGTATAGGCTGGTGTTGTTGTTATCACTAAATATCAGGGTGCTTACCACCGAGCCAAATCGAGAACGGGATTAGAATTGGATTTATGTCACTCGAAAGTCAAGATGGCGGAGCCACATCCTCACAAATATATATTTTTTATTAGTGTATTGTAAATTTTCGACCTGTAAATAAAGTGAGCAATACTCGAAATTATTACCATGAATTATATTTTCTTTGTTTAGATAAATTTCGTAATATTTCATATTTTATTTAAAAATACATAACTCAACGTTATTTTAATTATCCGACATTGAAAGGTGTCCCGCCAGATTCAACGTCAAGAGGGTATGATTGCTGTTTGTCTTGCAAACGCACAGCAGCATATTTCAATATTTATCTAATTTTGTACCTCGGAAATAAGTTTTTGTAATAGGTAGCAATTCCAGTGAATATTAATAACAGATAATTTGTATGCTACCTACTTAGATGATTATTTATTAATTTAGCGCACAAGCACATGGTTATGTACCAAAATAATGTTTGGTTTTGCCTCAGACTACCTCCTAATTTTTTTACCTAGTTTTTTCAAACTTCATCATGATTAAAATCCTCGATCGCTAAAAAGTTACTTTCACAAAACTGTAAAAGCTCGATAGTAAACTCGATCAATTTCAAATTTATCGACGTCAACAGTGTCAAAAATAGACAAGTCTATCCTAATCGCGATTCAAATTCCGCAAGTTGTCATTTTTTGTATGAGTACGAGGCAGGCTTTCAATACTACCAAATGACAGAAGCCAAATCCTAATCCCGTTCTCGATTTGGCTCGGTGGTAAGCACCCTGGTGGGCTGTGTGCTTGTTTCATTTTGAAGTATTATTGAAAATCTCATTTCTCAATGTCAATTTTAAAAGTCAATTTTACAATATATTAACGTCGAGCTCATGACATGGCGCAATGGTGCTCACAAGGGGAGGTCTATGTCCAGCAGTTGACTGCTATAGCCTGATGATAATGATGATGATGATGACAATATATTAATGAAAATGTGTTATTTGCAGCCAAATTAGCCGAGACAGCGGTGAGGTTCCTCGACCAAACGCAGAATATGGTCGACAAGGACGCTGCTAATATCAACTATGAAACTGAACTGTCAGCGTTACACGAAATGGTGTGTATCTCACTACAGTAGTCACAACGGATCTGTCTATCTGAAGTTAGACTCAGTAAACGATTCGACCAATCCTAGTATAACAACAACACAGCATATTCCGTTCACTGCTGGACATAGGCCTCCCCTATATGTAGGGGGATATGCCCATACTCCCCACGCTGGGCATGCGAGTTGGGGATCGCAGGGCTCACCCCTGCCTTTTTCACACCGCCGACGCTCCTGCCCGGCTGATGATCCGTCTGGGGATTTAGCTGTGCTGGTGTTAGGCTGCGCTATGCCGCAATCAGCCGACCGCCAGATCCCCGTTTGTTAGTTAGCAGGGTGTCCCACGTGCAGATGAGGTCGGCTTGGGTTCCAGAGACGGGGGTTGGAACCCCGTACACCCTTTCCAATCCTAGTACAATCCGACACAAATATAGGAATAATTCGCTACTTGCAGCCAACTTCAGATGGATATAGATACTTTGTAACTATTGTACCTGAGCGAAGTAGCGTGCAAAAGTAACATATATTTTTTTAAATTATTTATTGGGCCAAGGCGGAGATTTGTACCCACGACCTCCGGTTCTGAACTCGAGGTACATTCCAAATTTCCCATAAGTCCACTGCTGGTCACAGGCCTCCCCTTATAAGATGGGAGATCACACTACATAATATCACTCTAATATTATTGAAGCGAAAGTTTGTTTGTGTGTGTGAGTATGTTTGTTCCCAGTCAACTCCGTAACGGCTGATCGGTTTTGGATGAAACTTGGAATATACATAGTTTATGTCCTGGATTAACACATAGGCTACTTTTTATCCGGGCACCTCGCGAGCGAAGAGGACTAGCATCCGCCTAATGATATTATTAAGATAAATTGATGTATTTTGTCGGTAGGTCCGTTCAACAGTGTCGTATTTACTGACTGATTCGCAAGCTGTAGTGAAGAGGGCGCTAGTCGAGAATGGAATAACAAAACTCTGCATTTTCTTCGGCAAACAGAAAGGTATGTTCTGAATTATGTATGTATTTGTATTTACCCTATTGTTTAAGCGACTTAAAAAAAGGAGGAGGTTTCCAATTCGTTGGATTTTTTTGTATTATTCCCTGATTACTCGAAGACGGCTGGACCGTTACCTACATAAGCTACCGACTTGAAATTTGGTATAGATTTAAAATGCACTGACTGAATTAGATTGCCAGTAAAAAAATAAAAATATATTTTCATTTTCATCCCCAAAAAGTCCAAAATAAGAAACGTCAAAATTTAAAACTGGTGCCATTAGGCCGAGTGGCATATCATATGGAAGGGGTCAATTAGCCCAGTTTAAAGCAGTTTTTTATTTTTATAACTCCAAAGTTTGCGAAGTGAGAAACCTGAGTTTTATAAATATAATAGAAATATATCTATATTTTACATGAAAATTATAGCAAAGTGTCCAGATAGTATGGTTTTGTAGAAACCTCAATAAATGTAATGACAGCTGTGTTTAAGTTATAAAGCAAGTTACACGGTCAAATATGGTGTTATCTGAAAGGCCCTAATTTGCCCATTCTAAAGCCGGTTTCTATTTTTCTATAGAACGTATACATTTTAATTACGAAGAAACCTTACTAATTAGTATCGCACACCATTGACGTCACCCGCGGTGGGCGAGTCAACTCGCACTTAACCGGTCTTGTTTTTTTACAGATGACGTATTCGTACTGATGTCGTATTAACAAAAAATACTAAAAACAGAATAAAATAAATACTTAAGTGGGGCTCCCGTACAAAGGCACGGAACCCTTCGTACGCAAGTCCGACTTGCGCTTGGCCGGGTTTTTTAAGTGAACTGTGTTCTTTTACTAGCAATTTTTTTAACGTGATTTCAGCCAACGACGTGATTCTCTCACACATGGTGACTTTCCTGAACGATAAGAACGAGGCGGCATTGCGGGGGTGTTTCTTCGAACGGGTGGTCGGAGTAGCTTCATACGTGGGCCAACACGCCGCGCCTATACTAGTGCCGTTGTTACAACAGGTAATAAAAACAATAGCCTCTTCATTCCACGGCTGGACTTAGGCCTCTCCTAAAAGAAGGGAGATTCCATATTCCTACGCGGGGCAAACTAGTTGGGGATCGTAGAACACTCGCAGACACTGCTGCTCGTCGGTGGTCAGGGGATTTAGCTGTACCAGTGTTAGGCTGCGCTATGCCGCAATCAGCCGGCCGCCAGAACCCCGTTTGTCAGTGAGCAGGGTGCACTAAGGGCACGTAGGTTATAGATATATAGATAGGTTGGAAAAAACCCCGTAACAAGTTTCAAATAATTATGTACATTTTCTACAACATCTACTGTAAAATGGCAGTAAATTTACATCACCCAGTAGTCAGTCAATGATTTCCATAAATTAATTCAGTCTATTCTTTTTATTTTAATATTAATAGAGAATAGATATTGATTAATTCACATTCAACCAACATCCGGACCCAAGCCAACCTCATGCGATTCACCCTGCTAACTAACAAATGAGGCTCTGGTAGCCGGCTGATAGTGGCATAGCGCAGCCTAGCACCGGCACAGCTAAATTCCCTAATGGCCGCCGACGGGCAGCAGCGTCGGCAGTGCGAGAAACTCTGTCCTGCGATCCCCAACCCGCATGCCCAGCGTGGGGATTATGGGCATAAACCCCCTTGTGGCGCTCATTAGGGGAGGCCTATGTCCAACAGTGGACTGCTTTAGACTGATGATGATGATGATGAATTCACATTACAATCAACAATCACTTGTTGCAGGGTCTAACTGACCAGTCTGAGTGGATTATTGCGAAGGCGCTTCGAGCCACCACCAGTCTGGCGGAGTTGGGGTTGCTGCCGAAGCAGTCGTTGTGCGATTTAGTAGCAGAGAGTGCGGTGTGTCTCGCTCATCCTAATCTATGGGTAAGTCAGATAGAACAGTAACAGAAAGTTATTTCTTGTTTGGCGCTTGGCGAAGCAAATCTGCGAAGTGCCGAAGGCAACAATAACAACACCAGCCTATTCAGTCCACTGCTGAAAATAGAAAAAAACAAAAAAAAAAACAAACATCTTCACGCCTTTTTCCCCATTATGGATATCTTCAGTACGTAAGTACAAACATTACGTTCGATACATACCCACTTTTTGCAAGCAGCTAGCATTCCACGTGACAGGTTGCAAGCCCATCGCCGCTTTTTATTGGAACACTAACCTAGCACATGCCTTTCGAACTTTTTAGTTCGATTGCACGCCAGCATTTGTCGGCCTCACGATGTTTTCCTTCACTTCCTTGAGCTCGTGGTAATGCGTACATGAATTTTACGAAACGAAAAATCCATTGATGCACTTGTAATGGATTAATTGCACGCCTGAGTCAATTAACTATGAGTAAGTTTCCTGGTGACCTGTAACACAGGTTTTTCACAAACCTATTGCAGGCACCAGTCTCACACAAAGTAGGTTTTATTGTAGTGACTATTAAAGTAAGTCATCAAAAACCTATACAGGATAAGGTAAAATTTTATCTTGCCGCTCCCACGGCCCAATCCCAGCATAATTCGCTATTACGTCACACTTACATTCGGTAGCTGTCGGGCGGAAATCAATGTTACCGCCGTTTATTATAGAGTCAAAGAAAAGTCGAAATTGTTTTATTCAATAGGCTTTTTAAAGTATTTTTTCAAACGTATATTTAAAAAAAAATATTTAGACTAATTCGTAACGCAAACAAGCTCAAGTGGCAGTGGGCTGGTCATATTTGCCGAAGAACCGATAACAGTTGGGGTAAACGAGTTCAGAGTGGAGATCGCGACTCGGCAAACGTAGTGCAGGACGCCCTCCGGCCAGGTAGAGTGACGATTTGCGACAGCTGCTGTTAGAAGCTGGATGCGTCGTGCTCAGGAAAGGGCACGATGGCGCTCATTAGGAGAGACCTATGTCCAGCAGTGGACTGCTATAGGCTGATCATAATGATGAAATCATAACGCGACCAAACAGGTAATGGATAGAATAGAATAGATGGCGCCACACTGATTCTCTGACATGTACAATATTGTTAATTTCTTCTAGATAAGACACGAGGTCTGCGGTTTGATATCATGCGTGGCGAGTCTACTCAACCCTATCGACGTCAATTGCAAAATATTGCCGCTTGTGTGGCCGCATCTCAAACACAAACTTATCCAGGTAATGCTTAATGACTCTGCTAACTCTTGAGCGAATGAATGAATGTTTTTCTTTTATGTTACATGGAGATGGAACAAACACATGGCTCACCTGATGTTAAGTGGTAACCATTAATCCTAGTGGAATGAATGAATGAATAATTATTTTGACTAAAAAAGGGGTTAATATTTATTAGACCAAGACAACTAACATACTAGACCAATGTTGGATCCATAAATGTATTTGAAAAGGTGTCCAGCTCAGTGTTAGTAGTGACATGTAGACTTTTAGTAATACTACTTCTATAAACTGCTAAAAGAAAGAGATAGGCAATGATTACCTATATCTTTTATTTCCCGGACGCAAGTGAATGGTAAAAAATCCGTGAATGCAAATTACAAAATATATATTTTTCTATATATTTGTTTTTTTGTATAATTCGCTTTGATTCAGGGGTGGTATAGGAATAAAGAAAAATCGAAACGAAAAATCGAAAAAAAATATATATATGGTAATTGTCCCTGATTACAAATCAATTATTTTAGGTTTGAAGTTCACCATGTCAACTAGTATGAAATATATGAATGATCCTGTGAGTGAAATTCTGTAACTTTAATATTTTGGTACTTTCTGTCCAGTTCCGATTTGAATCTTTATACATAATATTCACCCTTTTATTCAATTTCGATGAAGTTTCTTTTAGGGGTTGAAAAATACCTTAAAAATTACCGAGTGTATAATCACGCTAGTTTGTAGTGAAAAATTAACATCCTATAGGTGGAAAGGGCAGAGTTGCTGCTGGAAAGTCTAGCGGATCCAATACCCAGGAAAGTTCTGGATGCTGTACTGAAACATGGAGATGTGGACAGACTTGTTCAGACATTGAGGGAGAGGCGAAATACTAGACTAAAGGTGAATGTTTTCAATTAGTTTTTAAATTATAAGGATCACTTATAGGAGTTTCATATATTTTTACTATCCAAAAATTTTACCCGGTTGACAGCAATCCCCCCGTATTGAGGGAAAGGTCACGAGAAAAAAGGCCTGCTCTCAAATCTCAATATCTAAATTAGTTTTAGATATTGAGATTTGAGAGCAGAGACTGACCGACTCACTGACTGGGTCACTGACTGATTCACTGGCTGAATCACTAACGGATTAGTGACTCGCTGGCCTCATGTCGTTTCTCAGTGTTTGCTGCCAAGTTGTTGGTGGTTCACGTCCTCTTACCTTCCTCCAAATCCAACATTCGCCTTGTCATGTGGTTACTGTCGCATCTCATTATGTGGCCACACCACATAGTCCACACCACCGTCACCAATGTCAGCCACTCGGAAACCCTAACTTCTCAGGGATGATTCTCATCAGACCGGACCGTGCCCGAGGCGTACAGTGTACGTGGCCCGAACGGAGCACGGATTTGAAACATTACATACATTTTGTATGAAACAATTAATACTACACAGCATGATCCGTATCCCGTCCGGGTCCGGACGACGCTCGTCTACACCGCGGTTAATGTACGGACCCGCCCCGTCCTCTACTGTTTCATACTAAATGTATGAAACGTATCAAATATGAGCCCCGTCCGGGCCACCCAAATGATAATCATCCCTTAATATGCCGTTTTTGTCTACTCTATGATAGTAAAGACGACGTATATTTCCTGATTTTGGGTCTCCCAAACGTCTATTTTCCCCAAACGCTTATTTTTATCCGTTCTTTAGATAACCATGTATAAAACATTCAAAATGTTGTATTATTATCATTCAAAAATAAGTTTCCTCTTTTATTTCGTCGACAAATTCCTTTTCTCTGGTTGTTGTGTTGCCAACAAGTAGTCTCTTATTTTGTCCAGTTTTGTGACTCCTCTGGCTCAACAGAGCATGTTCATTTGGTTCTAATAGTGGATTGTTTCAGGTAAAGCAAGGTACTATGCCACAGTACTCTGAAATGGGACAACAGCTCAGAAATCTGTTCAGAAGATTGGCATCTGATGGCAAGTACCCTTTTTGTTTTTACTTTGATCATTTATATATTTTTTTTATTATAAGCATGAGTTGTCCCACTGCAGGGCAAAGGCCTCCCTTCCCTCCTTCCACTCCTCTCTATTGAGTGCTGTATTTTGCCAGTCTTCCATATAGGAGTCCAGTTCGTCTATTCATCTTCGCCGCGGTCTGCCACGTGGTCGTCTGATGCCATGCGGGGTCCAATCAGCGGCAGCCTTTGCCCAGAACTCATCCGACATGCGGCAGATATGGCCTGCCCAGTCCCATTTTAATTTGCCGACTTGTTGCCCAACGTCTGCGATTTGTGTTCTGGAGCGTAGTTCACTATTTCTAATTCTGTCTGTTAACTTGACGCCAAGTCACTTTGATCATAAAATACAAAAATCACGGTTGCCGCATTATGGATGTCTATAGTCAAATCCAAACATAACATTCAATAGATGCCATATTTAGTTAGTTCTCTTCGTGGTTTTGTAAGTACTGGTTCTTTGTGAAGGACCTTCATCCGGGGAAGTAATACCACATTGGCTTTCGTCATCGTTTATAATCACTTGTTATATCATCTATTTCATTTTCTAGGTATGACGGAGCACGTTGAAAATCAACTGTTAGCAATGAGTGCGCATTTGATCAAAATACAAAACTCATCTTCGCAGGTATGTTAAACTTACAATTAAATAATAGTGTAAGAATTTTAAGTTTTTATATTTCAGCATTCCGAGTCCCCAATACCGAAATCCGCAAGCGTACTAAGGTCCAGGATATCAGCGAGCGGATATTGGGGCTCAAGTGGAGTTGCCAGACGGAGTGACGACAGGTTGACCAGAGCGCTGACCGAGTGGTGGCCGAGAGTTGATTACAGAAATAGAGGCCGTCCTCCAGCGAGATGGGTTGACGATATTAGAAAGACCGTCGGCGGCACCTGGTTCAGAATAGCTCAGGATCGAGGCAAGTGGCATAATCAAAGGAAGGCCTATGCCCAGCAGTGGGTCGATAAAGGTTGAAATGATGATGATGATGATGATGATGATGATGATGATATTTCAGCATTAAAAGAACTGAAATAGTTTTGTTTATATTCAGAATATAACCGAGACGCCCGGCCGTTTGATCATTGACAACTCTAATATATCGAGATCAGTGCAGCTCGACTCGACGCTACCTCACAATATAACAGACAAGCTCTTCACATCTACGCAAAACAAGTAAGTCATATTGGTTGCTAGCTTTTGCACGCGGCTTTGCTCACGATAAAGCTTTGAGTGCTGAATAACACAACTGTGCTGCATTCGCAAAATCAGCTGAGAGACCCGCATTCAACGTTTTAATAGTTTTTTAAATTGTTACTTTTCTGTCCCTCGATACTTTATCCTGGATGAAGGTACCCTATGTTCTTCTTACCCTGGCAACATGTATATGCGAAATTTTATGACGATCGGTTGAGTGATTGAGGCGTGAACAGCGTAACACACAAACAAACACACTCAAAACGACTTCGTTGACGCAGTGTGCGTTAGAACATAGGTAGGTCAAGTCACTTTGAGGTTGCGAGAGGCCCTTTGGCCTCTCACTTTCACCTCTTTAGGTGGCGGGTTCGTTTCCCGTTTACATTATCTGCAGATTCCAGGTTTGGATGTTGTGGAACATTATATACTCATAGTTATTGATACTCTTTTTTAACAAATGTAATTTTCTAAGCTGACTACATTTTTTCAACCGAATGCTGAAATTTATTACAGGCTATAAATTTTTTATTTTACAGAAGAACTCACAAGACATCGGCCTCGCAAGAGGCTCACATGAACACGGAATGGCAGCACATGTTCGGACATTCTCACGAACACCATCCCAGAGGTAAAACAAACATACAAATTATCATAAAGATCAATTAGCGTTGCCTATAGTCAAATCTGAATTATATAACCGCAACTGTTACATTATGGCAATTAAAATATATAATAAACTGCCCAGTCATGTGAAAGAGCTCAAGGGTAATTTATTTAACAGAACTCTTTTTAATATACTAAACGAACAGTGTTTCTATTCAATAAAGAACTATTTATTATTTAAATTTTGATGTTTTGACTGTGTGAAATTAGTCTATGTTCTGTAGTTTTCTTTTTCTTCTCTTATACATTGACATTGAAATTAGACGAAATAGATTTTAGTTTGCTTTTTTTGTTGTTTAGATAATTTGGTAGTTACTTTTAATTTAATAATTTGGACATAGTTTGATTTTTTTAATATTTTATAATTAGACATTCACATGCCTATATGCTGGCGAGATGTGCAGCACTATTATTATAATCTTCATCAATGTAAAACCTACCATGTCTTTTGTGAATAAATTATCTTTATCTTTATCTTTATCAAAATTTGTAATTAGATAGAATTGCCGTAAAGCAGCTGTGCTGTGTTTCGGTTTGAAGGGTGTGGGTGCCGGTGAAATTACAGGCACAAGGCTTATCATCATCATGCCTCAAGTTGATGGACGCAGGGCGTTGTATCGTAGAGCACGTTCCAAAAAACGTGATCTATGTTGCAATGCTTTGTGATAGGTAATGGTTACCACTCAACATCAGGTGGGCCATGTGCTTGTTCCATCTTTAAGTATCATAAAAAAAGATGCATTATTTTTTCGCGGGCGACTGTACGACACAGCGCAAGTGCGTCACACGTCGCAGACATTACGTGTCAGCAAATAGTTATAGGTTTAAGTATTATGTATGTTAGTCTCTAAGGTATTTTTTATATATGGGCCCTAGTTTAAGTAAATTAAGATCTTGTACTTTTTCTTTGTGCCTGAAATATTTTTTTTTATTATTATATTATTATTATTATATTGAAATAGGATTAATAGGAAAGATTTGATATTCGGGGTCGTAAGGGGTTTCAACCCCCATCTTCGGAACCCAAGCCAACCTCTGCACGTGGTACACTCTGGTAACTAACAAATGGGGCTCTGGCGGCCGGCTGATTGCGGCATAGCGCAGTCTAACACCGGCACATCTAAATCCCCAGGCCACCGACGGGCAGCAGCGTCGGTGGTGCTAGAAGTGGTGTCCCACGATCTCCATCCCGTATGCCCACCGTGGGAATTATGGGCATGTTTATGTGCTAAAAGCTAGATAAGCGAAACTTTATAATTTGGTTATAAGTAAGATGGAGTAATGGAACTGCGTAGGAGTTGGAAAAAATAGAAGCAGTTCCACCTGGGATAGGTGCACAATACCTGCAAGATGTGTAGCGGCTTCTGATCGACATATTTAGCTCAAATTTGAGACCTCACAGGCACAACACAATATTATTTTGCGATTTTCTTTGTGACGAAAACAAGCGCGTTCGCGGGTGTAGCCATGACAGTTTTTTTCGAAGAGTTGTTCAATAGGTGGCGTCACTGTCCATAGTGATGCATATCGCGGTCTCACTCTCACATATGAGAGCAAGGTATGTGCGGGAGCGGGATGGGAAAAGGAGGCTTGCAACAACGAACGTTAAAAGTTTCTAAATATGTAGAAATTAAAACAATATCAAATCAGCGCAACCAGGGAATATCCTCCTTTATTAGGGGAGGCCTATGTCCAGCAGTGTAGAACTATAGGCTGATATGTGTGTGTCTATATTTGATATTTTGTGCCTAGATGATTACCTGGATTATAGGCTACTTTATACCCGGGTACCACGCGAGTGTAGCTGCGGTCAGAAGCTAGTAATGAAATTATGATGTATCTAGTTAATATTAAAGTTTGTGATTGTTACAGCGGGTGATTCAACATCTCAAAGCGGAGTTGTTTCGCAGAGCGCTGCCGTTTCAACTGCATCGGTGCAGCCGACACATTCTCAGATGGGTCACAGCGCTAGCTACGTGCAATGTAAGGTCTATCCTCTAAATACTTTAAGCCTTTGTATTTGATTGTTACGCTTTCATGCCATATCTACTTAACCATATCTACTTAGCTGTTCCCACTGTAAGGCTCCATAAAGTTAGTCAATCTTTTAAAGGGATGTGTGTACGATTTTTTAACAAAATCCCAAATGACGTGATTAATCTATCTGTAAATAAATTCAAAAATGTTGTTAAATGTAATCTCTGTGATAAAGCTTATTATAAAATATCTGATTATTTAGATGACAAAAAAGCTTGAGATGTAACTGCCTCCAACTCCATCAAAAACAATGTAATAGTTATTAAGAACAATGACGTTAAAAAAATATAAGCCAAGCAGAGTTTCTTGCCAATTCTTATCTGTTTGGTTGCGTTACGAATTGGTGGTAAATTAAATGACGTTTCAAAGTGTACTATACAGTTCCTACTGAATAAATGAATTTTGAGTTTGAACCGATGATGGTATAAAATTTCGCATACATGTTGCCGAGTCTTCCTGAGCAACAAGTACAAAGAAAGTTATATAACGCGAGAGAAGCTGCTGCGTGCTTTTAGGTGTAAAGGGTTCAAACTTTGTATCTTCGGAATCCAAGCCAACCTTCGCTGCTCGTGGTGCTCTCTGATAAATAACTAACAGACAAGGCTCTGGTTTCGGCCAAACACCGGCACAGCTACATCCCCTGGCTGCTGACGGGCTGCAAGCTGTCAGAAGCTGCCACCTGCATGCCCAGCGTCGGATTATCCTATACGCGATGCCAGGGATACAGAAATAGTAAATTACTGCAGAGGCCAGCAAAAGAGGCATTGATGGACGAATTCGCCTCGGCACACATACGTGAGTCCATCAATGCCTAGTTGTGGCCAACGTTTTTAAATAGTGTTTTTCTCAAATAATGCGCGAAAATTAAAACAAAATAGTTCCTAGACAGAACTTGTAAATTTTTCAATAAACAGCATTCTATTTGCAAGCCAGTTCGAAATTTAAATAAACCCTTTGATTAGTTAACTCCTTGGTTGCCATGTTTCAGAGTAAAAGATCGTTCCATTTATAAATAACACAACAGATATGAGTTTTCATAGTAATTTATTTGGCCGCTAAACACGACAGATATGAATTTTCAACTTTTGCCGGCTGCTGCTCACATGTATTGTGCCAGTACAGCAATTTCGATTTATCTCGAAGAAGGTTGTCAAAATAATGCTCAAATTTCCAAGCATGTTTGAGAAAATAATATAATATGGTACCTTTCTCCTAGAAAAAGTAATGTTTCTGAGGGATAGCAAATAAACTTTTAAAGCGAGTGAAACCGCGGGCAATAGATAGTTATTATATAAAACTAGGACGCCCTCCGGCCAGGTGGAGTGACGATTTGCGAAAGGCTGCTGGTAGAAGCTGGATGCGTCGAGCTCAGAACAGGGCGCAATGGCGCTCATTAGGGGAGGCCTATGTCCAGCAGTGGACTGCTATAGGCTGATGATGATGATGATATAAAACTAATCTAGGTGACTGACTGACCGTCTAATATAATGATATTGATACTTTCAGATAGCATGGCGCCTTGTCGTGTGGAGTTGCGAGATTTGACAGCGAGAATGCAGCAGAAATTCCAAAAATCATTACGGTAAATTACTAACGAGGGGTTGTCGCTATATGATCTCATTATCATCTGCCCTTTTCCCACTTTATGTGGGGTCGGCACAATATGAGCTCTCCTTCCATTTTCATCTGTCACTTGTCATCTCAACACACTCCTTGTCGTAGAGTGAATATCTATAGCGGTACTTATAGGTATCTAAATAACGTTTTAAATCCTGATGGACACCAGAAGAACTTCTTAGACCAACTTCTTTAAATTTTGTACTGAATCTGAAGTAATTCTTTTGCAGCAGTCATGAGAACACTGGCGACGACGGTGAAGACATCCAGACGCCGCCATCTTGGAGGCCTGGTAATCAGCTGCTGGCATACCTACATGAGCACAAGTGAGTTCTATATTATGCTGTGGCCTTACGACATCAGTTGCAGCACATAATGAAGAAAAATGCAGCCGCCTAGATAGATATACAGATAGATGGACTCTTTTACACACAACACCAATTAAAAACCAAAAATTTACAAGAATAGACAAATGAAATAGTAATGTAGGTACAATGGGCGGTCTTATCGCTTAAAGCGCTTTCTTCCAGACAATCAAGAATGGAAAGAATATAGTTAAAATAATTGAGCGGTGGTGCTTATAATACAAAAACTAATTACCTACCTATATTAGATATACTACATATTAAAAAACAATTAAATTATACCTATACTATTAAACAAAATTAGCCTAGGTGCGGGTACGGTTTCGCTGGACACTAATCTGCCTGTGTGTGCGCGCGTTTGTGTGTGTGTGTGTGTGTGTGTGTGTCTGTGTGACTCCGTAACAGCTGTACATAATTGGATTAAACTTGGAATATACATAGTTTGTGACTTAGATTAACAATCGAATTATTCAACTTTGAAGCGGCACGGTTCTAAAATGCATCTCAAGAGACTGTACTTGCCCAATAAAATCACGATACCACTATAATATGGAGGCATTTATTGTATGTAAATAATTTAAGCGGTCCAATAAGTTACTATTCCTTACTAAGTATCAATTTTACATACAATCAAGTATTCTGGACATTCCAATAATCCGGCACGCTCTGGTTTTAAATAGGATCCCTGGTGCCGGATTAGTATTCTTACATACTTGATTATATTGTTGTATGTATTGTCTGCCAAGTGGTAAATGTTTGTCTAATGTCTCTAGTATAATAGTATTGATTGTTTTAGGGCGCGTGTGAACGACCTCGTAACTTTGCCGGCTCACCGGAATCTATTCGGATCGTGCTCTGACGACGGGACCGTCAGACTGTGGGACGCACAAAGGCTACAAGGTCATGCCCATATCAACAGGTATGAATTACTACTATAATATCTTTAACTAATGGTCAATTTATAATAATAATAATAATTCTGTACACCAGTGTTGCCGTTTTAGCATTTTTAATGCTAAATTTAGCATATTTCCGGGTCTGTTAGCTTGAAAAATTCGCATTTAGCATATTTCATGATTTACATTTTTTTGAACGTTACATACTTAGTAAGGAATTCAAAAAATTTCAAAAGATTTCATAGAATCCAGAGACAATTAGTTTTTTTACTCAAAGTAGTTTTTTAAAACATGGGATCTCTCTAAAGGAATTAGGACTTCCCCGAAATTTATGTTTATCTTTTGCTTAGCGATTGTTAATTTGTTACGAACTATCAGTGCGCAGCGCGATTTTATTTAGCATTTTTAGAAGTTATTTAGCATTTTTTTGGCATTTTCTGCAACAAGTTTTAGCATTTTCTCCAAATAAAAAACGGCAACACTGCTGTACACCATCACAGAGCACGAAACTAAGCAGAGCTTGTATTATGTCAACCATTTGACTACTCCACACCACACCACACCACATTAGCCTATATCAGTCCACTGCTGGATATTGGCCTCCCCTCATAAAGGGGGATATGCCCATAATTCCGTCGCTTGGCTGGGGGCATGCGGGTTGGGGATCGCAGGGCACAGCTTCTCGCATCACTAAACTGCCGCCCATCGGTAGCTAGTGGACTTAGCTCTGTTGATGGTGGCTGCGCTATGCTGCAATCAGCCGGCTGCTAGAGCCCCAGAGGTTGGCTTGGGCACCGAAGCTTGGACACCGAGATTTGATACCCCGTACGCCCCTCTAATACTACTTACATAATGTTAGCTAATGACAGCGCGATATTTCGAATCTAGAATTGTCATTGACTAAAATTTCAGCGCTTCTGTGCTTCGGTACTTACGGAAGGTACGTTAAGATGTTGGTTCCGACTTATACAGTCTACTGTCGGAGGCTTTCGGGTGGCTTAAAAACTCCGATTAGAATTGGCCATTTTTGCGAAAAAAAAGAAAGTTTTATGACAAAAAACTGCACCAAATAATTTTAATGTAATTGTAATTTTTTTTTTATATTAGGTCTAAATCGATGTACAATAGAAGTGCGGGACCTGTTGTGTCTTTAGCGGCTTGCGAAGGAGGCCAGTCTTTAGTAGCGGCTACACAAGAAGGATCCATATTCGTACTCAGGTAAGTAAACTGATCCCAAACTAAGCTGAGCCTAACGGTCTGTCTTATAATCTACTAGCGGCCCGTCTCGGCTTCGCACGGGTGGACTTTTCCAGCAATAAATATAGCCTATGTTACTCAGGGTGAATGTAGCTTTCCAATTACAAAATAATTTTTTAAATCGTCACAATAGTTTTTGCACATACATGGTGAGTCTGTGTCATAGAATTAATTATAGTACTTCGTACTTGGCGAGCTTTGAACAAAAATCTGTGTCTGATTTTTCTTAACGAAAATGCCCAAATTAGGGTTTGTCTCGTTTCCAGTAAAGAGGATACGAGAAACAACCCTAATTTGAGAGAATACGTTAGGGCACAGCTTTTTGATCAAAGCGCGCCCTCCCATACTAAACGTCCTTGGTTTTAATTCGTATTTAATACTGAAAAGAGGTTAATGTACTCGCCAAGGTCAACAACATTTCTTAAAAGACTTCGAATTTTGTAGTTTTTCGTTGAAATTTCTTCAGGCTTGTACAGCTCCACCTAATTTTACTCAAAGACAACAAATAAACGGAGTACTGTACTAGGAGTTATTATAAAGTTATATGTACAGATTAGACAGCGCATCGTCTCGGATGACGTTGTCCCAGTGCCGTCAGCTGGAGCGCGGCGCGGGCGCGGGCGCGGCGCGGGGCGGGTGCGTGGCGTGCGCGTCGGCGGGCGGCGTGCACGCCGGCGTCATCTCGTACGCCACGCTGCACGCCGCCGTCTACGGCTGGGACCTACGCGCGCCTGGTATGCAACGCTCGTGGCCTGGCTTATACGTGTCACATCGGGTATGAGTCGACTACTTTCAAAGGCGGCAATCTAACTTTTGTTAAAATATTGGTAACTAAAAAAAAAAGACCATTTCAGGCTGATTTCTAGACCAATTTTCGGTGTTTATCTTGCGTTTCCGTGAAAAGTACCTAGGTGGTCACAGGGCTTGGGTGGCTTTCCATTATGCTATTTACACATTTATCTATTAGTTTAGGGGCAAAATCTCTATAAATTGTAATAAATCAACACTGGACACTTTGTCCCGTCAGCCATCACACGACGCTAAAGAACTCTCGCTTCTGATTGGTCAACGGTCAAAGATGGCCCGGTTTCAATTTAAGTTTTACAGATTGCCAGATTTGATCCCAACCTACGATTTTCTTCAGCATTTTCAATGCCATATTGCCGGGTTTGATACACAATGCCAAACTAAGACGGTTTTATTCAAAATTATCTGTGCTGCCATACCAAAAACTCATTTTGGGAAAAAAGTGCAGATTGCTGCCTTTGAAAGTAGTAGACTCATAATATATTTCCCTCTGAAGTTAGGCTCAGGCAACGATTCGACCAATCCGACCCAAAAAGAGGAACTAAAGTCCGCGCCACCACTCAAGTCCTATAGACGCGGCGCTGCTATCGCAGAACTGTGGTAAATAGAACAAAAATTTGGTTGTTAATTACAAAAATTATGCTGTTTTGGTTTAAGGTGACTATACATGTCAAATCTCCCTCCCGCTCGCACTATTCAACATTTTTAAAGATATGTAATCACTGAATGTAGTTATGCAAAATAGCAAACCTTCACGGCCTAGAAAATAACAAAACAAAGCTTCAGCAATAATATCATTTTGATTCTATCACGTTTTCTTACCAAAAAACTTGCACCAATGTGATCAATTTTGGTGGAATTTTTTTGGTAGGAAAACGTGTTCAACATGACATTATTGCTGGACCTTTGTATTGTTATTTTCTAAGCCGTGAAGGTTTGCTAGTTTGCATAACTACATTCAGTGATTTTATATCTTTAAAAATGTTGAATATTGCGAGTGAGAGGGAGACTTGACCCGTATAGTCGCCTTAAGAGGTCTGATTCCGGACATTTCGCAGTCAAAATCGCTCGTAGATATCCATTATTTCACTATTGGGATCGAGTTGTACCCCTTTTGCCGTCAGAGTTGAGTCGTGCCGAGTCGTGACCCGGACTCAACAGCGTTACTTGCAGCCAACTTTAGAGGCCAATAGTTATATTAGATACGTTATGACTATAGTACGTTCTTTTTAGGCAACGCGTGGAAACTCCAAGGCGATCTGAAACAGGGCGTGTTCACGTGTTTGTACGCTAACAGCAGTGGGTACGTCGCAGTGGGCACGTCCAGTGGCGCCATCTGTGTTTGGGATCTACGGTTCCAGCTGCCCATAACTCAGTTACGACATCCCAACTGTAAGTAAAACCTAGGAACATGCATATACATTATACGGCCAATTTCCCCATTAAGGGCAGCTCTTTTGTAGTTAGGTCTTGTTCTTAGGAAAATATAAGTTTTTAATTATAGTTATTTATAAACTATAGTGTCCTGAGAACAAAACCTTCTAACTACAAAATAAAAGGTAGCTGCCCTCAATGAGGTAAAATTTCTCGCTCGCATGGTACCTGGATGATAATAATAATATTGGCACGCATTGTGCGTATGTTCCTCTCCAGCCCTAGCCACTGACCGTTTGAGCCTTGCCCCGCGGTCGGTGGTCTTCCGTTTTTATACATTTTTTTACTATTAGGTGCTGAACCCATGAAATTGGCTTTTTGTATGGAGAATTTCTAGAAAATTGATTTCTCTATACATACATTTTTAAATTTTTTTCTGGAACTAAATCCTATTCTCCTAAAATGTTTGTGTGTACGATTGGACAACACTGTGAAAAGTATGCGTAGTCTCATTAAAAAAAGAAAAGTAACACATAAAAGAATACTACGAATTTAAGCATTAAAAGTGACGACACGTTAAATGAACCGTTTTTAAGTTTTATTTTTGCGGATGAACTTCCTCAAAAATAGTATTTTATTGAATTTTCAATCTTTGCAATAACGTTCAGAAAATAAATTAATTTAGTATTTGACTGTTGAATTAAATAAAATACGTGCAAAATGAAATAGAGAGAAAAAACGCCAATTTCATAGGTAAGGACCTAAAATATTGTTTTTGATGTTATTTATGTATAAAGTAGAAGTTTATAGTAAAAAATGTTTTATAAAGTTTAATAAAGTGTAATAATAATATACTACTTAATAATAATGTACTAATTGAATCGTGAAAGTTTGTGAGGATATGTATTTTTTATTTATTTTTATTTAGTAACCTCTCAAAACAGATTAAAATCCACTTAGCTTTAACAAAATTTGAGAAAACATTTAGATGTATGTATGTTTGTTTGATTGTTACTCTTTCACGCAAAAACTACTGAAAGGATTTGAGTATACATTGGTTTAGACCTGGATGTTTTGAAAAAACCCAAAAAAACTTAAAAACTGTTCATTTCATGTGTTGTCGCTTTCAATGCTTAAATTCGTAATTTCTTATGAGTTACTTTTATTTTTTAATTAAGGCCACGCATACTTTTCACAATGTTCTCTAATTATACACACGAAATTTTAGGGGAATAGGATTTGTAGTTCCTGAAAAAAATACAAAAGTGTATTTATTTTGAAATCAATTTTCTCGAAATTCTCCACACAAAACGCCAATTTCATAGGTAAGAACCTAATATTAGTGTGATGTATTGCTTTTCAGCTGAACGCGTCCGTCGTATAATCGGCTTCGGGCGCGAAACGTCACGGGTTTGGGCAAGCGGCTTCAGGGACGTGGGCGCTTGGTGTTTGGAGTCCACTCAGAGAACCCACGCCCTCTGGCCTTGCACCAACTCACAGCAGCCTCTGCACTACACTCCGCCGGTGAGTATACTGACACTTGCATCGGCACGTTGCATTTTAGACTTCAGGGGCTCATAGCAGCTTGGAGTTTACTTATGTACGATTCACACTTACTGGCGCGCGTCGGAGAGCATCGGACCGCATTTTATAACATGCTTAACGCTTTGAATGCTGAAAACACAAATGTGATTCTGCACGTCGTCCTCCTCCTCGTGCATGGCGCGGAGCGTCATGTGCGAGGCCAGCAGCCAACGTGCTAGTGGAAATTGAAACATCCACAAAGCAGTTAAGTTCCTTATTTGCATGCAATTGACGCATCTATTACTACTTTATCTACTTACGGATCTATTTATGTCAGTGTCAAACAAAGCTTCTATGAGCCCCAAGCTGCGTAACAAAAAACGCTCAAACTCGCAACAGCGTAAATTGCATGCAAATAAGGAACTTAACTGCTTTGTGGATATTTCAATTTCCTGTAGTATGTTTTAAAATGCGCTCCGATGCTCTCCGACGCGCCGGTAAGAGTGAATCGTATATTAGTGATCGCATCTTTGTAGCTCTTCACCACCTCAGTGTAACCTCTACACTACATTCAGCCTGTGAGTATACTGATGGTTGTATTTTATACACGTTGCATTTTAGACTTCAGAGGCTCATAGTCGCTTGGATTTAACTTAGTGATTGCATCTTTGTAGCCCTTCACCAACCTACAGCAGCCTCTACACTACACTCCGCCTGTGAGTATACTAACACATGCAATGGCACGCCCAGTTGTGTGTAAGGAGTTATAACCTCCAACTTTGGAATCCAAGCCAACCTCACCTGCCCGTGGTGAACCCTACTGAATAACAAACGGGGCTCTGGCGGTTCAGCTGATTGCGGTATAGCGCAGCCTAAAACTGGTACAGCTCAATCCCCTGGCAGCCGACGGACAGCACCGTCTGCAGTGCGAGAAGCTATGCCCTGCGATCCACAACCCTCAGCCCATGGAGATTATAAGCATATCCCCCTTCAAATAGGGGAGGCCTATGGCCTATGTGCTGATTAGGTTGGTGTTTTTTTTTGTTGTCTAGTTGTAGAGGTTGTCACAGTTGTGTAGTGGCTAGGAAAAATCCCGCGATGACACATTTTTTTTGTAATCCTACCTCATCATCATCGGCCTATAGCAGTCACTGCTGGACATAGGCCTCCCCTAATACTGTTAAGACAGTATTTAAAAGAACTGCATTTTGGAGAACTTCCATCTATAATTGAAACCATGACCAAGATCTTTGATCTAGATTTTTTTTTGTTTTGTCTTGTTGTCTTGGTTGTCTGGAAGTAATCGCTTTAAGCGATAAGACCGCCCATTGTACCTAGATTACTATTTCATTTCTCTGTTTTTGTAAATTTTCGGGTTTTAATTGGTGTTGTGTGCAATAAAGAGTTCATCTATCTATCTATCTAGATGATTGAACGTGGACATTTTGACACACAGACGATAATTTTGGGAACAAGAATATTTTGTTTTTTAACCGTGATAATAAGATGTTTGAACACGTGTAGGGTTTGTCTTTGTTTAGTTAGTATTGTTGTGTTGGTTTGAGTACAATAGTTTTCTATCATCTATTTACTTTTTATCCATTATTCCCAGGCGTCACACTACACTCACGCTATGTACAGCGGTCGTACTGGAGGCTCTCGGTTCCTGCTGACGGGAGGCTCCGACCAGAGGGTCCGGTACTGGGACCTCGAACACCCTGAGACGTCGTATGTGCTACTGAACGCGCCCTCGGATTCTACGCGCGAACATAACACTACTAAGTATAGGTGAGCATATTGTGAAAAACGATATAAAAAGTTGACATAATTTTAAATTAAGTGATTTGTTTTTATAGATTTTATTGAGAACTTTTATCAGGTACTCGGCGTTCGTGATTTCGTCCGCTTTTTTCGCCGCTCCAGGCCTTCAGAGGAATTACCCCTACACTATAGTGAAGGCTGGTGTGGTTAGATTTAGATTTAGGCTATGCGTTCATTATCAGCCAGCCAGCCTCATTATATTACAGTTTTGTATTTACGATTGGATAAAATTTCAGTTTTAAAATTATTAGTGTTCGTAAGTTCCTTGGTCTGACTGCCTATAATTTTAGATCACAGAATTTTTAAAAATTTTGATGGTAATTTTACAAATTAGAATTGTTGCCATATGCAACGTGGTGCAAACGTAAATATTAAACATGGTAATTGAATAGGTCTGTAATATATATAATATTATTGTCACACTTGTGACCATTTTTACCCTGAATATAACTTGCCTTCTTACTAGGAGCAGAATAATTTGCTAATGCAAGAATAAGTTGCACTGGGATCTATGATGGCCATGACGACGATAGAGACTGGTTTATCTACTCCATTCAATTTACAATTTTGTTCTTAGGAGCCGAATCATCGACGGAACAACAGTTATTCAAGAACACTGCAAAGTAGAAACTAACACAAATCCTGTGATAGAGGACAACGTGTATCGAACAGTCGAGTCTCGTTCTTTCTACCACACCGCTCCGATCACGTCTCTAACCCTGGCTGAAGGAGCGAAGCCCTATCTCGTCAGCTCTTCGGCAGATGGAGTTATCAATGTATGGAAATAAACGAATCAGCTGCATAGAGGGCTATTCAGAGGCGGAGTACTGGAGTACCGAAAAATTTTGGCCAATGACAAAGCGTTATTTTAAATCTACGCTTTCTCATTGGTCAAAAATTTTATCGTCTACGATACGAATACTTTTTCGTAGTCTTCGTGATCGAGCCTCGGTTGAGTAGTTAAGGCGTCAAAGCGTAACCAACAAACGAAATAAAAAGTTACAGTTTGTTTTAATTATAAAGGTTGATACGCGGGACAACCAATGATTAAACGATGACGTAAACCAATGAAAAGCCATTTTGGTTTTCGTCATCGTTCATCATTGGTCGTCGTCATCGCTACGTCTATGTCAATTTCAATTTCCAGCATATCACAGATATAGAAGAGAACAAGATGAAGTCTTAAAATTCACTATGTTCTGAACAACAACTCATACGGCTGATCTCTACTTTCTTATGTCCGATATCATCAGTTAGAAAGGGACGCATACATATTATATCAATGCGACTTCAAAAGAGATCAAAAAGTTAATGGTACCAGGATGCTCGAACAAAATTCTATGCAGTTTCATTGAAATGCCCTGGTACGAAGTCGCAGAAATCACATTGAAATAAAGTATGCATCCCTTTCTAGCAAATGATATATGGACATAAGAAAGTAGAGATCAGACGTATGAGTTGACGTTCAGAACATGGTGAATTTTAAGACCATCTAGTTCTCTGAATTTTAAGACTTCATTTAGTTCTCTTCTATAACTGTGACATCAACCTTCATTTTAAAACTATAGGCTTAGAAGATGATTTTTTATACCATGTAGCTTGCGCTGTGACCCATCTGACAATGTGTTGGCTATATTTTATTAGTTAGGAATGATTATTTTTGCAAAAAAACTGCTGTGATTTGTTTTGAAGTTTAGATATTATTTAATAAGCTATAGTCTGGCCAGGTTATCTCTGCAGAACTCAGAAAAATGGACAAAATCAACAACTATTGGTGGAAACACCTGCTATTATGTGTCAGCACAGACAACAACAGAGCTGTTGTCTGTGGTGTCAATCATTTCGTTATCTGGTTGCAGATGATTTAAATGTAGTTACTTAAAAAAATAATTTTGAACGAAACGGGGCAGAAACTTCTAGCCAGTTTCATTTTACATTGTTTTTTAGGGTTCCGTACCCAAAAGGGTAAAAACGGGACCCTATTCCAAAGACTCCACGTTCCGTCTGTATGTCACCAGGCTGTATCTCATGAACCGTGATAGCTAGACAGTTGAAATTTTCACAGATGATGTATTTCTGTTGCCGCTATAACAACGAATACTAAAATCAGAATAATTTAAGCGGGGCTCCCATACAACGGTACGGAACCCTTTGTGCGCGAATCCGACTCTCACTTGGACGGTTTTTTATACGCAAACAGGTGACGAAATGACTGACACTAAAAAGAGTAGAAACTGCAGGTATTTCCACTAATAGATTTTCTGTCCATATTTATGAGTTCAGTGGCTTGAGTGCAAAGAAAATACCTAACGTCAAAGTTGCGTTAACTACCTATATTTTTGTATGAAAATGGAGCAGCGCACATCTTCATAAAAAATATAGTTAACGCAAACTTTGAAGTTAGGTATTTTCTTCGCACTCAGGCCACAGTACCACTGGTTTGAGTTGCACAATACGGAAACGTTCAATAGTTTTCGTTTTCGAGCTGAATTTTAATGTATGATATGATAACCCTAGTATGAGTTATGTGTATCGTTTTCGAACTCAATTTTACAGAAGAGTAAAAGTTATTTATAAATGGAAATTCCTGAATTGGATTCGAATATAAGCCGATCAAACGACATATGCAATGTAATTTTCTTACAGGTTGCAATGTTTTTCACTGAAAACAGTCAGGTAATTGAAAAGAAAAAGTAACCAAAATTTAGCTTGAAAACGAAAACTGGACATTTTTGTATTATGCAACTCGTACTATTGGTACAATCTGTATACCCACGGCAATCCTAGTAGATGTGGGCTGTTATACCTTAAGTTAGGTAATCTAGTGTTATTTAGTCAATTGAAACGACTGAACTGTATATAAAATGTGTATATTCACTACGAATTGTATTTATCAATCATTTAAAATGTATAGAATAGGATTCTATTTTCATATTAAAAATATTATGTTGCACAATTTTGTTTATTTTACATTTATTTTAGGGATTCCGATTTTGTACACTTTTGTGCTAATCATCATCATCATTACATACAACATACATACACAATATGACATAACAACGTATTATCTACATTACTTATATACACCATTTTAGATACCAATATAGCTTAAAACTAATTGTAATAAACAGATTCTATTACTTTTTTTACAATTAACCTCAATTATTTGATCTTAATATTTACACCATTTTTAATAACTATATAAAAATTATTGTACAAACATGTTTTCCAAACTACAACGAAAAAACATACAACCGAACTTCGAGCAAAATAAGTTCAACCGAAAACTTCTCCTTTTTTTAAGTCTGTTAGGAAGTAGATATACCGACGAATCCTTTATTATACCTTAACCGATAACGCTTCGTTTTCCCTTGAAAAACTGTCAAAAATTAACAAGGGCGTCGAAAATTTGACAGTTTCTCAAGGGAAAACGAAGCGTCATCGGTAACGGTATATTATAGGAACCGGCCGTTAATTACCCATTAAAGACTGCTGATACCTAAAACTATGTAGTAAGCACAAGAAGCTTATTGGTTTCTTAAAATTAGTATCATTCAAAAGCGCACGTGGTGTGGCTTATTTCAGTGTTTCCAGATCATCTGTGTTAAGCAACACTGCCTGATCAGTACTTGGATGGGTGAACGTTTTGTAGCACTTAAATCTGAGCGCCTCTGTGCTTCCGAAGGTACGTTAAGATGTTGGTACTGGCTATTTCAGTCATCAAGGCATGTCATAGGCCTAAAAACTCCGATACCAGAGTTGCTACTACTAGAGTTACTCATACAAAGGAAGGAACAATTAGTATGGTTTCTTCCTTCTTGGTATGACCTAGCGTCCAACTCTAGACTACCTCTCCATTGTGCCGCCCGAATGCTTCGTAGCTTAACGACTGAAAATGTCCAGACCAAATAACGTGCTTTTTGACAGCACGTTATTTGGTCTGGACTCTGGCACAGAAGCACTCAGATCTAAATGCCAGAGAGTGACTATTTAGAGACTTAAAGCAACCCGAGCGGAGTTATAAAGCGATCTGCTAAGAATACGGGCGCCAGAACGAGACAACACTCCAACACAGTATCTTAATGTGATTCTATACATTGTAATTGTATCAAACAGATATACTTCTACACGCAACTACACAATATTAAGATTCGTCTAAGAATACACTAAAATTCCCTACAAAATGACAAACAAAAATGCATTGATTTTTATCTGGGTTATTTCTGTCTTTAAAATGTACCCAGTATAGCTATCTAATGTATAGTAAATGTATGTATACATTGACTATACATTATGTCTTGTCAAAAAGTGAAGTACATATCATTGTCTTGTCCGTTTATAAACCAAATTAAAATGTGTTTGAGAATTGAGTAAGCATAGTGCTTGAGTCATATCACTTTAATTTGGTTCTAGATACAGATCTTAATTTTAATACAGTAAAAGCGAATTTTCCCTGCCTTAATTTGGATGACACTTTTTTTGGATAATGTTTTAAGATTGCTCTGAACACTTAACAATAAACCTAGACCTAAAATAACACAAGACTATCGTTATTCATATACATACATTTTTTATAAATTCACATGACATAAATTACATAAAACACATGTCATTATATATTACATATATTTGGAAAATCAAAAACAATTGACCATTTAATTTCATTTGAGCAATCCAAAATGTGATTGTAACATTAAAATTCATTCTTCTAATGTTGATTCTGCATTCCCTTATAAATCTGTAAATCAATACCTTTAAATTCAAATTCAATGCTATATATATACAGACTACAGTATAGAGCTTCTCAGAATCAATGCATTGCATTTTGTCATATCACAATATTTTACTACATTTAGGTAATACATCCAAGATTTTCTGCTGTGATGTCACTTATTTTTTCTGCTTTGATTTGTGGACTCTGTCACATACTCATGCTATATAAAATAAAAATCATGCTATTTTCTGTCACATGGAAAATATGTCAGTCCTATAGGGATCTCTATTATGCCATTATGATATCACAATCGCAAATGCATTGCTATCGTACGAAAAACATGCCCTTGCACATCATATCTGAAGCCAGGAGCTGTGGCTTGAGTGTAAAAAACATACCTTACTACAAAGTTTGTGTTAACTATATTTTTGTATCGGGATTTTAAAGTATTAAAAACTTGCTTCTGCTTCTCAATTCAGTTTTATTTTTCATACAAAAATATAGTTAACAGTTAGTTTGTGGTATGTTTTTCACACTGAAGCCACTAGAGGCAATTGGCTGGTCACACATGCCGAAGAACCAATACCTGTTGGGACAGAGTTCTCGAGTGAAAGAGATGTTTTAGCAAACACAGTGTAAGACCTGGCTAGAGCTATACGTGAAAAGGTGGGTGACAGAAAGTAGATGCAGAGAGCCTAAGATTGGACTCTGTGGTGCCTACTGGGAATTGCCTAGTCTATAACCAGCAACGGCCTTCTGTTTCTAATTCCAATTTGAAGTGGGGGGAAAAGTTCTCTGCACTGGTGTCCCGCATTGGGGTGTATCATGCATTGCCTCCCTGCTAACCCAACCTCACCCAGCCCAACTCTTTAAAGTAACGGAGAAGGACTCTGGGTTGGTGGCAAGGTAGCAGTGGACTTATTTAGCTGAAGAAGTCGTCTGTCAGAAAATTTTGAATACCAGTTGAACATTAGACACCACTAGTACATTGACTGCTGGCCTCAGATATGCCACTCCATGTCATAAGTGAGGAGCTTATCCAGCTTGCTTGCCACATTGTTTTTTTCAGCACTCAAAGCAATAACATGTTGACTGCGGGCTTATGGCATGGCACGAAGCACCTACTTATGCCTGCAGCTCAGTTGTTCTTAGTAGGCCTTCTAGGAATAGACATATCCGTGTCAAAAGTTTCAACCGCCTAGCTCACTTAAGCTAAAGGAAAGTTGAGCCTTTTCAGCATTCAAAGAGTTATAATAAGACATCAATGTCAGAAAGCCTTGGATAGCATTTCGGATGTTAAATTTTTTACCTTATTTTACTTCTTTTTACTATCCTTAGTATCATTATCATCTGGCACGTCTTCTAGCAGCTTATTTAAGTCGATTCCCTCAAACTTTGGGTTCTGTGCATTTGATGCATGAGCTAGGAACAGCTCTTTTAGGAACTGCAGTTCTTTTGTCAGTGTTTTGACCTTTTCTTCAAGCATTTGGTTCTCTGCTTTCAGTTTGCTTACTCGGGTGAAGGTTTCTTGTGTTCGCTGCTTTGTCTTGTATCTGCTCTTTTTTACTGCCTGCAATTAAGAAAATAAATTAAGTAGAGTCAAATTTTAAATCTTAGATTTTCATGTAAATTAAAGATGTTGGTCCCAGCTTTTTTATTTCTATTGAAAAAGATGGTATGGGACAAGTAGCACAGTTTATCTAGGGGTTAATTATTATGATTAGGTTATCAGAATTTAGAATTAAAGCCAAGTTATAAGTCTGAGCACAACATACCATTTTTAGAGGTAGCAGTGAAAATGACTTCTGGATAACCAATCTTTAGCTTTTATGCAGCAAACTTACTTAACTTTGAAAAAAGTTGTGCAATGTGCATCAGGAGTTTTTTCCCAATTGTGAAATATTTCATCACATTTGTAGGGTTGGATACAAACTAATAATTTACTTCTGTATTGTGTTGGATACACTAAAATAATTTCTTGAAATGTAATCCTCATCATCTAAGTAGGTATTCCTATGTCACAACTTTTGATCATATTTATTATTATGAATTAAACTCACTTAGGTATAATATTATTTAAGTACCTGCCTATTTCAATAAGTATTTCCTATTTATACTATTTTATATATTTTATCTTGATATGTAAGTATTTTATTGATATTATTTGTTTATAAGTATTTATGTACTTAGGTGTATGTAATTTATTGTAGTTTATCTTAAAAAAGTAGGTAATTATGTTAAAAAGTTGTAGTTATAGGTAAGTAATTTTAAGATTCATTGAATTATAAAGCACACCTACCTCCATCTAATGTCAAACACCACATGTTTGGCTGGTAGAAAATGCTCCTAGCATTAAGCCCGCCTTTTGTTACATTTATTGTGCAATAAGGTATAAATAAATAAATACAGCGATTGATTGAATGGGTGCTGCAAAAAAAAAAGAAACTACGCATTACGCAGACAGTCCACTAGTGTAGTGGGAGCCCCGCGACTGTCTGCGTAGTGTTAGATACATTTTCTGAATAATACCTCATTATTCCTGTCTCTTCGTCGCCTGTAATCGTCATCATCATCATCAGCACTACTGACTTTCCTCGCGCGTTTCGTTGGAGCCATATCCAGATCAAATCCGTCTTCTAATATCATATATGAAGATTACAGATTGTATTGGCTCATGTAGGCCGTAAAAACTTGGTCAGAGAGCAAAAACAACTTTGTTGTGTTCCGAGAAACTATGACGCAATGTTTACGAAAACTGTATCACCAGTTATTTTGGAATAACTTTATTTGTAGTAGTCACAGTACACTTTCAAGTGAAACAGGAAGGAAATCTGAATAGAACAACGGAATTATATAATTTGCTGCTGTGATTTATAAAGATTCGTAAATAAATTTTGATATAAAAATAAAACCACTTCAGTCACTTCATCATACACGTCACGTCACGTCGGTCACGTCGTGTCGTCGTTCGTCTGCAGCGTTGCCAGTATGAATTTCAGTTAAAGTACGACTGTCTGTCTGTACGTTATGGGTTCCCCAAAAAAGTAAGGGTATTCGCTTTAAGGTACGGCTTTCCAATAATGTAAAGAAGGTAAGTGAAATTTAGGGGACAGAGTCGCGAATTTTTTTCAGTATCTTAGATATCTACCATAATTATATTAAAGTAAAGTAAAGTAAAGTATTTTTATTGAAACCAAACAGTGTACAAAAATCTGGTAGAAGCCCTGTCTCCTGAACTAGCGTTAGCTGTGTGTCAGAAGTCAGTTCCTTCCCTAAATCTAGGGTTAAGGGTTAGTTAAGGGTAAACTAAAACCTACATTCGTATTTTCGTATTCCATTCTTATTCTCATGTATTTCTGTATAGAATTATTTATTATTTGTATTGAAGATTACAGTTCTCGCAAAATAACGTGGCCGCAATGAACTTTGCGCAAGTAGCTGCGCAGAACACATTTTTAGGAACCAAACGGCGGTATGAGGTGGTAGCGCGGGGGGATTTTTAGTCTAGCGATGTTCCATGAAGCATAGAGTTATTATCCTGAATCGAAATCAACTATCGATTATTTGTTACCTAAATATCTCATTGCTCAATCCTAAGGCAAAATTAATAAAGTATTTATTTTATTGTTCATTCTCGATACTATTTTTTCGCAAAATCGTAAACTTAATCTCAGTTAAAATAAAAATAACGCTGATAAAAATTATCGTAATTTTAATCGATTTTATTCATAGTCAATTATACAATACGAAGTTGCTTGTCACTATCAGTTCAATCGGCGTTCATTCGGCTGGACTCGTGACAGATCGGCACGAGGCTTTTTGTCTCTGTCACACCTATTAAATGCCGAGGGTGTTCGTGTCACTATCTCGCTTTTACGTACAATCGGTTGCAAAAGTTTTCGATTACGTTTCTGGTTTTTGAACGCGGATGACTTTTACTGTTTCATTTGTGGTAGTTTCAGTTGCAATAGTATAAGTGAATGGTAGTTCAATCTTATTTGCATATCTGCATTTGCATTGTATTTCAAAATAATATACCTACATTTTATAAACACAAGCTTTCAGTTCGAGGCGAACATTAATTACAAACGGTTCACCTAATTAATATTACAACCGAAATCATTAAGGTACATAACGCTTTCAGTGCTGAATAACACATCGCCGTACCTGCTGCAGGACGTGGCCTCGGGCATGGCACGTAGCGTCTCTTGTCACGTAATGTCCGAGGTCCGCTGTCACCGTACTAGAAATACTCACTCCGGCCACAGAATAAAAAGGAAAAGAAAATAAAATTCACTCCACTAAAACGTTAAAATAAATAGCGAATTTAGCTGCCACGCAGTAAAGCTCTATTCAGCTCGCAGCGCGCTTATTACATAACATGTATTCACCTGCTCCTTGCATCCTTTTTTATCGCGTAACTCTATTTCTACTGACGCGGCGCCGGCGCCGCGGGGTAGCACTCGTTGTCCCGCGAATTATTCTGTGCTTGTGACACAGAACACTATTGCTGGCTTGTGACAAGCAATAATAAATCTAAACATTTTACTAGTTGTGTAAGGTATTTCGGCAAGTTACTTAATATATAATACAATTTAAGGTTAGTAGGTAGGTAACCAATTAAAATATCTACCATCTGTTGTAAAATTATTTACTTATTACATAGTTCAAGTGGTCGTTAATTTACTTATTTCGTTGTAATTAAAACTATAACTATATTCTAGCAAAACGAGATTTAAGTTTGGGCAGACCAATTGCAAGATTAAAATAGAAAAAATCTACAAAAATAAGAAATCCTACTGAGCTATAAACAATCTATTTAATAAACTGTTTTCTCCGTGACTGTACATGCGCAGAAGTTTATAGTGCCTATATTCAATGCGGCCAAGTTATGTTGCGGGAACTGTACCTACTTTGGTAAAAAAAAGTAAGTTTGCTTTATACTTTAGATACCACAGACTAGATACCTACCTTTCATATTTTCAAATTAGGTAGGTAAGAATGCCAAAAACAAAATACTTAGTTATTTATGCCCATAAAGGTATTCACACTATTAACGCTTTTACTGCTGAAAACACAACGGTGGTCCTGCTAGAGCTCATTCTCCTTGAGCATGGCGCGGAGTGTCATGTTCGAGGCTTACAGTCAACGTGTTAACAGAATAGGGTTAACACCCTTCCTCCTCTTATGTCAAGTTGCTAAAAAACTGTACCTTTTGGTACCTACGTTCTGGCAACGCTGCATCGATCGGTCTGTCAGCTGTCGCAGCGCTTTCACTTCACTTCTTTATTAAATGGCTTCTGGGATAGTTATCCACAATTTCGCCAGTATCAAGTATATATAATTGTTCATAATAATATGAGGCAACGTAGTACGGTTTATAAGTCCAGTCGTCCAGTCTTCGGTCAGGTCCTGTTTTCTGGTATAGCCATGGCGACTATAACAAAAAACGAACGGCGCACAATTTTCTTCATCCGAGAATTCCCGTTCACTCTTCTTTTATTCCATTTCACTAATACTTGTGTCTTATAACTAACATTTATCGGTTATAATACCATGAATATTAAACGACATACATTAGAAAAACACTAGAAAATAAAATTTAATAAAATTGACAACCGTCGTTCAAGATGAAAAAAATGGTGTCCCGCAGCGCTTTCATGCTTTGCTCGTTTGAGTTTAACATATCTGTAGAAAAATGTAATTGCCAATGTCAATGTCGATAAACGACGTTACTACCAAATGACCTGGACACCATTTTTTTCATCTTGAACGATGGTTGTCAATTTTATTAAATTTTATTTTCTAGTGTTTTTCTTATGTATGTCGTTTAATATTCATGGTATTATAACCGATATATATTAGATAGAAGACACAAGTATTCGTGAAATGGAATAAAAGAAGATTGAACGGGAATTCTCTGATGAAGAAAATTGTGCGCCGATCATCTTTTGTTATAGTCGCCATGGCTATAGCAGAAAACAGGACCTGACCGAAGACTGGACGACTGAACTTATAAACCGTACTACGTTGCCTCATATTATTATGAACAATTATTATACTTGATACTGGCGAAATTGTGGATAACTATCCCAGAAGCCATTTAATAAAGAAGTGAAGTGAAGTGACCAAATGACCCAGAGGTAGTCGCCTCTGCGTGTTGAATCCAGGGTAGAGAGGGAATCCTCGAGGCCCTAACTTAGCATCGGGGAAAAAGAAGAAGCGTCTAAAGAAAACCTGCTGCTGCTGTCTACCTGTAAACTGCTGCTGGAAGCATCGCCGAACCCACCTACACGTGAGGCCGACGAAGACCAAAGACCGCGCTAAACAGAAAGTTAGCAAAGTGCATCTACTTTGCTAACTTTCTGTTTAGCGCTCGGCGGAGCAACACGTCTGCGGAGTTCTGCGTCGTTGTTGTTTTTTAGCGACGTCGACGTTGGTGGACAGCGAGTCGATAATTCCTGAGGATGCCTTATGAGGAAGGCGGAACATTGTCGAATTTCTGTTGAGTTTTTTCTTGTGTATTTATGAGAAGGCGGAACATTGTCGAATTTCTGTTGAGTTTTTTCTTGTGTATTTATGAGTGTGTCGTTTCTCCAAGCTAATTAGGTACAGTTTTTTTTTTAATTTAATATGGGCCAGCTCTTGACATCGAGGCTTGCAAAGGCAAGGACGAGGTCGACGATGGGGCGAGCTTTCCCAGAAGATGCCTATTAACTCTCTTTTTGAAGCCGTTAGGGTCGTAAGTTAATGGAAAAACAGACGCTGGCAGCTGATTCCATATTTAAGCAGTGCGCATTATAAATGATGTTTGGATGCGCTTAGTCCTGTTAAATGGCGTATTAACTTGATGAGGATGGTAGTTGGCAGTGCATCTGAAGCTCCTATGGAAGAAAGGTGAAGGCGGAATAAGGTCATTTAGCTCCTGCGCACACTCTCCGAAGTACAATCTATAAAAGACCGACAAACACGCAACCTCGCGACGATGGCTCAAGCCTTGCTTTAGCAAAATACTCTTGACAAATGAGCCTGCCCGATGATGCCCGGCGTTCAACTGAGTCTAGAGCGGCAAGTTGATATTTGGCTGAGTCATCCCAAAGGTGGCTGTAATACTCCATACAGGATCGGACTTGAACTTTATACAGTGTTGGAAGCTGTCCAGGTGTGAAGTATTGCTTAAACCTATTTAGGATGCCTAGTTTCTTGGCCGCAGTTTGCGCTCTAGACTCAATTGTGGTGCCAAAGTTTAGATTAGCCCTCAACTCCATGCCTTCTTGGCTTGGAGTGGTTCGAGGCTGTCGGTTAATTTTATTGCTGTACCACGAAAAGTGGGAGCAAGTTCAAATAGACGCTTTTTCGTCGAAAGAAGACATGCCTGTATTTTAACGGTGTCAAAATCGACTCTATTGTCGTCACCCCATTGGGAGACAAGATTGAGAGTCTGATTCGTCCGCTCAACCATAGCGTCTCTCAGAGAACATACTTCCCGATCGTTAGATCGAGCCGTTGATACATATCTCTCTGTTATGGTACTGTCATCTGCATACCCAATAATGCCCGGCTGAAGCAAGTCATTAATGTGTAGCAGGAAAAGAGTCGCAGAGAGAACAGACCCTTGAGGAATACCGGCGTTGATGGCAATGTAGTCCGAGGAGCATCCATCAATAACCACTCTGATAGACCGTTCACTCAAGAAGTCAGATATCCAGGCACAGAAATCAGGAGGTAAACCGTACGCTGGAAGTTTGTTAAGCAGGCTCGCGTGCCAAACCCGGTCAAATGCCTTCGAGACGTCAAGAGAAACAGCTATTGCTTCCCCATGTTTCTCGATGGCTTCCCCCCAAAAGTGAGTGACGTACACAAGAAGGTTGCCAGTTGACTGTCCCCGGCGGAATTAGTATTGATGGTCACTGAGAAGGTTATTAGCTTCAAGGTACGTCAGCAACTTATTGTTAAGTACTTTCTCCATAACCTTGCAGATTATGGAGGTGATGGAGATAGCACGATAGTTGGCCGGGTTAGCTCACCTTCCCTTTTTGCAGGCTCCGTTAGTTGACTGGCTAGGGCGATGGAGAAAATGCCCGAGGCCCTTACCTGCAGTTCCGCATACACGCGCGCAAGGAGAATTGTAAACGACCCGGATTGATTGACATCATCATCAGCCTAAAGCAGTTTAGTATATCTGTAGTAGTCTGTGAGCAGTCACTACTGCTGGACCTGAGTACTGGACATAGGCCTTCCTAATGAGAGCCATAGCGCCCCGTGCTCAGCTTGACGCATTTAACTTCTACCGGCAGCTTTTCGTAAATCGCCACTCCACCTGGCCGGAGGGTGTCCTACTCTGCGTTTGCCGAACCACCGTCTCCACTTATTTACAAGTTCTTGATCTTGTTTACCCGACCAACGGTTATCAGGTCTTCGGCAACTATGGTATGGCCAGCCCACTGCCATTTCAGATTGCTAATTCTCTGAGCTTGATGTTACTTTAGTTCTATGTCGGATAGTCTCGTTGCGGATCCTATCCTTCAGAGAAACTTCGTGGATAGGTCGTTCCACCGCTCGCTGAGCTACTTTAAACTGGTGGACTAGCCGTACTGGGAGTGTCCACGTTTCGGCTCTGTATGTCATGTCAAACAACAGAACTCACAAATCATGGTAAATATCCCGTTGATGTTCATAATTATGGAGTTTACGAGGTTCCGCAGCTCCTGGACAACTGGAGCTACTCCAGCCTTCAGAAGTTCTGTAATGACTCTGTCCTCACCCGAGGCTTTTCCAATTTGAAGCTATCTCAGAGCCATCACGATCCCGTGCTGGCTTATTTCTGGCAGTTCGCGGATGCAGTGGCGGGTCAGGCAGGGATACCTTACCTACATACACAGGGATAAGCAACGTAGGATCCATAAGTGGGTAGTCAGAAGCGACTGTTTAATAGGATTTTTCTAATACAGTTACAGTATAGTAAATAATGAGAGGTTTATTAGGACATGATTGCCCTGCTTGCAAAAATATTTTTTTTATTAGGTATCACTAGAAGTTTAGGGTTTGGAGTTTAATCCATAAACTACGAGAGCTATTGCGCCGATTATGTGTGGCACGCTATTGCAATAGCTAAACCAACCTTAGGAGGCAGTTCTACTCTACCTACTGGGTTTCTCAACAGGTTACCTATCAGTGGGGAAATTATCAATATTAAAACCAAAATATCGTTCGACCACAATTTATTTTTCTCGATAGAATTATTAATGTAGGTAATTAATTATGCACCTAATAGTTATTTTTATTTACATTAAATGGAAGCAACAATATGCTGAGTATTGATAAAAATAGTCCAAGCAATATTAAAGGTAGGTAGGTTTAAATGAGGTGTTTAGTAGGTACAGAAACATTCACAGCGGATCGTTGTCCCTCCGAAGTTAGGCTCAGCAAACGATTCGACCAATCATAGCACAATCCGACCAAAACATTCACGAACTATAAAGTCCGCGCCACGACTCCACTCCGACGGCAAAAGGGGTACAACTCGATCACGATAGTGAATTACTGGATATCTGGGAGCTATTTTGTCTGCGAAATGTCCGGAATAAGACCTCTCACGCCAGAAGTGTAAATAAAGTTCTGCGCTAGCAGCGCCGTGTCTATAGTATTTGACTCGTGACGCAAACTCTACGTCGCTAATTGCAGCCAACTTCTACTCATAGATTATGAGTAGTACTGAGGGCCTAGTACTACGAGTTGCACAATTCGAATACTTTTATAGTATAGGGAAGAGTTGGATATTACCACGCGATTGATAATTTCGCGCCTCTAGGTTTCTCTAAAACTATCAACAATTCGCGCCCGCAATGTTAGTAAACTACTAACCTACTATATTGAGCTCAAATTTAATGTACAGTTTTTGGAAATTACGTAAATGGTTTTAAGTAGAAACTGATCGAACAACGTAGGTAATGTAATCTTCTTGCAAATTGCAATAATAATCACTCAAAACGGTGAGGTAATTAACGAAAAAAGGTATTTCAAAATTGAACTCGATATAGTATACTATAAAAGTTTTCGAATTGTGTAACTCGTACTAGCCCCTCAGGTAGATAGTTAGATACCGAAGAGTTTGAATACAAACTTTTCTGCTTTATTAACTTTATGGTAGATACCGCATATAGACAGTCTTATTATAAAATATACTGAATTGCTTTGGAACTTAATGTATAAGTAACAACTTATGAAGATATTAAAAATGGGAAATACCTACTAATCTGGTAAAATTCAGTACTGAATAAGTGGAGAAATTAATTTAATCAGATAGGTAAACAGCAATATTACAAAAGCAAATAGAAAACAGATAAAGATCTATTTCATTAATATTTTATCACAGAACATACAATAAAAGTTGAAATACGACAACAGTCTTATAAATGCCTAAAACGAAGTTTCATCTAGCTATTTACTTTTCTAATTTTATTAATGAATAATTTAGAATAAGGTATCTATATTATTCTTAATTGTACCTACTTTTCTTAGATTATCAGTTAAAATCTAATATAACGGTTTTTTAGGTACAATTACAGAAAAAGTTAATTAGGAATTGTTGCGTTCATTGAACTAGGTATTAAATTGTTAACATTATGCTCAGGTCATTAAAATATGTTTATCATAACATAAACTTCGATTTTTTTATATTGTCTTAATTTTCATACAATAACGACACTGCCAAAGATTACCAATAATTATCAGCTCGTCTCAATTAGGAACAGTCAGCGACAAAAGTAGATTGACATTGATTTATCGCACAGCTAAAACTTCTGACTAATCTAACACGCACAATTTGAAGATTTGCTTTGAATTAAGAGGCATTTTAAAATTTACAGATTTCTAAGTCGCTGACCGTACTATTTAATCAAAAACATTTAAAAAATCTTAAAAAGATGCCTACCTACCACACTTATTTTTTATTAACTGTATCTATTTTTGTATTAGGTCCTCAAATTATAATTAAGTTATATTTAGGCATATAGTTGATTAGGCAATCTAATCATAGACAGGTATTTGGCACAAAAATACAGTTATTCTATATAAATTGATCCATTTTGTGCTCCCGAAACACGAAGAACTTAAGCTAAGCCTCACCTAAATAATTAAATAACGATAGATTTATAATACTTAATTGAAACTAACACTATGAACAATGACAAATCCATAACAGGAACGTATTTTTAACATTTAATAATGTTTTTAACTTTAGCAATAATTTCACATAAAACGTTGAAAGATCATCTCAGTACAATTGTTTTACAAAGTAACTTTTTGAAAAAAAAAAGTAACAGCCCGTCTTCATACCCTTCAGATAGGATACGCGTATCTCTCTGACTAACAAAGAGTTTTACATAGGTAAATTATAATAGCTAACCCGTCTGCAACTTCGTTTGCGTGTATGTGGTTTGGAACGCAGGCGGTCAAACATAATTATAACTATTGATTTATCATATTATATTAATTATACTTAATATATATGAACATGATATTGATGATATTGGATATTAGGGAAATTGTGGAAATTATACCAGATTCCATTCAATAAAAAAAAAGAGCATCTTCAACGCGAATCTTCGTTAAAGGGCGATGACATCGGGTTTTAGAAGAAAGTTAACCCAATGGTTAGACACATATGGAAATTACCTTCTTTTCTCTAAGCTCGTGACTTATACAATGATTTTATGAAAATAATGAAATATAGATACTTAAATATTTTAATGACTATCTATTCTTAACTTATAGATACATAAATACATGATACCTTTGGCTGATGAGCCAATTTATTTATTTCGGTAGTTTAAAGTTTGTTAAATATAGGTTGATACGCGGGACATTGACATTGATTGATAGCCGTAGTGATGACAACAACCAATGATGTACAATGACAAAATACTCGGCCGCCATTTTGTTTTTTGTCATAAGGCGGACGAGTTACATACCCTACAACACGTAAGATATTGTTGTGTTTAATACGAAACAAAGAGGTAGAAAAGTGGTCAATTTTGGCATAAAATATGTAAAATGTAATTGGCTGTTATTTCATTTAAGGTCAGTAATTAGTAAAAAAAACTATCCAGGAACCTAGATTCCTATTGGAATACAAATAATACAACAATATGGTGAAAATATGCATGAATTAGAAATATTTTGATATTACGTTTGTATGGGAAATTCATCCGTCGCGGGCCCCATAAGGTCTCAAATATGTTGAAATCCCTACAATAAGTTGAACCTACCTATCTACCTAGCTAAACCATATTTTTTCACTACTGTTACATAACTTTAACTAATGTAAATAACGACATAGATTGATTTATGAGCAAATTTATTTGGTTCTCTCTCATATTTTCAAAACAGATTTAATTCTTAATTATTTTGAAATATTCAATACGTTTACACTCACCATCACAAAGTGGTCAACATTCAAAAACACACGGAAATTACCATTCCAATTATCCCCATTGATTTATCCATATGAATGGGGATTTCATGGATTTCGTCTAATTATCCCCTTTCGAAGTTTCCTCATTCTACGGCGTAGAAATGACAAATTTAAGTTTATCGGGGATTTTATTAAGGAGAGGTTACAGTGATGGAGAGATGAGAGAAGAGATGTTCCGACTAGTCGGCGACTAAATTAACGAGGCTTTCTTTTTGAAATGGTTAAATTTTAATTGAGACTTATGCACAATAACAATATTTTCTTTTTTATACACAAAAAAACACCGCTCTGACTCGTGAATAGGAAAAAATCAAGAAACAATGCGAAGTAAAACATGTTCGATACGCTCGCACGAACATGAAGCGTCACGGAATTTGTCGCCATCCCCATTCATGGGACGAACTCTGGGGATAAATGGAATTCTTAGCTAAAATCTGCCAATATTTAGCGCCGTCCAGAACCAACTGTTTTCTGTTAGCAAACATTGTCGACTCGACAAAAAGCAAAAACTGTCTACTCAAAATACAAGCTGTTGATTGGTCAAGCCATTATAAAAACAGAAAAAACAGGTAGCTGTGGAGCCAACTTTTTTACAAAATCCACTTTGGATGCAGGTCTTTTCCCCCAACTACATATATTTTATTCATACCCTCACTTCTGAGTCATAATTACGTACAGCCTCTTAAGATCATAACTCTCACTTATCCACAGAATGTCAATAATTGCATTATTTCAATCTCGCACAAAACGTCCACAGTAACCAATCCTGTCATCCTGTCAAATGTCACTGTGACATTTAGATCAAAGTTCCCATGGACAAGAAGCTCAATGGTTACTTTAACGTCAAGGTCAAATGTCAGTATGACATCAATGTCAAAGGTCATCTTTGATATCTAGGTTAAAGATCACTTTAACATCAAGGTCAATGGTCACTGCGACATCAATGTCAAAGATCAAATTAAAAAAGCTCCCAGGTCACTTTACATCAAGGTCAAAGGTCACTATGATATCAGGGTCAAAGCTCACTTTGAGATGACATTGTCTTCATGAACAAAGGCCACATTGCCACCCAGGTCAACAGTTTCTATGACATCAAAGTTTAAAGTCCACAGTGTTATCAAAGTCAAAGATCACATTGCCTTAAATCTCAAAGGTCACCATGGTATCAAGGTCAAAGGTCACTGTGACATCAAGGTCAATGTCAGTTCACTGAGGTGGCTGCATCTGCGTCTTACGGCACTGGCACAGCCACTTGATGATCCTAGCGTTTCGCTCGACCACGCTAGGCGGTTCTGTGTTTCGATAGATTGGCTTCTGAACACCCCCCGGCCCTTGGACCTGTGGAAGAAATTAGTTACCTATTAGTCGTTCATTAGAACGGTATTAGTACATCATCATTCTCCTGGCACATTCCCTATTTGGGGTCGGCCCTCCTGATACTTGACCGCCAACTGTTGGGGTCTTGAGTCATTGCTGGCGTTAGGCCGAGCATAGTCATATCCTTGGAGATGGTTCTAGTCCAGGTAGTTGGCGGACCTCTGCCCTCGTTTATATAAATGATTGCTTCGTCATGTGGTGTTCATCCCTGCACCATACCAGCGCAATCGGCCTTCCTGCACCTTATTGCGACTTTGAAAGTACCTCGGATATACTCATTCCGAATTTTATCTAACTGAGTAACACCTCCAGACCAACAGGGGCGGATTTCCCAAGTAGGCCCGAGCCTAGGGCGGCGAAATTTAGGGGACGGAAAAATTTGGTGAAATAATGAATGAATAAAACTTCAAGACCACCAAAATAAGAGCAGATCAAGTATAAAATTAAATAAATATAACTATTTTAGCGAATCATCTACTTGTATTCGCACTGAATACCAGTGTGGGTTTAAATCGAATCACGATTTTCGAAGAGCTAAAGACAAAGAGCAGTCTGTAGGGTTTTTTAATTATTTTTCGCTTTTAGCGAGTAAGGGGGCGGCAAACTTTAATATGCCCAGGGTGACCAACGGATCAAACCCACCCCTGCGTAGGTCTGCGTTTTCATTTCGGTGACATGTATTTTGTGTTCGTCACACTTTCTGATTCACCAACATTCAGATCCGTAGAGCAAAGCCGGTCTCACAGCTCGTTTGTGCACGGTGCCCTTGATTTTAATTGGCATTTTTGCGTCAGAACGGTCTTAGTACATTATCGCGTGGCTTTGATTCTCATGAGATTAATCTAATTAATATCGGTATACAGGGCGATTGATTATTCGACCTATTCCTTGAATGAGGTTTGAAGGGGCAATTGGAATAAAAAAATCCTCATCAACTGGGGATCGATTACTACTGGTTGTCGAGTACTTCTAGAGTTACTGGTTGTTATTATGGTAACATTTTGATTTTCTGAAATTTTTCAAAAGGAATATAGGTATCCTCATACTTGTATTTTGAAGAAACTAATGAATTCTAGGCTATTAAATGATTACTATTCGAAACGCTATGGAACAAATAAATACTTCACAGGCCTTGGTACTTAAACGTCGAAGTTCTTCACCAGAGTACACCTGACCACTATATATTATATACTTTAGTATATAAACACTATATTACTATTATTACTGGAAGACCACTTCAGACATGGGAGGATGAGATAGTGCTTACAGCGGGAAAAACATCGACAAGAATCGCAAGCAATCGGTGTTCGGGGGTCTTAAGTCGTAGATAATGCAAGGAACGGGAAGGACGATCTCTTGAGTATGTATTTAGGTAGCGTTATATATGGCTTGTTTTTTTGTTCTGTTCCTACATTGTCATGTGTTCAGAAATAAATGCCGCTTTATAACATACCGTGTAATCAGCAGTAGCTGGTAGTGCGTTGGAATCCACGGTAGATGCGGACGAGAAGAACACAGGGCTGTCCGGAGGCGCGGAGACTAATGCTTCGTACTGCCGCTCTTGCAGCCCTAGCCGCTCGAAGAACTGACGCAGGCGGCTGGAGTCCTCAGAAGGGCTGTCGGGAGAGTCGTCTCCATCGCACGGGGCTGAGGCGGGGCTGCGGCCATCTGAGCGACGATACCTAAAAATAAATGTTTTGTATTGTTTGACATTCCTTTCATCGAAGACGATCTCTGTGTGGCAGTGGGTGAAGGCCCGACTGAGACGACAAAGGTTGCGGTTCGATTACCACCACGGGACCAATGCTTGTATGATTTGCTAATATTTGTCTCGGGTCCGGGTGGTTTCTATTTAAAATGTATATGCTCTTACCAAGCATCTATTATCTTTTTACCCGGCTGCGTCAGAAGTAGGGTAATGTTTTTCGAGAGTGTGTATGTATGTATGTCACTATGTATGTCCATTTCTTTCAGGCGGGGACAAACGTAGTTTGGGTCTTTCTCGCCCGTAGGAAACAAAGTATTGGTTGTCCTCGCCTGCAGCATCATAAAGTATTAAGTTTGACTAATTTGAATATGCATGTGATACTTGTTTTTCTCTTTTCAGTTAATTAATTTTTAGCAATTTTGTATTTATAATAATATTTTTTGTAGTAGTAGAGGTCTTTGTGGAGGGCTTGACCGAGGAAGTACTGCCGTGTCTATTTCTGCCATGAAGCAGCTGTGCTGTGTTTCGGTTTGAAGGGGGTGCCGGTGAAATTACGGGCACAAGAGGCTTATCACCTTCATGCCTCAAGTTGGTGGACGCAGGGCGTTGTATCGTAGAGCACGTTCCAAAAAAACTGTGATCTACGATGCAATGCTTTGTGATAAGTAATGGTTACCACTTAACATCAGGTGGGCCATGTGCTTGTTCCATCTTCAAGTACCATAAAAAAAGCTCTGCTTGGTTCGAGGTTAGATGATGAAGTGAGATAATGTCCAGCATTATACTGGTATGTCTTACCTATCAGAAATATCTGACTTGGAGCGCAGTATCGGCCTGGGTCGACGTTGTTTGTACCGCAGGCAGCGTTGCCGTTTGAACGTACCAAGTGGCGACGTCACTTCTTCAGGCGCACACATCTACAAACATCAATATAATTAGGTAACATATATAAAGAAAAGAAAGAAAGAAAATTCATTTATTCGACCCACAATGCACACAGAATATGTAGGTAGGTACAGAGTTGGTGATTAATGGCCTTACTTATGAACATCTTTCAAAAGATAAACGATGCTTAAACTATTGCTATCTCTTACCGTTGGATAATGACAAACAGTGACAGGGATAACTTTAAGCATTGTTTAACTTTAAGTAGCGTTCATAAATAAGGGGGTAAAAGTAGAAGGTACACAAAACAAAAGCATCAAAATAAAAAAAAACACAAAAAGTTTAAATATGGGGACTAACTATTATTTCGCATTGCGCGGGGTCGAAATGACCCCGTCTCAGCATGTGCTGCACCAAACCTACGTAGGAATGGTGCAGCGCTTGCATATGACCTAGCCTTACTTATAAAATTATCTCAAAAAATTTACATAATATGTGTAAATAGTATTTCTTATATTTTTATTTGTAGTATACAAGGTGGGGCAAAATTTTACCTCAATGAGTGTACGGTTCCACCATACATTTTGGCAAATTTGCGCGCGCTATGATTTACGTTGAATCGCAAGCGTTGTATCTTTTACGTAAACTAATAATTTAGAGCATTTTATCATTCAGTACGTGACCCATTCGCGCCAGAGACACTACCAAGAAAAGATTTGGCATCTAACCTCGTAATTAACAAGGAACTTATAATAAACTAACTTAAATTGTGAATCTGGGGTTTTATGTACTCAATATAAACTAACTAGCTAAACTGTGAACTATCAGTGAAACGTTGGTGCCTTGTAAGTGGTAAACTATCAACCTACATAACATCTTCTCCAAGTAAGGTCAGAGGGTGGAAACAAACAGCTCTTTGCCCTTACAATGAGGACAGTTACCTTTTCTTTCGTAGTAAGAAGATTTTGTTCTTAGGGAACTTTAGTTTTATTTTAAAGGAAAAAAACTATTGCATTTTAAAATTTTTGAAAAAAAATTACAGTCAGCTTAGGACGACATTTGTCAAAAAAAAAACAAGTTGGTCACAATCGACTTCATTTCCAATAGGAACACTTCCCATAACTTAACAAATCAAATCCTAATTAGATTAATCCTAGATTTTGCAAAAATTAAAATAAAAGTTTTCCATACATATTCTATGAAACGTTTAATGATAAACAGTGACTGGTATATGCAGCAAGGGTTAAATAATATAGCAATTATAAGTATGAGGGTATATGGGTTCCATTCCAACCCCTTACCACAGAATACAGAGAGGACCCTTACATACACCCCCATAACATTCTAAAATAATAAATAACATAATAATTGACGGCCTCTGTGGCGCAGAGGGCGAAGGTCCGCCTGAGACGCAGGTTCGATTCCCGCTGCGGGACAAATGCATATTCTGCAGATATTTGTTTCCAGTCTGGGTGTTTTCTATATATGTATTTAAAAAAAAAAAAAAATATGTGTAGTATATTAATCATGTGGTTCCCAAAATACAAGTTTGGAGCGCATCATGTGTGATTACGTCCCGCATTATTTATGTTATTATTTATTAATCTCAAATCTAATTGTTATCTTATCTTCTTTCAATCAATGGCCGCGTTTTAGACCGCTCTTAACTTACCTTTTTAAATATAATGTGTAGGTAACTCACCTGCGAAGTATTGACATATTCCTTATTGTCGTCTATTCTCGGCGGACGCTTGCGAACCTCCGCGTACTGTGGCTGCTGTTTTATAATCTCCTCTCGACTTTGCTCGTGGTACCTGTCATTACAAATTAGCTTTCAAATTTACTAGTGCCCTATACAATAGTTATTATCCATATTAATTTATTTGTAGCTTTGTATCAAGTACATGCACCCTGTTAGGGCACTGCTATTTGGTGTAGGCCAATTTTAACATACTATCAAGTTAATAATTAATATCTACCTACTGTCGTGGATTGTAATATGTACTTGGATTTATGTCTTTGACAGGGCAACACTTTATAAAAGCTAGCCACACTAAACTTGACGGATGCCCACGGCGCCCCCTGTAGTCTTTTGTACTGTAACAATCTAGCAAGATGGCTGTAAAGTAAATCTACGTTTCGTGATGATAACCTAAATTAAAAATGTGAAATAATGTAATCTCATGCGCAAGAACCTTAAAATAAACAGACTGTGATGTAATGGACTGAACGTGTTTGATTCCACTACATAATATGGCGACCGTGACAGGACAACCGCATGAAGATTAAAGAAGATAAAATTACCAAATCGTCATCCATGGTGTGGTGTCGTATGATGTGAAACCTCAAGAGAATATTATACCGAATTTGTCCTCCGTGGTGTTGTGCGAATATTACCTCGTTTATCTATGAAAACGATCGAGGCTACGATTGTAAAAAGTTTTTTATTGGAAGATACAATCTGATCGCACGACATGGCGACTGCGGTGGCTATTAAAGAAATTCGGGAACGGGATCAACTACGGAGGATTTTCAACAGATGCGTCACGAGCGTAGAAGCACATTTGGACAAAAAGGATTATGCTAAAGCGATTATCGATGTTGAATATTTTCAAGACAAAATTACAAGGTTGCAACAATTGGATAAAAATATATAAGATAGATTACTAGAGTCAGAAGATTTTACCGAGGAGAAATATGCGGCAGAGGTGGACAAAGCGGAAACGTACCAATACAGATGGTGTACCATAAGGAACTTGACCCAGACGAGTGTATCTTCCAAGCTTAATACTTTCGATGAGAAGACACATGATAATAAACCAGTTAGAAACTTCAAATTACCACGTATAGAGTTCAAGAAATTTGATGATGATTTAAAGAATTGGTTAGGATTTTGGGGTCAGTTCAACAAGATTCACGAAGATACTACCATGTGCAAAGAGGACAAGTTTCAATATTTATTACAAGCGGTGAAGGAAGGAACCAGCGCGAGGGGACTTGTGGAGAGCTTTCCGCCTTCAGCAGAAAACTACGATAAAGCCATTGAACAACTGAAGGCTAGGTTCGGGCGTGAAGATCTTCTCATCCAAGTGTATGTTAGACAATTACTTAGTCTGGTCCTCAACCACAACAAAAACCAGGTATCAGTTAGAGACTTGTACGACAAATTAACAACATATTTGCAATCATTAGAATCTTTAGGTATAGTTAACCCTTAACTACCTACCCGCGGTCTCACAGACACTCGTGAACATATTTTTGTGAATAACTAAGTGTAGGCGCCATTTTACATTTCGTTCGTCCATGTACCTTCTCCCCGCACACCGCAGTACTGTGCCTGTGCTCGTCGAGGTCACACGTGCGTTCGTTTGTAGGAGGTGAGTAAAAATTTTTTGCCAGCGGTCTAAATGACCGCAGGTAGGTAGTTACGGGAGTTTTTTTCACCAAATACTTTTATTTGTTTTAGTGTAAAATGGCATCTAATGAAGAAATTATTTCGCGCTGGTTAGAGAATGATCCTTCAGAAGAAGATGATTTACCCAACGGAGACCATAGTGATGTGGAAAGTGATATTGGAGAAGATTTTGTGTTAGAAGAGTTTCACGAATCCGGTTCTGAAATAGATGGTGAAGAAGATTTAGTGCTGACGGAAGAAGGTAACTTGTTGAGGCTCCAAAGTACGCATCCGGGTTTGTCAACGCAATCATCTTCTGACGACGACGTCCCGCTGGAAGCATTACGTTCGAGGGCCAGGAAGAGAAACTATTTCGGTAAAAATCTCTTTCGTTGGTCATCTTTGCCGTCATGTGATGTGTGTGTGTAGTGCTGATGAAGAAAGGTTGGAAATTCGAAAGACCTGCTCTACTTGTGACCCCAAAAAGAAACGTAAGACCCAATACTTGTGTTTTCAATGCAAAAAACCAATTTGCCTTGGGTGCTCCCCAAGATGGTGTGTATAAACTGCCACGAAAAACTGTAAGTTGGTGACTTGCAATTTTGGTGAAATAAGTATTTTTTGATTGATATTTTTATTTAGATGTAAGAGTTGATTATTGAACTAAGCTCAATTAGTAAGGAAAGGTTCCTAAATTATGTTCCTTGGATCATGGATCCCTTTTTCTAAATATGCTAATTTTTTTCGGTGTTTTCTGACTCTATGAGAAGATTTTGAATTAAGCGGTAAACAATGTTGATTTTTTATATTTCAATAATTTTAATAAATGTTAAAAACTACTAAAATTCGAAGTTTTAATTCATTTTAACCCCAAAAGTCATGGTTTTTCTTTGCGACAGCATTATATTGCAAGAGTCTCAGAGACCGCGGGTAGGTAGTTATGTGACAAAAATAGGGGGTAGGTAGTAGAGGGTTAAACAAAAATATGAAACCATTTTGTATCCGCTAGTAGAGTCTGCTATCCCTGAAAACTTGTTAGTGGCCTGGAACAGGTCATGTTCAGACCAATCTACCGATCAACTTGCTAACTTATTAAAATTCATTAGGTCTGAAGTAGACACAGAGGAGCGTATCAAGTTGGCCAGGTCTGATTTCAGTTGTGGTGGTTCTAGTCCTCTCTACAGCATAGCCGACAGCAGTCTACCAACAGCGGCAGCATTGGTGACAAAAGTAAAATCTAATACTGGTAAGAATTTTTCTAATAATAATAATTGTTGTTTTTGTCATAAAGGAGGCCATAGCCTATTTGAGTGTAGCAAAGCTGGTAAGATGTCTCTTGATGAAAAGAAAGAAGCAATAAAGAACAAAGGCTATTGCTACATATGTCTAAGGAAGGGGCACATGGCGAATAAATGTAAAACCTTTGTCAAATGTATAACTTGTAAAAAAAGGCATTATGTAATTTTATGTCCAGAAGTGCATAGTAAGAGCAGTAACAGTAGGGCATCTAAGAATGTTCTATTATGTGCCAGAAATAACACTACGACTTTATTACAGACGCTGATTGTGAATGCCACCTACGAAGGGAAGAGTAAGAAGGTGAGAGCATTATTGGACAGCGGATCACAGAGGTCGTATGTGAAAGCTGCAGTGGTCAAGGAATTGGGACTGCAGTCGACTGGCACAGAGAAGATAGGTCACATATTATTTGGAGGTGTAGAACAACCGCCTGAGGTATACAAATGTTTTGAAATTCAGGTGAGCAATTTGGAAGACACCTTTAGTACTAAGATCAAAGCATTAGAGCAGGTTGAGTTATGCGGGCACCTACCAAAAGTAAGGAATGTGACACTAATTAATAAATTACGGGACTTAAATATTAAGATCAGTGATATAGAATTTGCAGACACTGAAATAAGTCTCCTGATTGGGTCTGATTACCTTGGGTCCATAATTTTAGATAAATTGGTTCCCTTAGATGACAACTTGATAGCTGTCAACACCAATTTAGGATGGACATTACAAGGCCCAATATCAACTATGAGTACAGTCAACACTACAAGTGTTTCATGCTTTTCAAACGCAAATCTTGCTGATTTGTGGAGTGTGGAGTTATTAGGAATACAAGACCCCTATGAAAAGCAGTGTAAGAATGTTACTGAAACAGAAATTTTAAAGGTGTTTAATGATAACATTTCAGTGAATGCACAAGGACGATATGAAGTCTCGCTGCTATGGAAGGAAGGGTGTCCGAAGCTCAACACTAACTATGAAGTTGCATCTAAGAGGCTGGAAACGACTACAAAGAAGTTGAAGTCCACAGGTAACCTAAAAATTTATAATCATGTCCTACAAGAATGGAAGAAGGATGATATTATTGAGAAGGTTACAGATGATAATAAAGAAGTGGGTCACTATTTACCACATCACTGTGTCATAAAACCATCTAGCACTTCAACCCGTGTACGACCTGTGTATGATGCATCCACAAAAGACAAGAATGGGTGGTCACTGAATGGATGTTTGGATAAAGGTATTAATATGATAGAAATGTTACCAAAATTATTAATACAGTTCAGAAAAGGTATGTTTGGAGTTGTCTCCGATATTAAACAAGCATTTCTACAGATATCCATCGGGAAGGAGGACAGAGACTATCTCAAGTTCTTATGGTGGGAAAATATAGAGACCTGTGATAAAATAGTGACATACAGACATAAAAGAGTAGTTTTTGGAATTACTTGTAGTCCGTTTTTGTTGAATGCAACAATAAATTACCACTTGGATAAATGTTCATGGATCTATGAGAATACAGCTACTAAATTGAAACAGACATTTTATGTTGATAACTGTGTAACGAGTTTTGATACTGTTGATGAGTTGAACACCTTCATTTCAGAAGCAAAGGCCATAATGGCAAGAGCTAAGTTTGTTTTATGTGGATGGGTGACTGCTCCTCGAAGAATCGACGACACAGTTGCAACTTCAGTACTGGGAATGACCTGGAACACATTACAAGATACCATACAATGTAATGTAGACATAAAAAAGACTCCACCAGAGAAAATAACAAAGAGGTACGTAATCTCTGTGGCTCAACATGTGTTTGATCCACTGGGATTAGTTTGCCCTGCAACACTGATACCTAAACTTGTTATGCAAAGGATCTGGGAGAACAACATAGAATGGGACCAGGAAATACCCACAGTTTTAGCTGAAGAATTTAAGAGTTGGTTGAAAACAGCTCACTTGATCAGTCAATGCCAGTTTCCACGACGAATATCAACTGTGCCTATCGAAGAATGTGAGACGAGTCTACACATATTCAGTGATGCTTGCCAGGCAGCCTATGCTGGTTGTGTTTTTCTAAGAACTGAACACAAAGAGAAGGTACATGTACAACTTATTTTGGCAAAAAGTAGAGTGGCTCCAGCTAACAAGAAAATGACTCTTCCGCGATTAGAGCTTATGGGTGCTCTTATTGCATCCCGATTGTACAAAGAAGTCATAGAATCTGATTTATTGGCCCAATGCAAAAACGTAAAGGTCTATTGTTGGACGGATTCGGCTGTTGTCTTAACATGGATTAGAAGACAAGCTCAATGGAAACAGTTTGTATCCAACAGAGTGGAAGAAATATGTAAGAATACAAACCGTAATGATTGGCACCATCTACCCGGTGAATATAATCCTGCCGACCTACCATCACGTGGATGTAACGCAGGAAAACTTTTGGAAAGCCGGTGGTGGGAGGGTCCCGAATGGCTCAAACGCACAATTGAAGATTGGCCAAAATCAAGCATAGAAGATGTTAGTGAAGCCAGTGAACAGATGGCACGCGAAGAATTACTCAAGAATGCTGTGGTTTGTACAAATACAGAGACAATAGCACCATTCAGCCATGGACTAATGTATTTTTCGAAGTACAATCGTATTGTCAGACTTGTAGCTTGGATTTTACGCATGAGTTGTAAAGTAAGAAGAAAGTTCAATGTTCAGCAAGTAGATATAACCAATGATGAATATATAAATGCTGAGAAATCATTGATAAGGCTGTTACAAAAAGAAAACTTTACCCAAGGAAAACTACCAAAGAATTTAAACACAATGGTGAACGACGAAGGAATTATGAAAGTAAGGACAAGATTAGAGCTGAGTCAGGAAGATAAGAATTTCGTTAATCCAGTTTTGTTACCTGCAAGGAATGAGATCGTACAACGACTTATACGACAGAGACACGAAAAACTTAATCACGCAGGGACACAGCTCTTGTTGTCAAATCTTAGAAATGATTTCTGGATCTTGAACATAAGACGTCTTTGCAAAAGTACTGTGTCGAGATGTGTCGTATGTAAAAGGGACAAGAGTAAACATTATGATGTTCCTGAAGCGCCGTTGCCTGCAGCTAGGATAGAAGCAACTGCAGTATTTCAGGTGACTGGAATTGATCTTGCTGGTCCGCTATATCTTCGGAATCAAGAAAAATGCTGGATAGTACTGTTCACTTGCGCTACGTACAGAGCAGTCCATCTTGAGTTAGTAGAGTCTTTGTCAACAAACAGCTTTCTGATGGCTCTGCGTCGTTTTATAGCTCGAAGAGGTCGCATGGATGTTATCTATACTGATTGTGGTAGTAATTTTCAGGGTTCAGCAAATCTGCTGAAAGTAGTTAATTGGACAGAAGTGGAAGCTGCACCTGCCGCTATTCCTCCACCTATTAAATGGCGATTCTCGCCACCAAGAGCTCCGTGGTGGGGAGGATGGTGGGAGAGACTCATAAAGGTAGTGAAGGAAATGCTACGAAGAATTTTGGGTAAGCAGTCTGTAACATGGATAGAGTTATCCACTCTACTCTGCGACTGTGAGTCTGTTATCAATAACCGACCTTTGACATATGTAGCAATCGATGACGAAGCCTTGAAACCACTTACTCCTATGATGTTTTTACATGCTCTACCTTCTAGTGAAACGCCTGATTTGGACCAATTAGATTCAAAAAGTCTTGGTATTCGTTATCAGTATCTAGCCAAACTAAGAGTCGATTTTCGACAGCGTTTTAGAAACGAATATCTAGCTCTAATTTGTAGTAAAGACAGGTGTAAGCCCAATCTCCCTAAAGTCAATGACATTGTACTCATCGAAACCGATTCCAAAAGATTGTATTGGCCATTAGGAATCATTAAGGAATTGTTAACAGGTGCTGATGGAAACAGCAGAGTCGCAAGAGTGCAGACTGCCACCGGTGAGTGGATAAGAGCGTGTCAAAGGCTCTATCCGCTAGAGTTGACAGCGGTCACTGACGAGTGGCGTAGAGCGACAAACGAGGGAGGTAAGCCTGAGGCTAGCTCAAGCAGCAGAGATGTCGGTCTGGGAGTGACTTGGAATTGGGACTTGGCTGACGATGATCACGCACCTTCTGCGACTACTAGGCACGGTAGATTGGTCAAAATACCGCATAGGTTTCTGGAATAATGGTACACGTAGGTTGATTTGTCCGAATGACATGCCTTTTGCTAAATTTATAGACTACTTAATTTTATGAATGATGAACAGTTATTATATGTGACGTTTTTATGTAGGTATGTGAACAATAGTTGACATGTTAGAATATTAATAACAATATACTTTTATAATCAGAGCTATGTAATGTAATCAGAAATTGACAATAAAGAACAACTATGGTGGTATGTACCTATAATTTGTTATAATATCATTTGATAATAATAATAATAATAATAATAAAAAAGTATTTATTTTCAAAAAGGTTTGACAATTTTTTTTATGTTTTAGATGCTAACTTAAGTAAGGTTGTATAGATATCTTAATCTAGCAATAGAATTGGACATGAGAATAGGTACTATGCTCAAACCTAAGTGTTGACTATGCGTCGACTCCTCACTCTAACTAAGCATAAGCTTGTATGTAGACGTGAGGGATCTCTGCTTCGGCAGCTATCAGGTATAGAGTTTTGACCCGGCGCAAACTCGTGTAGTATGTTCAATACAGCTAACTTATAGATAAGTAGGTTCACACAAGAAAGAACAATATAATTATAAAATAATAAAAAAGTTTGATTAAGTTACGTATGTCTAGCCTAGTTACAATATGTTCTATGTGTATTCATAGGACACATAGAACATATTTATACAGATATAGGATACTAGTGTGTAGTGTGTGTAGTGTTTTGTTAGTGTAAAAGGGAATTCTGTGTGCGGGTGTGTATCTGTTTGTGTGTGTGTGTGTGTGTATGTGTGTGTGTGTGTGAGAGAGAGGGTGTGTCTCTACATGTTTAGTTTAAGCTGTTTTGTCATTTAGTGTTATTTTATTATTTCTAACAACTTTTCCGTTTGTAGGTAGTCCAGACTTAATAAGTATGTTTTTAGCTTTATTTTTGTTAGTTGGTATGTCAAGTTGTCAAGGCAAATTGTTTTAGATATTTTTTTATTTAAATGTGGTCCTAAAAAATGAGCGTGTTTCTGTGCAAAGCTCGTTTTGCACAGTATTGATTGGTGGGTAGAAACTTTACGCTTTTTAATAGCCAGGTCAGCGTTTGATGGATACCTTATTTGGTGTCTGAGTAAGACTTGTTGTATAAACAGTTGTCTAACTGTTAGGACTTGACATTCTTTGAAGAGCTGTGTAGTAGCGTATCTGTAAGGACGTGAGAAGGCTACTTTAAGTACTGCTCTTTGGGCTCTCTCTAGTGGTAGTAGATGTGTCTTAGAGGAGCCACCCCACGTCGTCACACAATACATCAGTAGAGTTTGGCATAGCGCAAAGTATGTCATTTTTAGTTGGTGTTCGGATGCGGCATATTTTATGTTTTTGAATATCGCAATAAGTCGACGTATTCTAGATGAAAGAAGAGTTATATGTGGCACGTATGTTAACTGAGAGTCTATTGTGACACCTAGGTATTTTATAGTGTCGCAATTTTCCAAAGTAATACAGTTACAGACATGACTTAAATTAGAACGGAGACATTGTACAGTGTGGGCTCTTATGGTAAATTCTGTTGGGCTTGGCAATCCAGCTCTACGCAAAGTAAATGTTAAGAGCTTAGTTTTTTTTGCATTTAATGTAAGAAGATTTTGGTAGAGACACGAAGATACTTTATTAAAGCCCTTTTGGGCATGTTCAAAGACCTTATCCCAAGATTCGCCTCTGAATAGGAGTACTGTATCATCCGCAAAAGCAAGAAGTTTGGAGTTTTCAGATGTCAGATTACAGATTTCGTTCATGTAAACCAAGAAAAGGGTTGGGCCTAAGATACTGCCTTGGGGAATGCCATAGGGAGCATATATTTCGGAACTAATGTACTCGCCGATTTTTACTTGCTGTGCTCTATCAGTAAGATAACTTTGTAATAATTTGAGTTGGTTACCGCGGATTCCCACCTCTTCGAGCTTATGCAATAGTAAGGGAATCGAAACCGTATCGAAGGCCTTAGCCAGGTCTAGAAATATAGCTAAGCATTTTTGGCCTTCATCTAAACATCTAACAATATAATTATTGAGCTCCGTTACGGCATCAGCAGTAGACCTATTTTTTGTGATATAAGTATTGAATAATAATTTTAATGATAATGGCACATTAATACCTATAATTTTTATTATAGGTGATTAGGTCGTATTCCATTTAATGACTCTATTTTGAATTTGAATTTCCATTACATTAATTAAGTTTTATTGCATGAATGTATTGAAATACTTTTGTATTAGTTTATTGTGACTCATAATTATTTTATTATATTTATACCTATGTACTTTGACTTAACCTTTTAGCTAGGTATAAAGAAACTTGTATTTGTTTTGGATTCGATACATTCTGTATTATGTACATTTTTTATTTAAGTATAGTTTTGTATAATTATTGTTATTTAGCTCTCTTTTCTCTTGCCGGGGGAGGATGTCGTGGATTGTAATATGTACTTGGATTTATGTCTTTGACAGGGCAACACTTTATAAAAGCTAGCCACACTAAACTTGACGGATGCCCACGGCGCCCCCTGTAGTCTTTTGTACTGTAACAATCTAGCAAGATGGCTGTAAAGTAAATCTACGTTTCGTGATGATAACCTAAATTAAAAATGTGAAATAATGTAATCTCATGCGCAAGAACCTTAAAATAAACAGACTGTGATGTAATGGACTGAACGTGTTTGATTCCACTACACCTACATACAAATAATTGGTCAAGAAAATAATAATTGATACTTAAAAGTAAACAACGAACGGGGCTCTGGCGGCCGGCTGATTGCGGCATAGCACAGCCTACATCGGCACAGCTTAATCCCCTGGCCACCGACGGGCAGCAGCGTCGGTGGTGCGAGAAGCTGTGCCCTGCGATCCCCAACCCGCATGCCCAGCGTGGGGATTATGGGTATATGCCCTTTTTTTAGGGGAGGCCTATGTCCAGCAGTGGACTGATATAGGCTGATGTGGAAAAGTAATGTAGTTAATAAAAGTAGGAATCATGTCAATGAAGGAGATTAAATTAAAATAATTAAAAGAAAAAAATTAGTGTCAATAACCACTTATACAACGGATGTGTCCCTCTGAAGTTGGCTGCAAGTAACCAAGTAGTTCCTATATTTGGATTGTACTAGGATTGGACGAATCGTTTGCTGAGCTAAACTTCAGAGGTACAAAGATACAAATTATTATGAGTGTTGTACTGTGCTTTGGAGTAATTCTCGGTTTGCTCGCTTCGCAGCCGACTTGATTTTGTATGTTTTTGGTCCATTAAAAGGCCGTAGAAAAAAAATTGGCTTTCAAGAAAAAAGTATCGACCAATGACCATGTTCTTCCTGGAAGCCGAATGAGCTGAGACGATGGTATAAGTTCTACAAAACGACATATAAACATGTCCTAGGCACTATAGCGTCGTTCTACATTTTAGTTTAGAATGACGAAACATTTTTATTTGTTAGTGCACTTTCGAACCCAAAAGGCATCGAAGAAAACTCAGTGTTTATATGGTGTGACAAAACACCTGCCTGTATCAATCCACTGCTGGACAAAGTCCTCTAATAAAAGGGGATATGACCATAATCCCCACGTTGAGCTTGCGGGTTGGGAATCGCAGGGCATAGCTTTAGGCAGCCGAAGCTGCTGCCCGTCTGCGGTCAGGGTATTTAGCTTGCGCTATACCAAATAGCACTGGCCGCCAGAGTCCTGTTTGTTAGTTAGAAGGGTGCACCACTGGCAGGTGAGGTTGGCTTGGATTCCGAAGATGGGGACCCCTTACACCCCACATCCTTCCAAGGGATGATTGTGTGAAGTTAGGAACTTACCTATTATAATCTCTCGTGGTGTAATCCTTGCGAGGCATATTAACGCACTTCACGGGGGTCTTGTAACTACATTCATAGTCCCCATAATCGTAGAGAGGTGGCTCGTCTTGGAACTGAGGCGGTGGAGCACTAGCCTGGTAAAATGTAATAGATTATCATACAGATTATATATTAGCTTAAGGTGACGATACATGTCAAACCTCCCTCTCGCTCGCATAATTCAACATTTTAGTGAATGTAGTATGCAAAATAGCAAACCTTCACGGCCTAGAAAATAACAATACAAAGGTTCAGCAAGAATATAATGTTGAACCCAAAACGTTTTCCTACTTAAAAAACTGTACCAAAATTGATCACATTTGTACAAGTTTTTTGATAAACAAACGTGATAGAATCAAAATGATATTAATGCTGAACCTTTGTATTGTTATTTTCTAGGCCGTGAAGGTTTGCTATTTTGCATAAATACATTCAGTGATTTTATATCTTCCAAAATGTTGAAAAGTTTGACCCTTGTAGTCGCCTTAATGAGGATCAACAATATTCATTTATTTTCTACTATTTTTTTTCTCCTTGTGAATGAGCGAGTGGCCTACTATGGTGTTGGGGTTTTAACACAGAAAATGTTTACTTTCATGATCGAGTATAGTGCTCCAATTATGAAATTGTGACATTTGCCTATAGTTTCGCAGATAGAAGCCATCCCAGATGGGCTATTTGCTCGTACGATTGACAAGCGTATCCAATCACGGTTGCTGAATGTCAGGTGGCATGTGCACGAACTTCACATTTCACGTGACATTCAGCAAGCCTGATTGGATAAGCATGTCAATCGCGCGAGTAAATCGTCCATCTGGGAAGGCTCTATGCGAGGTACGCTGATGGGCCATATGTCAAAATGTGCGTCTGCCAATTCTCAAAATCAATAGGCTGGACAGAAGGGTTTTTACGCGTGAGGCCAGTCTGCGCTCCCTTCACTTTATCGTCGTTACGATAAAGTAAAATTTTATCATGTGCTTTATTTCTAAATTACAATTTGAATACCTTTGATAGCTGCGCGTCGTGTGAGATCTGTAGATTTTTTGTAGGTTTATTTATCAGTGTGTTTATTTTACCTGGAAGTGTATCCCAACGGGGGGATGCGGCGGGTAGTGCGGGGGGTGCGGCAGGGGTGCGGGCGGGGAGGGTGCCCCGTCCTGGAACTGGGGGGGAGCCGACACGTAGCACTCTAACTCGTTCTGCGGCCAATCGCCGTAGTAGCAGTTATACCGACTGCGGGCAAAATAAAGTTTTAAATTTAATAAGCTGATTCTCAAAACAGCCTAACAGCCTCTGGCGCAGTGAGCAAAGATCCGCCTGAGACGCAGAAGGTTGCGGGTTCAATTCCTGCCGCGGGACAAATGTATGCATTCTCTGCAGATATTTATCTCGGGTCTGGGTGTTTTCTATATCATTTACAAAAAATGGATCCCATTAAACAAGCTCTGCTTAGTTTGGAGTTACATGATGCTGTGTGATAAGGTCCAGCATTATTTATTTAATTATGATTTATTTAAAAGACATGCGAGTTGCTAACATACCGTTTGTTAAATATAGGTTTGGGAGTGATACACGGGACATTTCCATCATGTTCCATCTTCAGGTACCATAAAAAAGCTTGCAAATGAATGTGATCATCTAGGCTTGTTCTGTAAGTACTTTTTAGTAGTTTCGCTTGCAAGCAGGTTAGCTGTCTCCGCCTTTTTCTTTGTTCACTTATTTTGACCAATCGAAGATACAACATCTGTTTCTTTTTGAGAAAGCCCTTTGTTTTTAAGACTCTTAGAATTTAAGTATAAGCCTCTAGTTTGCGTTTACTAGTGTTTAAAATTTGATAAGGCGGAGCTAGCAGCCAGTCGCTGCACAGAAAATGCACCCTTATGATCGTAAGGTAGACTTGTAGCTGATAGCACATATCTGTCCTTGTCATGTCTTTAATAGAACATTTAACCTACTTATCTATCTAGAGAAGAGACTCGCTAACCACGACACAGGGAATCCTAATGTGGGAGCTAGGGTTATCAATGTCAAATAGCAATAAATATAGTTTTTATAACTATTTAACTTAGCAAAAGTACCTAATTGTTGCTAAAAAATGTTTGTGGTTCAATAAACGTTATTTATTTGAAGAAAAAAACTTCCTGAAGGCTGAATATCCAAATTCTCTAGTGACCTATAGGTATCCTATAGTTATCCTAAAGAACAGTTACCTAGCATGCTCGTGTTGGGTGGAAGATCCGGAGTCAGTTCTGTGCTGATGCTGGGCGTGAGGCGGAGCGCTCCTCTGGGTGTAGTGTCCACTGGAGCCGCCAGAGTCACGGGCAAATGATGAACCGCAACGACTGCAGACAAATTATACAATGAGTATTGGAGCGCGATATTCTTATGTTCTTGTATGCATATTCGCTTCATGCAAACATTACAATGGTCATGTACGAGGCCAGCAGTCAACGTATTAATATATTTATTATTATTATGACACTTTATTCAATTGTAAACTCGTCTAAAATTCATTTTTTACTATAATTATACTTAATACTACTTATGTACATAAATAAATATCAAAAACATTATAGTAAAAAATGTATCAAAACGGGAGACCATCGACCGCGGAGCAGGGCTCAAACGGTCGGTGGTTAGGTCTGCGGAGAAAGATACCTATTATTATTATTTAATTATAGACGAGCTTGACGCTGATGTGTCCATTTCAGGTAGTGATAAAAACAAAATTAAGTAATTGTTTCTTTCACTTTTTTATCACGGATTTATTTAGTCGTAGCCGAGATGGGCCAGATGGGATTTGGGTCGGATTGTATGTACTTGGATTGGACGAATCGGTTCCTGAGCCAACTTTGGAGGGACATACGTGACTAAGGTACTAATGATTAGTAAAGGATTTGAAATTCGATTCCTGATCAGTTTTAAATTGAAAGGAACAAGTTGAGAAGTGCTCATTGATTATGTCTTCTTACCTGGTGTAAGATTGATAGTTTTCTTCTCCAGGAGACGGATGTTCAGAGAACGCGTCGCATGATGACATCAATGACGAGTGGTTTGATCTGAAATTACGAAACTACCCTCAAAATTTAAGTAATAACAAATCCTAATGCTATTTAAATAGTAAATCTATATGTATGTTTACGTTCAACCCCATGTAGGTACGTTTTATTACGTCCTCACGGCTAATCTATGATAAGGGCGCAAAGGGATTCAAATATTTGCGTTAATTTTTAAGGAGTATTTTTCTTGTTTTTTTATTATATATTTTTGTAATAATATGAAAAAAATGTTTTGTTGACATCATAAAGTGTTAATTTTTTTTGTAGTGAATCCATAAGCTCCCTTACTCTAATAAAAATTAGAATAAATGCATTGAGCTGAAGACAGGGTGTAATGGCGCTCATTAGAGGAGGCCTTTGTCCACCAGTGGACTGCTATAGGCTGATGATGATGACGTTATATTGGAACTAGCTTCCGCCCGATTAAAAGTCGTTTTTCTGTCCCTCGAGAACTTTTTTATGTATGAAAGGAACCCTGAGTGAATAGATGGATACCTAGTGCCTTTGGAGGAGCAGGAAGCAGTTCTCTGGTGCGAGGAGTGTCTCCGGCGGCGCGGAGACCTGCCTATCGTCTCTGTGTGACCCGTGCTGGTGCTAAAACAACACGCGAGAACAATGGGTAAGACTTACCCGTATTAGACCGTGCCGTACTCAGTACAGAGGTGCGGATTAATACGTACGAAAAAAACATTAAAATTACATGTTGGTCGAGCGTTGTCTAACGAGAGCTACCAATGTATAGACAGTGTATTTGCTTTGCCTTGCCTCGTATTCGCTCAATATCACTCGGTCAGTTAGATTTTTTACTTTTTGTATAGAGTTCAGTTGACATATCTTGTCGCTTCGAAGCCGTGTCGGTTTTTCTGCACAAATCAAAGGCGCTCGCTGCGCTCGACCAACCGTGTTCACATGTTTGTCCGCCTTATATGTGACCATCAAATAAATAGCAGCAGCTGTAATAACTTTTACGTCCAAATTGTTTGAATGCACAACAAAAACTGATAATACAACGTGTGGGCTGCTTTCTTGGGGCAGTTCCACAAAACTCGTCTTCATTAGCCGTTTGCAATAGTTTGTATAGACTTGTCGAACGTGTAGACGGCTCTTGTCTTGTATAAATTTGCCTACGCTCGCGTTGGCCTAAGCTCGATCAACATGTATTGCGGGTTGCGGCAGTTTGCGGGCTCGATCAACATGTATTGCGGGTTGCGGCAGTTTGCGGGCTCGATCAACATGTATTGCGGGTTGCGGCAATTTTGTATAGACTGCATAGCGTGCATGGACGAAATGTTATGGCGGATGGTGCTTCACAACAATTTCGAGAGGGCCGCCTTCTGTACCTGACCCTTGATCCAGCTGCCTAGCGAGAGCTTCCTAAGATATTGGTCAAGGCTCTTCGCTATCAGACCGTTCACTGAAACGACTATCGGAACGGTAATTGTTGAGTCTACATCCTATATAGCGGTAATCTCGTGTGCCAAGTCAAGGTACCTACTTATATTATTTATTATTATCATATTATGTGTAAGTAATCTTACTGTTCCGTGTAGCATCTAGCCTGGGTGTGTAGATCTGGGAGTGACTTGTGACTATTGATGTTGGTACAGCCTTCCTCTTCGCGCATACTCGGCTGAGAGTGGGAGTTTGATCTGAAATATACATCAATCAATTGGAATGTATTAAAAATTAGCGAACACCCGCGGCGTCGCTCTAGAATTTGGCATGTGGTATATATGTTTCAAATTTCAGCTCAATTCGTTTAGTAGTTTTTGCGTGAAGACAAAAAGTTCACTTAGGTACATTTCACCAACTTTCGCATCCTACTTATCCTTCTTACTAATATTATAAATGCGAAAGTATGGATGAATGGATGAATGTTTGTTACTCTTTCATGCAAAAACTACAGAACGGATTTCGATGAAACTTGGAATATACACAGTTTCTGACCTGGATTAACTCATAAGCTACTTTTTATCCCGGTACCACGCGAGCGAAGCCGCGAACTACTATGTAACTGACTTCAAAAATAGGAGGCAGTTCTGAATTTTTCATAACTCTGTCATTTATGAACCGATTTGGGTGGGTAGTTAGGTTTGTACCTACACTTACACTTCCCCTTTGATCCCATATTTTGAAGAATTAAATTCTTTAAAGTCGGTTATTTGTGACTAAAATAAATGTTTTCCTGTATTTCTTTCTATTACCAGTTTCCTAGTCTTCTAACCACCACTACACTTCAACGTAGTACCATCTGTTCTGTGGTTCTACATCTACCTACCTACCCCCTACCTACAATGACCTGATGTACCTTAGTACTGAGTGCGCGTATTGAACTGATGAACTGATCGTATCCATGGGGTCAGCTGGTGACCCTGACACGTTTACCACAGGCTGAGGTAGTACCTTGTTCTCAACGCTAGAGTGAGAACTGCCTGCTAAAGACCAAAATCTTTCTTGGGTCTTCAGTCTGCCGTCAGGGAATTAAGCTGTGCTGGTGTTAGGCTGTGCTATGCCGCATTTAACTCACGGCTAGAGCCCCGTTTATACAACAGAGTGCAACAGGAGTAGGTGAGGTTGGCTTGGATTCCAAAGATGGAGGTTCGAACACCTTACAACGCTCACTACTTAGATAGATAGATAGATACATTTATTCCATAAAAAGTTTTTTTACATTTAACACTTGTTGTACCAAAAAACCTGAGTTGGTTTGTATTGGTACTCACATTCGCTTATTGTTCCGCACTGTTACTAACCTAGCTATGAATAACACTTAACTAGAACATTTTACTTCTTACTAAATAATATAGATAATATTGAATATACCCTGTCTAACTAGGCATTCATGTCCCACAAAAACAGCAAGTTCAATATAGCCCCCGGCTAAACAAAGACTCTGATAAGGGAACCACTTTACTGATACAATTAAACAAATATGTATGTGTATGTATATACACATACACATACATACACATAACAATACTTGATGTAAAAAAAACTCGACGTAACGAAACTCGACGTAAAGGAAACAAACCTTTCTAACATATCTCTATAACTATACTATACACACTTAAATTGCATTTCTTTCTCTCTGTCTAAAATCAGTTCTCTAGTTTTTTAATCACCACTACACTGCTACGTAGTAGGTACTGATCTGTGGTTCTACTGTCGTCCTACCTACTCCCTACACTGACCTGATGTACCTTGGTGCCGAGTGCGCGTACTGAGCTGGCGGACTGATCGTATCCATGGGGTCAGCTGGTGACCCTGACCCGCTGACCACAGGCTCAGGTAGTTCCATGTTCTCTATACTGGAGTGAGAACTGCCTGCTGAAGAACATAGAAAGACTTTAATATCTTGATTTGATTATATTAATAAAATAGATCATTAAAAAATTAGACGACCTCCATGGGCCAGTGGGCGAAAGCTCGACTGAGACGCAGAAGGTTGCGGGTATCATTCCCGGCGCGAGACAAACGTTTGTATGATTTGAAAATGGTCTCGGTGTTTCCTATGTATTCGTATAGGTATAGGTACAAGGTGAGTTTGTATTCGTATGTAATCCCGAAAGGGGGTGATGTGGACCATGGTTGTTCACAAGTTGTGAGAACCTCAATTAAAAATACGTGATTCAAAAATATTGTCCATCTATAAGTATACAGTGCTTACTCACAACAGATCTTTGTACCTCTGAATCTGAAGTTAGGCTTAGCAAACAATTCGACCAATCCTAGTACAATACAAACAAAACATAGGAACAACGTCGCTACTTGCAACCAACTTCAGAGAGATATAAATACGTTGTGAGTATTAAAGTAAAATAAAGTAAATAAAAACTTTATTAATTAGGAACTTTAAGCACATTTTGTATCGTATTGTTTTTAATTTACACCAGTTCGTAACGCGACCAAACAAAGAAGAATTGGCTAGAAACTCTGCTTACTATACTTACGTATCGAATACGCATTCTTGATCACCACCCTATCCTGGTCACATCGCTGCCGCGGTATAACAAAAGACTCCGGGAAGAAGACCCTCGCGTCTCCGAAACTCAAGGGTCTGTTCTTCAGTTCTTCCTTAGGCTTTGACCCTGAGGTGCCTGATGAAGAGGTGCCGGAGAATGTGCCGGAATTGTGCGCGGAACGTGGTATTGTGTCCGAGTACTCTTTACGACGGTCGTAGACTTTGTGCGCTGGAAGAGAGGGTTTTGTGCTGAAGCAGTCTACTAGTGCTGTTAGAAAAAAGTTACACTGACTAGCGCACTTATTAGTCACGTTTGGACCTAGAATCTAGCAAAGTTCTGAGGCTCTATCACAAAAACTAGCGAAAAGTAGGTATTCGTATCGCAGACGTAAAGTTTTGCCCAATGAGAAAGGGTTTCAAATTAAATCTTTGTCATTGGCCAAACATTTTCGTTGCGCTTACGATACGTTAGGATGATATATTCGTGATCGCCCTACTGACTGGAAAATATTTTTTCAAGTTCTTGGCAATTTGTTGAAAATCTTTCAACACTCACATAATAGGTATATGTAGATATGTTACTGTAAAAGTCCGAACTATGTTAGAACCTAATATTTACCAATTCTTAATGGTTAAAATCCAAACAGTTCTAGGATAATCGTTTCTTCCGGACTTTTACCACCATTCACCTCGTTTATCTTATCTTCGATTTACCTTATAGTTATTCTCCCCATTTTTAGAACAGAGATTCGAATCTGTTAGTAAAGTTAGGTTTGAACTGTTATTCCAAAAGACTCGAGGTGAGCGAGCGAAACAAGCGTATCGCAGTAGCGCCCAAATAAAACCTACTAAGTGCCTATTCATTGTGTTATTCTCAAAACCTACATTTACCGTCACTCGAAAAACCTGTAGATAAAAATTCTAATAGTAAAAGCCCGAAATAATGGTATTTTTTTAAAATTCTTACATTTAGTAACTGATGTCGGTTGGGACCTACCAGGTACGGCCCCGATCATACTATAACTACAAGCTTCGTGAGCCAAACCAAAATGAGGACTAAACGTTGCTTTTAAATTTATCCGGTTTAGAGAAAAAGTTTCCTAACCCCGTCTTGTGAATAGCACCAATTTATACTCAGCAGGGGTTACAGACTGTGGAAGACGATGACAATAAGTATAAAACTTACTCATAAAAGGTGGTGAGTATACATTCTCTCTGCTGTCAGAATGTTCCAGCAGCCGTCTCAGCGTGCTTTGCAGGCCTTCGCCAGCGCTGATCGCTCTGCGCGTGCCAGCACGACCCGTCGTCGCATCTGGCAAATAATGTAGTGTCATTAAGAAACACCAGGACCAAGCGCTTCCAAACATAATTTATAATACGCACTGCTAAAATGTGGAATAGAGAGTTAATAGACATTCTCTGGGAAAGCTGGCCCGTCGTCGACCTCATCCTTACCCACGCAAGCTTTGAGGTTAAGAGCTGGTCCATAATAAATACTAAACAAAAAACACCAATAAAGGCCTATTAGACCACGCGGTATTCAGTCTGTCTTAGTAAGACTGTCTTACTGACTAATTAATGAAGCCTAAGACCGACTTAGTGGCTTACTCTTATTAGAGTACGCTTAGTGTAAGTCAGTTTTACTAATGGTCGATTCCTGTAACATACCGTTACCGATAACGCTTGGTTTTCCCTCGAAAAACTGTCGAAAATTAACAACGAGGCGTCGAAAATTTGACAGTTTTTCATGGGAAAACGAAGCGTTATCGGTAACGGTATATTATAGGAACCGGCCTTACTGAATTCTGCGTGATCTAATAAGCCTTTTAACCATTGCAAAAATCGGCAGTAACATCGTAGCATGCCTTGTGAAGCATGATCTAAGTGCCACTCAACAGTCATTCACCCAAGTAGTGATATGACGCTGCAAGCCATGCCCAAGCAGAACAAAGTCCCGATGGTGCGCTGGTATGTTTTTGAGTACTCAAAGCGTTATACACTAGACACAACAAAACTATAAGTCACTGACACGCAAAGGAGAAGTAGACAAAAAGAAGTAAAACTCACAGGGATTGCAGCAGTTGTCATTGTTGAGTGCACCAGAGCTGACTAGATGACATCCACCGGCTGCTATCGCCTGGCTTAAGCCACTGCTCACCTGACGAAAAAAAAAACATTTTTGGTATCAAACACAGCAGGACCAAGGCAACTTGTGCACTCGAGAGGAGTAACAATAAAAGAACGAGTGTGTTCTTCTATTGATATCCCTAGAACATACATGTTCTTCTATTGTTACTGCTAGTAGGAAAGGAAATAAATTATCTCAGACTCTTCGCAAAATGATATGGTTACCATCAGCTTTCTTTGTGCTTCTGCACCACGCCTTCTTCGCATAAAGGATTAAAATAATTCTGTTCTGCTTATATGTTGAAAATATATACAGGATGGGGTAAAATTTTACATCGTTGAGGGCAGCTACCTTTTATTTTACCATAACATGTAAAAAAAAATAAGTGGGTCTCAATCGAATCTATTTCCCAACAGGAACATTTTTCCCAAAGTAAATTGTGTTGGCAGAATGATGACACCATCGATTACCACTTTGCATCGATTTGAATACATATATGTGTGACAATCTTTTATTTTTAATTTTCGCGAAATCTTACGATTTTATTTGCTACGTTACTTAGGGAAAAGTGTTCTTGTTGGGAAATAGAGTCAATTGAGACCCACTTTTTTTGACAAATGTCATTTTTTAGGCTGACAGTACATTTTTCAAAAATCCAAAAATGTAATTGTTTATTTCTTCAAAATAAACCAATAGTTTCCAAAATAAAAAACCTTCTAACTACAAAAGAAAAGGTGGCTGCCCTCAATGAGGTAAAATGTTGCCCCACCCTGTATATGTTATTATGGATATACCCTCAAAGGAAGCTCCTGTTTCCTATCCAGCACCGTCTCAGACTTGACGTAGAACGCCTTGGTCTCCGCCAGCAGTTCTACAGCAGACTTCCTCTTCTGCTGATGGTGTTGTTGCGGAGCTAAAGACCGCGGAGCCGCCATGTTCTCCTTCTTTCGGGGTAGCTTGAAGCTCGCGAAAAGGGAATCTGCTAAGCGACGCCTATAGAACAGATCAGACAGTTATTAACAAATTAGAGACAGTCAATCTATCAAGTTTAGTGAATCAAATGGAAAATGGACCAGTCCTGCTAGTTAGACTTTTAATGGCTTAATGATGATATCGACTGTTTTTTTTTTTCTCTTTATTTATTTAGGAACCTTTACCAACAATGGTATGTCGGTCCCATTAATATGGATATAGGATCCAACATTTATATATCTATTTAATTCAAAACCATTATAACAGCACAGCCAAAGCGATGTTATAAGTGTACATGTAATGTAACATAGATAACCTTAAAAAAGGTTCATTCAACGGTACTAACGTACCAGGGATGTACATACCTAGTATCATTATATATTTTACAAAACGCACTTGTGCCATTTTTATGAGTTTCGGCAGATTGTGGTAAAAATCATCTATATTTTTCTCCGAGAGAACATTAAGTAATCGCATGGCGCGTGACAAAAGGGCAAACTTAAGTAGATATAACATAGACATTTATATATATATATATATATATATATATATTTGCAAAAAAAGAGTACCCAGATAGGTGTGCATGGTAGGATGTGTGCTACAGCAGCAAAATAGCATCGACTCAGTATAACATCTACTGTTTTAGCAGCAAACACTTGTATTCTGCCAAAGCCCTTATGTGTACATGCATAGTGGATAAATAGAATTTGATGGTAAAGTTAGGTCTTCTACTAAACATGTCTTACCTAGGAGGCGATTCAAAAGACCTCGAGTAAGAAGCAGCGGCAGCCGCACTCTCAAACTTCTTCCTAACTTCCTCGACCTTCGACCAGCCGGACTCGACGTTCAGCCGCCGGCTCAGCGGCGTTGTTTGTGACGCATGCTTCGTCAACTCCTCACGTGTCTTCCGAACTGACACCTGGAAGCATCGATATTACGGTTACTTACAATAATTTATCTCAATGCCGGAAAGTATACAAGCTGTTGTGTTTTTATAGTCCCAAGAAAGCATAATAATAGTGGCGCGACGTCAAGGGAACGCGACTTGTTGGTTTGTAAATTAGTTAGTAGTATTTTGCTTTATTTTTTATAGTAGGTCCCACACATACTTTATTATTATAACATAACCTATATAACACAGGTACCTAATATTAATAAACGGATCTATGTCAGATCCCTGCGATCCCCAACCCGCATGCCCAGCGTGGGGATGATGGGCATATCCCCCTTTATTTGGGGAGGCCTATGTACAGTAGTGGACTGATATAGGCTGGTGTGGTGGTGGTGGTGGATCTATGTCCCTCTGAAGTTAGGCCAAAATATACGAATTTCTACTTCGCTACTTGCAGCCAACTTCATAGAAACGTTGTGACTATTGTACTATCATTTTTTTATGCCTGGAAGTACCAGACTAGTTGTTGTTTATAGTCCAGAGAAAGGATAATAATGGTGCGCGAAGTCAAGGGAACGCGGCTTGCCGGTTGTACATTCAGTCAGTGAGTAGTATTTTTTTGTAGTAATAGTAATTGCCTACCCTATTACTACAAAAAAACAAAGTTTATCTTGACGTAAAGCTGATGCACAACAGCTGATCGTGTAATGGCTATGCATTGTAAACAAAGTAGCGTTTTATAGTTACACTGATTGCTAAGCTAAATTTATTGCTATGGCATAAGGCTTATGCAGCATAGGCCTTAGGCCGTCAGGCCCTTATGTTAACTCTTTTACCTTAAAATCAATGAAAATAAATATAGAAGGATAGTGCTGACCGCGGTGCCATCGATCAGCGTGACTGTAAAAGCAGTAAGAGCAGGTATTTACCTTAACCTCAGGAATAACGTCGCGATGTCGGTTGCCGCGCGCCTCGTGACATCTCTCTATGAACTGCCGCCGGCGGAGCGCGAGGGTCGCTGCGTAGATACGCTCCTCCTCGTCGTCCAGGCACCTGAAATGTCAGGTTAAATCAGGATGCTATCCAAAATTCGACCTTTGACAACTCAAACACGCCACTATCTAAAGATATCCTTTAGTCAGCACTTCTTGATTTTCTTTGGTTAATTGACAAAACTTTAGTGTAGCTACAGAGGTTTTTGATAGATTAAGTGATCAGGATCTGATTCCCGATTCCTGATTTACAAAGTATTTTTTTTTAACTTTCACGAGTATTAAGCGAAAATCATCGATAAATTAAACCGAAACATCGAGAAAATACAATCGCTCATTAAATTAAATGTTTTGTACTCAATTAATGAGCGATTCAGCGAGCCATGGAACGAGCTATGCTCGGAGTTTCTCTGAAGGATAGAATCAGCAACGAGATCATCCGACATTGTCGTCGAGGTTGATCTACATCCGAGGTTTTCGAAATAGCTCAGAGAATAAGCAAGCTGACGTGGTAGTGGGCTGACCATATCCCACTGCCACTTCAGCCGATAACCGTGTTGGGGCGAACGAGTTCTTGAGTGGAGACCGCGGCTCGGCAAACGTAGTGTAGAACGCCCTCCAGCCAGGTGGAGTGACGATTTGCGAAAGGCTGCTGGTAGAAGCTAGATGAGTCGAGCTTAGAACAGGGCGCAATGGCTCTCATCAGGGTAGGCCTATGTCCAGCATTGGACTGCTATAGGCTGATGATGATGACTTAATTAATGTGTGTGTGTGTGTGTGTGTGTGTGTGTGTGTGTGTGTGTGTGTGTGTGTGTGTGTGTGTATTCTATTCTGTTCTAGGTGCTCACCTAGCGGGCTGCGCGAGGTGCTCCCGACACGGCTGGTAGCAGGAGAGGGCCATGGCGCCGGAGGTGGCATGCACCAGCCACCGCGCTCATCCTTCCCGTCCCGGCGAGTACCCGCTCGCTAGGCGAGACTTATCTGTAACAACACATTCAACATTTGTATACTTTATCACACAATAAATATAACAAAACGGAATCTGAATGCCAGCCAAACTACCAGTCAAGACTGGTTTGTTACATCATGGCTATAGAACATAAAACTCCACAACAAACTAGTAAAATCAATTTAAATAAACTTTTTAGTTAAGTTACAGAATTTAATTAAATTAAGATTATTTAACAAAATTGTAGTTAGTGTGATGATAAGAGAATTTTGGCCCCTTGTGAGATTTTGCCTCTTGAAGGCCTCAGGTGGCCTCTATAGACGGGGCCAATGTGTTTTAGGTTGAGTTAAGTCCTAATATTGATCTCATAATACCTACCAAATTATTTGTCAATGCTGTGATTTTTGAAGCGCGTTTAAATCATTTGTATGGAAATGATGTATTTATTACCTGTCTTTACTACTATTACCACTTCTTTACCTAAAAGGTGTCTATGTAATTTAAAGTCATCAATTGAATAAATAATGGTGTACATTTTTACGCAACATCTAGCCCCTCATTAAGCAGAGCTTGTGTTATGGGAACTACATGACTCATACTACTTATACCTATATTTTTTTGTAAATACATACATACACCCAGACCAGAGACAAATATTTGCAGTTTATACAAACTTTTGTCTCACAGCGGGATTCGAACCCGCAACCTTCTGCGTCTCAGGCGGACTTTCGCTCACGGCGCCATAGAGTTCGTCTCTAATGTGCAATTTCTTAATTAATTCAGACAATGTATTTACTAAGTCCCTTATTCATAACCAAATGTCATTATAAAACGCTCGTTGTACTTAAAAAGTCACAGAAGCCACAGATATAGAAGACAACTAGATCACAGATATTGAAGAAAACTAGATAAAGCCTTAAAATTCACTATGTTCTGAACGTTAACTCATACGGCTGATCTCTACTTTCTTATTTCCATATATCATTTGATAGAAAGAGATGCATATTTTATCTCAATGCGATTTCTGCGACTTCTTACCAGGGCATTTGTATGAAACTGCATAGAATTTTGTTCGAGCGCTCTGGTACGATTAACTTTTTGATCTCATTTGAAGTCGCATTGATATATGTATGCGTCCCTTTCTAACTGATGATATTGGACATAAGAAAGTAGAGATCAGCCGTATGAGTTGATGTTCAGAACATAGTGAATTTTAAGACTTCATCTAGTTGTCTTCTATATCTATGGAGGTGACATGATATTTTTACGCCATTTTAGGTATCTAAGGTTTATAGAACTGTAATGAATAAGACGGTTTAACTCTACGCTAATACAATTTAATGGAACCAGACAATATAAATACGAGCGGGCGGTCAATTAATCTGAAGTACCTAGTTAAAATTGAAGAATTGCGAAGTCATCTAGAAATCCAACTATAGACAATGTTAAACAATTGCAAACTCATCAACGGATTCTGTGAACACTTCAAACGTAATTCTTGTACAGTCACCTGCGTTAGACGTACCTACTACCAGTTAATAACTATGTACCTCTTACCTACTGTGATGCAGGTTACTCATAGTTTATGATACCCAAGACATCAGAGGGCCTAGTACGAGTTGCACAATTCGAGCTCAATTTTATTTCTTGCAGATTGCAATGTTTATCACTGAAAACGGTGAGGTAATTAATTTCAAAATTGAGCTCGATATAGTATACTATAAAAAATTCCGAATTAGGCAACTCGTACTAAGCCCTCAATCTTTGTTGGTGATGGTAAGTGTATTAGAAATCTGAAATAATTGTGAATATAATATGCTGGACAATATCACACAGGATCATCTATCCCCAAAAGAAGCAGAACTTGTTTAATGAGACATTTTTTTTGAAATGCATACATATTATACATAGAAAACAACCAGACCCGTGATAAAAAATTGCTAATCATACAAACATTTGTCTAGCGGATAAGACCGAAGCAGCAACTTTCTGCGTCTCAGATGGGATTTCGCTCACTGTGCCAATGACGTCGTCGACTTTAGGTATAATATGACTGTTGGGTGTAATGTTGTATCATCATCAAAATCAGTCTTTAACAGTCCATATAAGTAGTTGTATGTCAGACTAAAAACATTTTGTTGACAGACGATAGGTTTCGTGGTCGAAGGACGAGTCAACTTTTAGTCTCGTCTCCTTCTACGTAAGATACCGAACATTTGACAAGTACACCTATTTGGTTTGGCGTAGGCGAAAGTAATAATCTAGATCAATGGGCGTAGGTATTGATTTTTGCTTTATAAAAAAAGTGAGTATTTAATTACATATATTTCCATGGAAAAAAAAAGAAATCGAACATCAAAGTATGTATTACACCTTATAATTTTTTTTCTTCTTCATATGAGCTAGTGGTCAACCTAGTGGTCAACTCTGTTGTCGGAGTCTTTAGGCCGCCCGAAGGTCTCCAGGGGTGGGTTACATCGATTAACATCTTAAAAAGCCGGGACCAACCTCTTAACGTGCTTTCCGAAGCACGGAAGCGCTCAGATCTAAGTGCCACTACACGGTTACCCATCCAACTAGTGACCGCGCAGTGTCGCTTAACCCAGATGATCTGCTTAGATTTTTTATAATCCAACCTTTTCTAAATATAACAGTGCCTTCATTATAACATGAATAATAATTATAATAATATTTTTACTTTAAGAGTCAGTTAAATGTTTGATGTTTTTCCATAGCTGGAGACATCGTGGCTTTATTGCCTTGGCAATAAACTGTAAACTTATTTGCAGGTAACTGTACTTTCATTTACTTACATCAGATGGGAAAAAAACTTTCTATTGAGTATTGACAAACTGAATGAAGTGATGACATAACTTTTGAAGAAGAAAATGAATAAACGAGTGCTGTCTATGGCGATTAGCTAGCTAACAGCCTGTCCTGAACTCTAAGATGAAGCGATTTGAGCGCGACTCGAGTCACGCGTCAAAAGCCTCAAACTATTCAAAGTTTGAATGATTGATATAAGTATTACATAAATACTTTCTTCAAGTACACCATAAAAAACCACCAGACCCGAGACAAATATTTGCGAATCATACAAAAATATGTCTCGCGGCGGGAATCGAATCCGCAACCTTCTGGGCCTCAGGCGGGTCTTCGCCCACTGCGCACAGAGATCGTCATATACGTCACATGTCATATACATTAAAGAATAGTCAAAACTAATGGTGTTACCTATGTTTATTGTATGGGTTTTTACAATGATTTTCGACTTACCCCTTTTCCTTTTTAAAGTAAATACTTTCGTTTTCAGCAAGGTATGCAAAATTTTTCCGTAATACGACAAACAAACAAAATTAAGTCAAAAAAGTCAAAAACTTCTGAAGACTTCAGGATTACATACATAAGTCTAAATCGTTAGAAAATATTTAAATTGTTTTTCACTACTGAATTGACACAGTTGACGCGTAGTTACTTATAAACTAGTAACTAGTTACATCCACGTTAGGAAATAGAGTAAAAATATTCTCTCCCTTACCTGTTAAACGCATTTATTAAGTAGGTCTTTAAAGACCTTCTAATTACGTGTCAGGAAATTGAATGACTCAGTATTTTTTTACCTAATTAACAGGAATTAGCAGGTTTACCAGCCTAATTATACAAATTTTGGTAAAATAACAATGCCAAAACTAAACAATGGACCACCATTACAAAATTACTAAAAGCTGGTTCAGATTATGTACGTACATTTAGTATTTGAGTCGAGTAGCGAGCAATTTAGTTACTAATTATAATTATACCGTCCCGTGCTTGTATTATATTTATTTAATTATATTTACTAGAAATATTTCGTCAACTATGATACCTTCTTAGACTAAGTAGGTAAATAGAGAAGGGCTTGTCAAATCACTCTAACTCAGTAAAGCAGATTTAAAACTAAGTGATTCATTCACTACTAGAAAGTTTCACAGGTAAAATGAAAGTACTTGTTTACCAGTTTTTTCTATAATTACGTGAGATTAGATGTTGAGTGCGCTTGATTATGAGAAATACTACACAATAGCTTAGTTGATTTATAAATTTTACGGTTCAATTATTTTATAATGTCAAGCAGTAGGTTGTAAAATCATCACAACTTTTTCTCATTATCATCATCAGCCCATAGCAGTCCACAGCTGGCCTCCCCTAATTAGCGCCATTGCGCCCTGTCCTCAGCTCGACGCATCCAGCTTCTATTTTCTATCACCTTTCGTCCCCATTATGGATACCTTCAAAACCAAATCCATTGCGGAAACCATATAGGGGTAGTCAGAGGCAAGTCTAAACATTACATTCGGTACCTACCTACATGCCCACTTTTTGCAATGCCGACTTCATTCCGAAACGAGACTGCAATCCGCAACGAGACTATCCAACATAGCTCAGAGAATAAGCAAGCTGAAGTGGCCATATCTGCCGAAGAACCGATAACCGCTGAGGTAAACGAGTTCTTGAGTGGGGACTCTAGTGTAGGACGCCCTCAGTTCAGGTGGAGTGACGATCTGTGAAAGGCTGCTGGTAGAAGCTGGATGCGTCAAGCTCAGGACAGGGCGCCATGACGCTCATTATGAGCCGATGATGGTGATGATGATGACTGCATTCCACATTACAGATTGCAAGCCGATCACTGCTTTTCATTCGGTACACAAAAGCACATCTTTGCTGAAGTGCGATATCCTGATACTGGGGGCGCACCTGCGTCTATCGTGACGAAGCAATGAGTGTCAAAGCTTCGTGTATTTTACGCGTTTGCGCGCAGCAGGTGCGGCCCCAGCATAAGGGATAATGTAGCCAGGCTGTTAGATTCGTAGAGAAGACCGACCTAATAAGAGCGCGTTAAAATTGCTAATTAAGACATTAATTTTTCCTTCAAATTGAGCACGTCTACGAAGTTAATATTCTTAGCAAAGTCAGATATTTTATTGCTAACAATGTAAACAACTTCATGATCTAGTGTCATGCTTGCGCAAGCGACGCATCAGGTGTCATTGTAACATTACTCTGATGACGTTGGATTACGGATATTAGATTTAAAAAAGTTTGTATTTACATTCTTAGAATTGCCATGAATGGGATATCGGATTCGAAAACTTTCTGGTATAGCTTACCTACCTACTTATAATTTCTACAAAAATCTATGTACCTATCCATCTATCTGTTTGAGCCTATGGCTTAATTCTTGTATGAACCGAGCAAGGTTGGTTCCATTGATTTTACTGGTTAAGTACAGAACCCTAAAATTGATGGCCAGCACAGAATTACTTACCTAAAAGTACTTCAGGAAACAAAATTACGGATGACGTTTATGGATGGCTTTTAAACAAATAATAACCGAATACAAAAGGTTATTTTTATATCGGACCGCCAAAATAGAGGCATTTATCATGATAATTGAAAATCCCCAAAACCCTTTCAATAGATATGTACGAAATGGATTTAAAAATAACGAGCTCAAATCCGCTTTCCGAACTCCCGCCCATCGCTCCCGCCATTAAAACGTACAAAACGCGTTCCAATTTCAAAAAATTCCAACCGATTAAAAAAGCTCATTCACAAAGGAGTTCGAAACACTTTCGGGCGAAGAGAATCGTGATTCTATTATGTAGGTAGGTACTTGGTACTTAGATCGTTATGTAGATAGAAAAACATGGAATAACGGTGTCGGACATCAAAGATTCTAAAATGAATGGTCGATGGATATCAATGAACTTCGTGTCGTTGTAAAGGGATGTAGTGTTAGCGGAAGCGGGAGCGGGTTCCCGGTAAAAACATGATTGGTGTGGGTGTCAGCTTCCGTTTTCCACGCTAGGAACTCGATATTAAATTACTTTCTATAGTAAGAATAAAAAGTAGCATAGGTACAACAGATTAAAGTCCTCTTTGGTTACCTAGAAGTAAATGATGATAATAAATCAATAATAATAAATAATGCTGGACATTATCACACAGCATCATGTAGCCCCAAACTAAGCAGAGCTTGTATTATGGGAACCACATGATTGATATATTACATATATACATTTTTTTTTGTAAATACATACATATTATACATAGAAAACACCCAGACCCGAGACAAATATCTGTAGAGCATGCAAACATTTGTCCCGCGGCGGGAATCGAACCCGCAACCTTCTGCGTCTCAGGCGGACCTTCGCCCACTGCGCCACAGAGGTCGTCAATGATTGAAAAAATATTTAAAATAAATAGGTATAGTGCCTACTATATATACGAAAGTTTGTGTTTTAGGGGCTTTTGTATGTTTGTTCCCTCTCAACTCGTTAATGGCGGAACGGATTTGGATGAAACTTAGAAAGGTAGGTAGGTATCTAATCCTAAGATAGATATTTAGTTTGGTGATTTTGATTAACACAAGCTTGTATCCGTGTATACATACCACGCGGGCGCGCGGGCGGGCGGCGACTAAATAAAAACTGCAAAAAAACATTTTTTCTTGGTTTCTATTTTACCGCGTGGCTGCTGTACAGATTTGGGTGTTTAATAAGAATGTTGATTATAGAATAGAATAGAAAATCATTTTTTCCGATACAGGTGGATAGGTGGGAAACGAAAAAATATCATAGTTAGGTACGGTAACTATGGTATGGCCTTACCTAACATTAACTATTTCATAATTGATATAAGGGCCTCACTTATAAAAATATGTCAAAAGATAAATTATGCTTAAAATGACAGTTAGATAATTACAAACACTGACAGGGCTAACTAGCAATGGTTAAAATTAAGTAGCGTTTATAAGAAAGGGGGAGTATAAAATTAAACCCTGGAATAACATTTAAGCTTCTTTTTATCCGCATACAACATGAGCGAAACTTCAGCTCAGAAGCTTGTTTCGAATAAAAACTGTATACACGATAAGGACCTTTTTCTGGATACCTATTAGGCATCGATAAGGTGTACCTAAGTAGGTTATAAAATAAAAAATAAATAAAGGAGAATGCCGTCTGATGTATGGCGCTCGGTACCAAGCTTAAAGTGAGTGCGTCAAAAAAATCTCCAGTAAATTTTTAGTCGATTCTACTGTCAAAATAATTAAAAATGAGGATTATTTCCATAATAACACTTTACATCAATGTTTGTTGCCATAGTAACGTATATATCATTGGTTGTTGTAGTCTAATGGCGGCGTGCGGCGGAAACCAAACCAACAAAATATATTTTACTTGATTATTAATCGAGTCGGTGTGTAAAACTAAAGAAAATGCTAATGACATTTATAAATTATAATAAATTTTATGAGATACGTTCGGCTTTGACGCAATTGGTACGGGTTCTCGGCATTCTCCTTTACGTGAAATCTCACACACGGTCAACTGAACTGATCCCAAACTAGGCAGAGCCTGTACTAGTACCAGAGACTGATAAAAATACATAGATACTTATAAAACACCCAGACACAGAACAAACATTCATGTTCATCATACAAATGTTTGTCCTGGGCGGAAATCGAACCCGCGACCTTATCTAGGTACATAGGTACAATAGTCACAACACAACTTATCTAAGTCCCTCAGTTGGCTTTAAGTAGCGGCGACGTAGTTCCTATATTTGAGTATAGCTACTAGGATTGGTCGAATAGTAAGCTGAGCTTAATTTCAATCAAAGGAACAGCAATTTGTAGGAGTTTTTATAGAGAAGTGGTACCACGTGACCTCTGATTCACTAGACATAGATAAGTAGGTACCTAGATACAAGATACAAGATATTTATTTGCACAAATAAGTGTAATTAATACAATAATACCTACCTAGGTAATTAACCAACTCGTGATGATGAATGTAATGAGTGCTAAAATTGGTGATAACCTTCACACCTTTGTTTTGTTTTGAGTAAACAACCCACGAAAAATTTGCCTTAAAAACGCCTAATAGATTGGTACTTACTTTAAGCACAGAATAAAGACTTTGAATATTTCAACCAATGATAAAGCGTTATTTCTAATTTACGCTTTCTCACTGGCCAATTTAACGTCTGCAATACGAATAATGTTTCGGTAATCTTTTTTTTCTCATTTTTTTTTAATTTTTTACGTTTTTCAGTTTTAACACGCTTACAAACTATTTATTATAATGAAATGCTACATGAAAAAAACAATTACAGGTGCACTTCCCACTTGCATTTTCTTTTTAAAAGAAAGCGTAGATACTTTACTTAAATCTTAAAATAAACAAAGCTTTTAAACTCAAACATGATTCCGAAACAAGAATTGATTTTTTGACCGTATTAAAACTGAATTTCTCCGAAATATGCTTACCTAGGTTTGTCTCGACCACAGAATACAGAAGGGACAGAAGCTTCACTCCGCGCAATCATTTAAATAAATAGCGACTTTAGCTGCTACGCAATAAAGTGCTATTCAGCTCGTACCGAACTCAGTGCCTAACATTTATATTAACCTACACCTTGCATCCCTTTCTATCGTATAGCTCTATCTCTACTGACGTGGCACGTGTAACGTTAGGGTTGTCTTGAGAATTATTCTGTGACGAATAATAAGAACCTGGCCGCCGACGGGCAGCAGCGTCGGCGGTGCGAGAAGCTGTACCCTGCGATCTCCAACCCGCATGCCCAGCGTGGCCAAAATTTTAGTAGGTACCTACCTACTAAAATTTTGTACCTACCTAGATATTTGCAAGAGAAAAAAACAACATTTGGTTTGTAGGTAACCTAGTTATCTAGTTTTAGTTGTTAGTACGCCTACCTTTAGGTAACTTACCACATCGATTTGTCTACCTACACCGACCTACCCGACTGTTTTTAAGTAGGTATCCTACACTGCCTACTTAAAGTTAAATCAAATAAAAATGTACCTAGGTTGGGTTTCTAATCTTGCTCTCAGTCTACATAATCAAAATCATAATACCTACTTACTACAGCACTATGTAGGTAGATACCTACCAATGGCACAAAAATTGTCTATGAAAAAATACCTACATTATAATATTACGTTTATTTATGTAGGTAGGTAACGCATTCAAATAGAACTTGTACCTAAGTACCTATCTACTTAAGTAAATACGGGAGACTTTGATATCTAAACAACGCATTATTTGGTAGAAAAACTTTCAGTTCTGTACCTACTATTGGTATTATTTACATTTTCTTATTATTATTCAGGCAACCAAATGCTATGCAGTATTTTTTTGCCTTCATTTGGCGTAAAATATAGGTACATTAACAAAAACAAAGTAAAGTGCCGTGGCTGCTCAAAGACACTTTCGTTCCGGGCAGAACTCGGCAACCGACGTAACGAACCATGCTAGGAGGGCCGGCGACGCGTAGGTATATTTTTATACCTATTCTGCGGAGTGAAAGAGGCCTGTCTCGACTCACTTCACTTGAGCGTCGTTCTTGAATTGTGCAAATACATTCGTCATTGATAGTTTAGTTCAGTCAAGGGTTGCCGCCTACTGCATTGCGCAATTTGGTCTCACTATATAAGTGGTAGGTAATATGATTATGACTATTTAGCAGTATGGGTACCTATGCGCTTTATAAAGGCCTGTGCGCACTTATCAGTGCCGGCACTTGACCGACAGTCCCGTATCGTGCAGTACCAGTGAAAATTTATATTCTTTCATACATTTTCTATGATTTTTAGTTTAGAAAAATTTATGTGCGCATTACCATGAGCTCGAAACGGTGACGGAAAACATCGTGAGGAAACCGGCATGCCTCGAACTAAAAAGTTCGAAAGGTATGTGCTAGGTTAGTGTTTCAATAGAAAGCGGCGATGGGCTTGCAACCTGTCACGTAGTATGCGTAGATGCTTGCAAAAAGTGGGCATGTATCGAACGTAATATTTAGACTTGCCTCTGACTACCCCCTTAGGGTATCCTCAATAGATTTGCGTACTGAGTAACATCTGAAGATATCCATAATGGGGAAAAAGTCGTGAAGATGTATTTTGTATTTTTTGTATATTTGTATTCCTTGAATATATTTCAATATATTCTTTGACACATTTTTACATCTTTCATTTTTACCCATGAAACTGCGATAGGGACTCCAAGTGTACTAAAAATCACTGAACGCGTCTTGTCTGCACTGACATGTAAGAATAGTACGTCACGGATCGGTACGACACGGAATGGTCGGTCACGTGTCAGCACTGATATGTGCGCACAGGCCTTTAAACATCATTGTTAGATACATCATTAATATGAGACACTGAGTATTGAATTTATTCCAGAACTAAACCAAAAAACGTACAAAATCTAATTATACAAATTAAAATTATTATTTTTTTCATCGTTATTATGAAAAGATTTAAAAAAATACAACCAAATTGAGATCCTTTTACAAAGTAAAAAAAAATATTTACTTAACAATTTTACAAAATGTTAGTGAACCCTAATTATAACGCACGTATCTGGAAACATCATAACTAGATTCTCCTCTTCTGAAAGATGAAGAAGAAAATGTTCATTATGTAACTTTAAATCAAATTCATATACCTATAAAAATGTAATGTTTTTTTTCGTTGGTAAGCCTGAGCACACTAGTCACTAGAGCTCTGAAACTGAGAACGTGAGCTGGGAGTGATTTGGCTATTTTAATTTATGGGATAATAATCACTCGAAAAATATTTTTAGGTAAAAAAATATGGAAAAAACAGTCAGTATTTTTGTATTTTTTTATGAATAGAATCACAGGACAACGTCAATCGGAGCTTGTTTTTAAACGACTTCAAACAAAGGTGGAGAGTCTCAATTCGGTTGTATTTTTTAAATAAATAAATCATAGTTTCGTTAAACAATTTAGGATGAAAAATGTACCTAAAAACTCAACATAGGCGGTTAATTAACTACCTAACTGTTTAGTGGTAAGTGGTAACCCTATGCTCCCGTAACTGTATTACGAAATACCGTCGCACGTGCACCGCACGCATGAGTCAATGTAAAACGTTATTGGTCATTTAACATCGGCCATCTAATCACTGGCACTGATGGATTGGTGGTGCATCACCGATCTTTATGTGGATTTAGCGACGCTGACTTCAGCGTGTGCTACGCTAACTACTATTATTTTATTTTATTTTATCTGTATGGACATCCAACACAGGTTAACACCTCACACAAAATAACATAAAGAAGGATATAAGTCTCAGTGCACCCGTAATTATAGGGTATCATAGCATGCGCATTATAAGCAACAAGACAAAAAAGTTCTATGTCTAGGTTGGTTAGAAAACACACAATAACAATGAATTAATAAGCAATCTAGTAACTTAAAACTTAAAAGTGTAGTTGGTAACAATCCAAAAATGTATCAGTTAGGTATTAAATTATAAAAAGGTAGGAAGTATAATGCATGAAAAGTAGATTGACAGATAACAAAGATAAGGATCGAAAATAGATACATAGATATATATTATGACATTGTATACATGTATTCTAAAAATACAAGAAAAATCAAAATATAGTGGGCAAAATATTGATTTACATATATGTACTAGTGTAGTAGTTCTATTATCTGCTTCTTGAATTTACGCGGTGAATCAGTTATGTCCAATTATAAAGCCAAAATTACTTATTATTAGTAATGACTATATTTTTAGCTATAAGATTAATGTATATTGAGACAAAAGAAATGGTCAGGTACAAAAGTTGGAGCGAAGTCGCGGGCGGAAGCTAGTTGTAAATCATTGTTATTTATGTACACGAACAGTTGAGTAAATAAAGGTATTCGTACAAAATTATGAACGCAGTGAGATATATAAACATAAAAGTGTAATTTTCAGAGCTCAGAAGTTGAACATTCATTTTCTCCGTTTAATTTTAAATTTTCACTGTAGTAATGAATTTATAAGTTAAAAAACCATTTATTGAGAATCCTCACGCACTCAACCAGTCCAGAGGCCTCATTTACTAACTCGGTTGCACACCGAAATGATAAGCACCGGTCTTTGAATTTCGATGGATGAAATATCAAAGTTTGCAAATAAAGGTCCGGTGCCGATCATTTCGGTGTGTAACTGAGTTAGTAAATGAGGCCTCAGATGAGAGCCAAGATTCCTAGGTAGGTACTTAAAAAAATTACTTAACGATATTTTTTAAGATCTATCTGGGTAGATCTAGAAAGGAAATAGGCTCGTATCTTCAATTCATGAATATTCTCCATAAATGTTTATATTTTCGTCTCCGCTGTAATATAGGTAACATTGCAACCAGCGTACGCGCAACATGTAAGCTATAGAAATGGGACAAACCGTTATCAATTGTTGCATATTTTATGTAAGCATGCTACTGCAAGATTTAGTACTTTGAGCTTAGTTCCTAGCCAACACATTATGAACGTTAACGCTTTGAATGCTGGAAAAACAAATGAGCTGCAGGAGTCACTCAATGAAAATCTTTGAATTTCACTGGAGTCTCTCCTCCCCACTGGAGTCCCTCCCGCGATACAGGGTCAGTAATTTATCATATTTTGTAACTTGTAACTTCTTGTATATATTTGAGTTGATAGAATATTTGTGTGTAATGTACTTATATCTCTACAAGTTTCCTACCTAAGTACCTAGGTAGGTAAAGTGGCTTACTTTCGTAGTAAGCTTAAAAAAACAAGCCAAGTGCGAGTCCCACGAAGGGTTCCGTACCGTTGTATGGGAGCCCCATTTTCATATTTATTTTATTCTGTTTTAGTATTTGTTGTTATAGCGGCAGGCAACAAAAAAAATACAATACAAATACAAAAATGCTATCACGGTTCATGAGAGACGGCCTGGTGATAGACAGACAGACGGACAATAGAAACTTACCCTTTGGGTAGGGGACTTAAAAAGGGTGGTGTGGTGTGGAAGGTAAGGTACCTACTCTTAATTTGGGAACGTTATTACGGGTTTTTAAAAAGCTAACTGATTTTCTTAATTAATAAAATAAAACTAGGGTGATTACGTCCACACCGATTTGGAGGCGCTTTAATAATGAAGTAAGTACATTGGGCTCGGATGCAGCCGGACGACATACAGACGGCTGCATCAGCATTACACAATTCTAAGAAGCTGCATTCCAATGCAGGCAAAAACAATATTGTAAACTTAATCTAAGGGTGAGGGGTGAGGGGTACACATAACTCCTCCATCCCTAAGAGGAAAATTATCGGTTGAATCGATTTGGAGATTTGTGCCGATAATTTTTCTTAAATGGATCAGTTTTAAACAATTTTAGCAAAACACATAAAATAAAAACAAGAAGAATCGTAAATTAACTAATCCTATAGTCGCGTATCCTAAATTTTCACTGAAGCTAAACTTATTTTCATTCAAAACACTTTCAATCACTGCACTATGTTTAAGGGAATACCCCATGTATTTTATTACAATATTAAGCTGACATCGTTCATGTTGAGTGCGCGTGCACTTGATAGGCTCGCGTTCACACGTAGCTGCGGTATGGCGATTAGAGGAATTGGCTCTACAACGTCCGATTCTATCAAGATACAGTGGCGATTACGAATTCCATTGATCTCCAAATCACAAGGCTCGTCGATAGTCACGAGGAAGATCCCGAAGATAGGCTGCTTACTGACCTCGTTATCGCAATATTCGGTTAACGTAGATTTCAGTCTGTTTAAAATAATCCAAGTGTGAGCTGTGACTCGCTGGACCTTGGCCTTTATAATCAGGACCTGATGCTGCTCACAATGAGTGGGGTCATCGTCGTAGTTCATGAGTGGTTCCATCTCATGGTATAAAGTTCATGGTGTTGTCTGTTGAACACAGAAAATGGTCGCCAGCTGTTAACGGGCGGCACGGTTTTACAATCAGTAAGTATTTCAAACCTTTCGCCAAAAGGTAAGGGTATTTAGGGAAAATAGATAAGGTTTTATTTTCAGATTAATGGAAAATTGGTAAGGGATACATTTTAAAATGGTTATAAGTACATTTCCAAGCTAAACGTGATCTGGTTTTTCTTAACATATGATTTCATACTTAAAGTTAATTTTAACAAGTTCTGTTCGTTAGGCGACTTAACTTAGCTTTTCACATAAGAAATCAATTTTAAATAATATAGAAGTTCGGCTGAATTCACAATACACTGTTATAATATAGAGACTTTAAGTAGAGTCTAGAAGCTAAAAGCTTAAGTAGAAGCTAAGGCTGTTTTGATTTGACTTAATCTGATAAAGATAGTTCTGAAACTATTCGTAAAAATATAGAACAATCCAACAAGTATGTATAGAAAACTTAACTATTCGGTTTTGCGACAAAAATTTAACTTTATTTCTAAATTCTTTAATACTTATAACTCATAACTCTCAAGCTTACGTTTGTAATTAGTACACAACATTTATCTGGTTAATTTATTCTGCACCACTGATAAAGCTCTCAGACATTCCAGAGACCAAGCTTAATTTCTAAGAAATGATAGTCTGATCATGACTCACTTCAGAAGTATGTATGTTTATCAAAATGTTACCTATGCGAGACAAGTAGGCGGTATCATACTCTAGTTCAATGATTTATCGTATGAACTCTGTATGAATTATTTTTACGCTTAAGAATTTAATAAAAATATGCATTAAGTCAGTTAAGTCAGTTTAAGTTAATTAATTGTATAAAAGTTCTAAAAACACATAATTATAAATTCTATTTTAATAACGTTCGATAACTCTAGTCCAATAGTCAGTTTGTAAGAGCCTTAATCATTTTTTTTTTATCGGTAGTCTATGGGAAAGTCATAATTTTTTTTTTTCTCTTTGAATGGCGATTTAGTTTTATTTTCTTTAATCTGTATAGGTAAAACGTTCCAGCCAGGTTCACCTTTAACTTTCGTTGTGACAAAACTCGGTTTATTTCGTATTGTTTTACCGTTATCATCATCATCATCATCATCATTATTAATATGCTCAGCAACATTTTTATTTTCTTTGAACACTTGTTTTTCAGTTTCACATTGTTTCTTTGCTTTATTCTTTTCTTTAATCGCTACCATTTTATCTGCGAAATATTCATTTAAAACATTATTAACATCCTGAGCAAAAATAGTTTTTTCATTTTCAGCTTTACCATTCTTTAATTTATTATTTTCTTTAATCATTTGCATCTCATTTGCCAAACATTTGTTCAAAACTTTAATTTTAGATGTATCACTAAGTAACGTTTGTTTCTCTGTTGTTTCTGGACTCTGATCTACTTCAATCAAATGAACTACACTATCTAAATCATTTTCAAGTAATTCATCATCATCAACATCCTCAACTGTCCATGGCTGATTATCATGATCCGAGTTCAAAGTATTAATTGGAATAGACAAGTCTGCTGAAATAGTTTCGTGCAATGTCATTATCTGAGGTACGTCTGTCAGTTGTTCTTGTTTTTGTTCATAATTTTCAGATTCATTTGCGTCGCAATAGTTCACTACATTATCATTACTTTCATAATCATAATAAAAGCTTTCGTCATAATTAGGTTCGTGTTCATGATCGAACTTCATGTTCGTGGTAAGTTCGTTTAACTTGAAACCTGTTTGTGATACTTGTGGCTGTGGTCTAAGAGGCGCTGTCCTCATGGAGACATCACTAACTTCCAATTGAGGTTTTTGTTCCTGCGCAGGACGGTACCCGAATTGGGACGGCCTATTATCGAAGTTTGGTTTATAAGCAAATTGTGGTTTGTAACCGAATTGTTGGTTCAATTGTGGTCTATAACCAAATTGTTGTGGGGGCTTATAACCAAATTGTTGAGACTGAACGCCATGTCTTTGTTGTGGCTGAAGGCCAAACGGTTGTGGCTGAAGGCCAAACTGGGGTCGGTACCCGAATGTGTGTGGGCGGACTCCAGAATTCTGTGCTTGACCTGGCCCTTGATTTTGGGGCACTCTAATTTGCGCATTTTGCGGTATACCAAAGTTAAATTTAGGCGTCACATTGTTGCTAGGCAATAGGGGTTTAAACCCAGACATATTATTTGTCAATGGCCTTAAACTTGAACCTGATATTTGACTATTACCGTGAATACGATTTCTCATATTATACTGCTCTAAGAAGTTGACTTCTTCGAGCACGACACTCAATGCGGCTTCTAAAGTCGTGGGTGCTTTAAGTCGCACTATCCGTACCATATTTTCCGGAAGGTTGTATAAAAATACATTCAGAGCCGTATTATCGTAAATTATTAATTTTGCCTTTTTCAAATCACTATCCGCGTTCATGTTCACTTTTGAAATTAGTAATGATCGCACACTTTGAATTCGATTACAAAAATCCAAATAACTTTCACCTGATTTAATTTTTAAAGATTCCAACTCTATGTTAATACACGCTTCACTACGCGGGTCTCCAAAATGTTGTATTAGCAGTTCCTTCAGAGCGGACCAAGTCACAATATCCTCTCGTTCTGATAAGAGCGCAGCTGCATTCTCGGAAAGTCTGCTTGTAATGACGTTGAAAACGTACAAGTTCTGATCTTCGTTAATACTACAATATTTATCGATCACATATTGACATTTACGCAAATATAAACTTAACTGTCTTTTATCACCACTGAACAAAGGAATTAACTGTACAATTTCCTTAGGAATTAATTCGAGATTTGATTTCGTCATTATTACGGTAGAGCTACGAACGATTCAGAGAAGGCAACTTTCACTTGCACTTACACAATTAAACACACAAAAATTACACAGTAACACAATAAAACAGCACAATAAAATCACATAAAAGCAAACAATAAAGGAATATAAAAGGAATATTTTTGTAAAAGTTATAAAAATTATATTTTAAAAATATAGTTTATGCTTAAATAAATCAATTAATGATCGATGCTAAGATCAATTAACCGTTACCTAACACTATTCTATTTCTAACATTACAAATCTGAATTGGAAAATTTGTAATATAATATGTTATATAATAAATCAATTAATGATCGATGTTAAGATCAATTAATCGTTACCTAACACTATTCTACAACTTACGATACAAATCTGAATTTTAAAATTTGTACCATCTATCTTTTCCTAACTCTATGGTTATTCGATTCTAAGAATATTGGTTAACCTTCGTAGAATTACATACAAAGATTCCAGACACGTTATATTGAGAGAAGTTTGATCTCAAATATTAACTTTAAGTTAAAGTTTTAATAACCCATGAAAAATACTGGAGGATTAGGGAAAGGAATGGCGAAAAGTTTTACTCACCAACCGACCGCTACTCCCATGCTCAGCTTTTCTTTACCCGTAAGAGAAATTTATTTGGTTCGGCGGATTTACGTTATTCGTAGATTTTCTTGCAAAAATTTCTGACGGATTTGGACATCAGAAAAACCGCGGAAAACCCGTGAAAATGATGAAAATCCGCGCCGGCTGCGCCACTCTTAATTTGGGAACGTTATTACGGGTTTTTAAAAAGCTAACTGATTTTCTTAATTAATAAAATAAAACTAGGGTGATTACGTCCACACCGATTTGGAGGCGCTTTAATAATGAAGTAAGTACATTGGGCTCGGATGCAGCCGGACGACATACAGACGGCTGCATCAGCATTACACAATTCTAAGAAGCTGCATTCCAATGCAGGCAAAAACAATATTGTAAACTTAATCTAAGGGTGAGGGGTGAGGGGTACACATAACTACCTATACCTACTCTCTGTGTTGGCTAAGTAAAAATGTTTGTTTATAACACGAGTTTACCTAGCATAAAGTATGCAATTTTTCTCACTCCATCTCTCTTTCAATCTCGCTTCAGTTTTCTATGAAAAATAATTCTCTATTTTTTTTTTAAGATTATGATTATGCATTTTGGTTGTTCGTGTGCTTTTTCAGAGACGAAAGTAAGCCAACTCGCCTAAGAAGTACCTACTTAAGTAGAAAGTAAATAGCCTAACTGTCCAAGAAATAAAACGCGTGTTGTGGCGTGAAAGTGCACAATTATCATATGAAAATAATCGTTTTTATGTGAAACAGATTAAAAGAACGGCCCGAATTATATTCGCCTTTTGAGAGAAAATTGGGTTAGTTGTTCACACGTTAAAACCACAGTTAAAACAATGAGAGAGTCTGTTATGGCACAGGCGCGTGCGCGTAGGCGTAGCGATGAGCTGAGCTGAACTGCTCAAATCTGTCGCTAAGTCAAGGGACCGAAATCGTAGCTATAAATTTAATAAATATGCGAAGGCTTTCGATGTGGTGTCAATTTTTAAAATTAATAGTGGCCTAGTAAACCAAGCACGGCTAAAAATCCGAAAATCCTAGATTTGTTCGCTATTTTAGAATCGTGGTAACGTGTCAATTGTAAAAGATTTATACACAACTTTTCGTTAAACTTAAAGTAGCTAAAGTAGTATAATAGGGATAGGGACGAAATGACTTTTTATTAGTTAATCTCTACGAGTTAGTGCCTATCATTTTCTGAAAAATGTTAAATGGATTAAAAATTAAGTAACTTCTTAACTCGATTTGGCCTTACAATTAGCAGCGATTCTGACTTCTCGTTAAAATAAAACTAGTTATTAGAGTTAACTTAAAGTGGGATCTGCATCTATAGGAAACACAGCTACTCTAATTCAAAGATAAGTTTAGTATAAAGTGTTTGTCACTACTTTAATATAAGTTTCTCACACGCTCTGCTAGTCGCTTTGCTTATACATAACTCAGTACCTTGAGTACCACAACAATTGGTTCGGTAATTTCATTTTTATCGTTATCAGTTCAAAGTAAACATTAGCTTTTAGTTTCAACCTTCATTAAGGAGGTTTTAGTTAATGCAGCTATGAAGACGTCACACGTGTCTGATGATAAGGTGCCATATATAGTGTTGCGGTGTCTCTTGGTTATATTGTCATTTAGTTGGGTCACTTCTCTTTCTCCAAAAAGCCTCCAACATAACTTCCACCAGCAGCATATATCAGTCCACTGTTAGACATAGGCCTCCCCAATGAATGCTATTCCCCCAATGAATGCATTTCAGCTCGACGCATCCAGCTTCTACCAGCAGCCTTTAGCAAATTGTCACGCCACTAAGCCGGAGAGCGTTCTACACTAGTTATATGTAAAAAGACCTAATGATAAATGGTGGTGTAAGGGGTTCCGATCTCCATCTTTGGAATCCAAGCCGATCTTACCTGCCCGTGATGCCCCTGCTAACTACTAAACGGGGCTTTGGTGGACGGGTGATTGCGGCATAGCGCAGCCTAAAACCGGCACAGCTAAATGGCAGCATGTCAGCAGCGTCGGCAGTGCAAGAACCTGCGCTCTGCGATCCTCAACCATGCCCACCGTGGTGATTATGGGCATATACATTTTCTTAGAGTAGAGGCCTATGTCCAGCAGTGGACTGAAAATGCTGGGGTAGTTGGGCAGTAGTCCTAATGACCAGCATTAAATAGGTTACTGCTATATCTTATGGGATTATAGGCATATCCAATCCACCTTATTAGAGGGGAGGCCTATGTCCAGCAGTGGACTGAAAATACAGGGGTAGGTGGGTAGTAGACCTAATGACCAGCATTAAATAGGTTACTGCTATATCTTCATTTGGACTCTGCAATTTGAGACGGGCACGCTGCGGTCCTATTTCCGTCAACGCAGCCCCACAGATGCGTTCGACATAAATAACAAGCGACATTTTTGTTTTGTTTTATTTTATGCTATAAATTGATATTAAAATAACAGGGGAACGTCGTAAGAAATTTAGTTATTAACTATTTTCGTTTTTGGAAGAGATTGGGATTGGGATTTGACACCTGTTTCACAGATAATTTTTATTTAAAACCCAACCCATGGTATATCAGTCCACTGCTAGGCCTCCCCTAATAAGGTATAATGCCCATAATCCCCACGCTGGGCATGAGGGTTGGGGATCGCAGGATATATCTCGCACTACGACGCAGCTGCCGATGCCGGCGCGGTCAGGGATTTAGCTGTGCTGGAGTTAAGCAGCGCTATACCTACCGCAATAAGTCGACCGCCAGAGCCCGCCTGTTAGTTAGCAGGGGCAGGTGAAGTCGGTTAAGTGGTTAGTTAGTTCCGAAGGTAGTGGTTGAAACCCCTTACACTCTCATTAAATTCCCAGTTAACTTTATTTCAGTCTGTTAACTACAACGTCTACCTAACTAAGGAAGGAAGCTTTTAATTCTAATTCTTCACTAAGAACATAGCTAAGGATAGTATTCTTTGTTCATCGACCTCCGCTAAGCCATTGTTTTGGTGTGATTAACGCGTTTAGAATTCCTTGCATTGGGATGTTTGAACAACTGTTTTCTGTCTTCCTTGTTTTATTTTAAATTTATTATTTTCTTTGCTTTAAGTATTTTCTAAATTTTAACCTTTTTTTCCAACTTTTTGTAATGTATGTTCACCGATATCTTCGTCAATTGTGTAAATTGATTTTCAAAATACTTTTTTGTTTAAAAGAGGTCCCATATAAATTTTATTCCTGAGGAATTGGTACTTTTCCCGGAAAACTCAAAAAACCTCATCCTCATTTGTAATTTTCGCCCTATGATCACCAATATCTCCGTCAATTGTGAACCGATTTTCAAAAATCTTTAGGGCAAAAAGTAAGAAGTGATTTATTTGAAGTCGGTTTATTATGTTATATTATAGCAAAAAACTTTAATTTGGGCCCATGCCTACGTGCTAGTACGTTCTTATCTGTAGATATAGTTAAATAGCTAGTATAACAACAACACACGCCTATTTAAGACCCCTGCTGGAAATAGGCCTCCCCTAATAAGAATGGGGATATGCCCATGACCCTATCGCTAGGCATGTATGCGGGCAAAGCATTTCGCACCGTCAAGGTGCTGTTTAGGCTGTGGTTAGACGCACTCAGCCGCCGCTAGAGCGTCGTTTATTAGTTAATAGGTAGGTAAATAGTAGGCATTCACTGGCCGCTCAGGTTGGCTTTGGTTCCGAAGATGGAACTGGCACAAACCCCTCCCTATAGCTTAAGTATAAGTAGCCTCTTAATTCTTAAAATTGTGTATTATTAAACAATGTTTTTATTCTTCCCTGTACCTATTTTTTTCCCCATCTCTTCACATAAACTTAACTGATACTTTCTGTCAAACAAGGTAAAGTATTGTAGGTAGGAAGGTAAGTGTAACAGTTACCCTACATACAGAAATAGTAGTATACATACTTAGGCATACTTTTTAGGAAAACTGTCTTGCAAACTCATGTTACAAACATTTTGAAAACTGTAAGTGCAGTATGAAAGCTAAGATGCTTTATGTTACCGATTGTACTCAGCCATACATCTCCACGCAACTGTATGTAAGTAAGGGTCATTAATTGGTTACCCCTCTTTCTGAAATTAAAATCCAACAGCCAAACAGCAATGATAGTTCGACCACCAGCATCAGATAACATCACGTAAATTAGATTAAATCCATCGGACGATAGTGTCGTTCATTATGTGAATACGCTCTAAGGTGCTACTCAAACTGAGATATTTATGAGGTTGGAAAAACCAACCTCATACACATATAGCCAAATTTGCTTGCAACAGTAAATTTTTGGCTGTCGCTGGTATCAAGCCTTACAAGCCAAGCTTCGTAAGTGACTGAAATGCTGGAGTGCAACCGGCATTCCTATTTTAATTACTATCTGAATTGCCAACGAAAATAATAAGTCCCAATGACTGTATTCACGAACTTTGACAGTTTGAATAATGTCATGTTGGAATTTAAACAGGTGAAATATCAAAGTTTGTACATACCAGTGGCAAGCCTCAGACCTCATCATTTTAGTTGAAAACTGAAAAATCGCTCACAAATGCTGGATGATGGCATTATGAAGAGGGTAAACAATTGATGGCGCTTACTGTAGCTATATATAGGTCTAGGTAAGCACACAATTTTAAAACAGAACATCTTGCGACTCGTAAGTGTCGCATCGCAGTGCAAGTTTCGTGCATAAGTGACGTTCGTGCACTCAAGTGCTTTATTTATTCAACGCACGGACGCGGTTCGTTGACACCGCGACAGCGTACACTTGTTTACATGACAGTACACGAGATGCCGACCTTTGTAGTGTTGCTATTGTCATAGATGCTGGATTCCAAAACGACTTAGGTATTAAAGATTTTGGGATGTTTACAGTTTGTTGATTAAAGGTTGATACGCAGGACATTGACATTGACATACACGTGATACCAATGACCAATGATGAACTATGACGAAAACTAAGCCGTGAAGTAGCTGTGCTGTGTTTCAGTTTGAAGGGTGTGGGTGCCGGTGAAATTACAGGCACAAGAGGCTTATCATCTACATGCCTCAAGTTGATTGACGCAGGGCGTTGCATCGTAGAGCACGTTAAAAAAAACCTGATCTACGATGCAATGCTATGTGATAGGTAATGGTTACCACTTAACATCAGGTGGACCATGTGCTCCTTCCATCTTCAAGTAACATAAAACAAAAATTAAAAGCCATTTTGGTTTTCGTCATTGTTTATCATTGGTCGTCATCTTCACTGCATGTACCTATGTCAATGTACTACCTCCTTTATCTAATTTAATACCTTTAAACGAGCAATTCTCATATATATAATCTGGATCTCGGAAACGGCTCCAACGGTTTTCATAAAATTTTGAATACAGGGGGTTTCAGGGGCGATAAATCGATATAGCTAGGTTTTATTAATAGATAATGTGGTTTTATCCAAAAAAAGCTGGTACAATATCATCAGGATACGAAAATGACTCATGCTGACATCTATTGGCGAGAAGTATCGCTATTTTTTTTTTGTTTTGGCATCTAGGACCATCAGACATCGAGATTGAACTGTAAAAAAAGTAAGTACCTACTTACTTGTTTTTATTAAAATGTTAAACAAAAATGCACTTGTGATTTTCTATTAAGTATTCATATTTTCTTATTAATGTGTCGGTAAAATCGAAAAAAAAAAATATTCATATTTTATCAGTAAGTAATTCGTATTATAATTTCCAAAAAAGACGATTTACAAAAAAAATTGTCGTCCAGGTACTTAATTTATAAACATGTACATCTATCCTTACAGGCACACCTAATTCAATAGAGTACGTAGTAGAGTAATAGAGTTTATGGAATGTACAATTAGTAAGAAGGAGCAAAATCTTCTAGATAAGGAGGTCTCGACCATAGTTTTTAATGTAAGATTTGGTTACTGAAAAATAATTTTTTTATACGTGATAGGTAGCCAGCATCGAGATAATTCTACTCTAGAGCCACAAACGTGGAAAAAAGTGTGCACCAGAACTCAGCGCACACTTGGAACACTTTTCAAGCTACCCATTGTATAAATTTGTGCAAATTAGTATTCTTCAGTTTATTTATGTCAAATACGCTGGGATCATTTTTGTCAGTTTTCACTTGAAGACTGTGACTCTATAGTAGTTATATAATATCTCGATGGTAGCCAGGCTATAATTTAAGATGGGAGAAAGGGTTCTGCACGAAAGTCTCACATTACTACAAAATTCCCCAAACTGATAATAATCGCACAAAACGGGTTCCGTACAAAGAAACCACTTACTGACTTCATCTCATATTTCTCAAGGCGCGACGTCTAGACGGATATCTAATGTCTATCAAGACCTTAATTCATCATCCCTTAGATAGCAAACCTATTAAATATATATTATATAGTGAATGGCTCTTGGACCAGGACTGTGTTTCTACAGAAGCTTTATGAACTGCCCTGGCATAAAAAATTTACACTACCCACCTATTTATTTTACTTATAGGTAGGTAATTTTATCAAACTAAATGGATAAAACATCAATATATTAATCATTATTTATTAACATATATAATTTTCCAATTTTCCTAATAAATTCCCAGATCTCTAAGCTTCCTTTTACAACAAATAATCTAATAATAATTCATAATTCCTACAGTCATAAGTGATTGTTTAGTTCGGCGGAGGGCATTAGTACGCCATAACACAAGTCATCCTAGTTTGGGTACTAATGTTGTCCAATCGGGGTGTACGGGGTTCCAACCCCCATCTTCGGAACTCAAGCCAACCTCACCTGCACGTGGTGCACCCTGCTAAACAACGAACGGGGCTCTGGCGGCCGGCTGATTGCGGCATAGCACAGCCTACATCGGCACATCTAAATCCCCTGGCCACCGACGGGCAGCAGCGTCGGTGGTGCGAGAAGCTGTGCCCTGCGATCCCCAACCCGCATAAACAGCGTGGGGATTATGGGTATATCCCCCTTTATTAGGGGAGGCCTATGTCCAGCAGTGGACTGATATAGGCTGGTGTGGTTGTCCAATCATGAATTTCAAATTGTTAAAATTAGTAACTACTTTTATGATCGTGATTATTTGTACATTTGTGTTGTCTTATATTTCAATTTCAATTTCAATTTCAATTTCAATTTCAATTTCAATTTCAATTTCAATTTCAATTTCAATTTCAATTTCAATTTCAATTTCAATTTCAATTTCAATTTCAATTTCAATTTCAATTTCAATTTCAATTACAACTTAACTTACTTACCTCTGTTCAAAAATCTTCAACTGTGACGTCCTCCTCTCTAATATTTATTATTGTTGTACCCAACAGGGTATATAATGATCTTAAATCCTGTAAATTTACATTGAGAACGCAATAAATGATTGAGTATTGAGTATCTTTATCGAAAAAGTTCGCAAGTTAGCGGACTTGGTACCTACTAACAGCCTGCGCACATTGGACGACAAACGTCAGCGATTAGACGCTACGACAAGCTGCGGGGGACAATTTTCATACATTTTGTTCAAAGCTCCGCAAACACGGCGACAATCGCGACAGCAAGGTATGACAGACGCTCGCGACTAAGCGCGACGACAAAGCGTCGTGTTTGCGAGGTCTGTTATTATTTTGTTTTGATAAATCCTACTTAATAATAATAAATAATGCGAAAGTTTGTGAGTATGGATGAGTATTTGTTACTCTTTTTCGCAAAAACTACTGAACGGATTTGGATGAAACTTGGAAAAGGTATAACACCGTTTGTGACCTGGAGGGCAATTCTCAAGTCAGAGACATTGACTTCTACTAGACTTAGGTAGAGTGATCCGCCATTTTGTCTCTCGAAGCAGAAAAACAGTATTCTCGTGAAATCACCAACAGACAAAAGTCGACTCAAATTAAGAGACATGCAACGAGTGGTCCCGAGCACACGACATGGCTTGTCGTAGGATTTGTCGATGATATAGTTGATGAAAGCCGCCATATTTACATCGATGTTTCCAACATTGATATTTAATTTCGATATAACATTTTTTTTTATATGGGTGTTAATGAATAGGTGGCGAAATAACCACCGAATACAACTTAGGCAAGAATTAACAATGAGTAGATATACAGCAGACTAATTTAAAATGTATCTACGTTTTATTGTTGTTGGTACGTCCCACAAGAACTGACATAAACAAGGACATAGGTCATGTTATGTGTATTATTAATAAACCGATATACCGAGGTATATATTTTCTTCTTATTTTTATTTAAGTTTATTAAAAGTGTAGGTAGGTAAGTGAGTATTTATGTAGGTATGTATTTGAATGATGCTTATCTAAGTTGTATTCAGTCATGTAGTAGGTACTAAACCTACCTACCCTTCAAGCTCTTAGCTGATTAATAAACTAGGTAATATTTAGTACTAGTACAAGTTCTGATTACTTTTGGCACTTATAGGCTAAGATGTGTAAAAACGTCCGGCAATATCTACTTTTAAAGATTGACTCCGACTTAGTACCTACACACCTATTAATAAGTATTTTTTTAATTAGTATTTGTATAATATTTTATCATATCATTGGCATATTATGCAATGTGTACTTTTTTATGTAATACCTATGTACCTCCTGCCTAAATACTGAGCTACGCCTACATCCATATATATAGGTATTTGTTTGCTTACAATAATGCGAGGCGATCGTGAGGTCGCCACCTCTGGTTTTCTCTGAAAAACAGCGTTGCTACGCACGCTGAGTAGCATTAAGCTGAGAGAAAACCTAATTTGGCTTACACTTCTCAGCATGGACAAAATCAGCTCCATAGCATGAGGCATGAGCATGAGCGTGTGTTTGTGTTTTTTTTTTTCACTGGTACTTAGATTTTCGTCAGTTCGAATATTCATTCAGAAACAGTATTACAATCGATACCTAATTATTATTCCTTATAAATTGATTAAATCTAAAGAATCGGCTTCAACGCTGAAATAATTTATTTTTTGGGCAATGTAAAGTTTTTACTACATTTATAAAAAAAAAGTTTTTACCAACCACCGGCAACCCCCGCTTTGACTGACACTTGCTTGAGAGCTCGTAAACAAACAAACCAAGCATTTACGTTTCGTTTCAAGGTTATAAACGTCTTAGTACTTACCTAAAATAATCTTTTTTTTCTATCAGTAAGCCCCAATAGTTGCATTTTAAGCATACTATGATTAATATAAATAAAATACATTTTTAATTACTATTTTTGCATGGTTTTAAGCCTAAAATTATGATGTACAAAATCGGCCTTTTTTACCCCAACTACTGTAAATTTACCCGCGTAAAACGAAACGTATTTTAGCCATGTCACGGAAATGTCGCAGCGACTTCAGTCGAGTGGCCGTAAGAATAGCAATTTTTATGAATCGTGACTTTAGTAGACACAAACCATCGACCCAAGTTGGGAGACTCATAGTCGATACGACTCTGTATCGAGTAAACCCGTCAATTGCCCTCCTGGATAAATACATAGGCTACTTTTTTTATCCCGGTACCACGCGAGTGAAGCCGCGGGCGGAAGCTAGTATCTTATAAAGCTTATAGCTTAGCAAATTTAAATAGCTAGCTTTTGTCTGCGACTTCGGTTATAGTTCTTCATCTTCGTACGAGCTAGTCACCAACTCTGGTATCAGACTTTTTAGGCCGCCCGAAGGCCTCCGACTAAGCTTAACCACTGGTAAAGCCTTCCTAGCACCAAAGCGCTCGGATCTAAATTCAACTAAATGGTCACCCATCCAAATACTGACCTGGCCGAGTGTTGCTTAACCAAGAGGGCGCGTCAAGCAAGACAGACAAGTTGTAGACCTAGGTATATCTAAGTAGATGGTTCAAAATCAATACCGCGACTAAAAAGCAGAGTATGTAACAATAATAAAATAATTTATTCAACATTTCTTAAATTGGTAACATAAAAATATTAAAAGGTACGGAAATCTTAATTAAAAATAAGTATAATAAAACAAGAGCCTGAACTAGGTAATTCTGTGTTTCAGGCGAAGAGAGCTAACAAATAGAACATAGGAATAAAAAATGTGAATAAATTAATATAAAACAAAAATAAATGCAGTAGGTTAACTGCATTTTATAACTAAGTTACGACTAAAAATTTAATAGGTATGCACATTATAATAGTGAATTAAAACTAAATCAAAATAACAGTCTGTAAAAGCGTATTTGAGAATTGAGATTGAATGTATGCAAAGTAATTATGCACTTTACTAAAGCTAGACGCTATTCTTGATATGGCCATCGTATCCGGTTCCTACCGACCCGTTACAGAGCGAACGAGCATCGCATTACAATCGATATTTAATATCCTGTGGCAGTAAAACTTATAAGTAGATAGTCTGGCCAAATTATCTCTGCAAAACCACGGAGCAGAACTCAGACATATGGACAAAATGAAAATCTTTTGATGGAAACTCATCGCTCAAAAATCTTTTTTACTGTCAGTTATTTCGTCATCTGGGTGCCTTTCTTACAATTTGATATCCGTGACTTCCATATTTATAGCAGTCAGTACTGATGTTTTTACCTACTAGAATAAATGGCCTTTCTTATAAACATCTGTCAAAAGTTAATGATGAGTCAATGTTTAGGACTATTGCCAAACAGTGACAGGCTAACTTTAAGCAATGGTTAACTTTAAGAAGCGTTTACAAATTTCACTGTGTTACAAAGGAGAATGTCGTCTGATGTATGGCGCTCGGTACCAAGACTAAAGTGCGTGCATTGATATATATTGTTACTATCGTAACTAGATGCGTAGTACCGGCCAAAATGCGTGTAGGCTCAGGTCTTGGCCATGGCCAAGATCCTCTCCTCACTTCATACAGTGGCCATCTTGACATCGACCGAGTGAACCTTCCGCGAAATAGGCAAATAATGTGATGAAAAAGTGCATTTCTTGAACTCAATTGCGTAAAGAGTCACGCGGAATTACTTTTTTCATGAATACATATTGATATTTTGCTAAAATCACAGCAAATATTAAAGAAAATTTACATAAATAGTTCATGCCATGTAATGTTGCCGGCAAAAAAATGTGTAGTTTTCCCGATTATTGTGGGAGATTTTGATAAAGGATAAAATCTTTGTTAAGCTCTTAATTTCTTAAAATAATTTACAATACACATAGGAACATATTTAAGATCATTTCAAATAGATCACTCGCTTCTATTGATAAATTCCATCATTCATGAAATTAAATGATTTACTCAAAGAAATAAAAGGAAGACCAGAAGACATTTGACGTTACATGCGGTGGTTGAGTGATATTACGATCGCTATTATATGTTTTCACAAACTAAAACACTTATTTTATTTCCCCAGACAAAGTTTACTATTTCGATCTACTAATATGATTAGTGATAATATCACAAAGTTGTGACGAACAGTTATTTTCTTAAACAATTCACTTTTCAACTATATGATGGTAATAAATGGTGACTGGAGAACAATTTGTACTCTATGTAAACGTAAAGCAGGCTAAAAGAAAAAAACTAGACAGGAACTTTTTTAGTGACTGACAGTCACATGTTAGTTTAAACTTCAGGGAAAATCTATAATCCTATCCTTCTTCCTACTAATATTATAGATGTGAAAATTTGTGAGTAAGTATGTATGGATGTTTGTTACTCTTTCACGCAAAAATTACAGAGCGCATATAAAAATTTAATAATACATAAAATAATAGAATAAAAATTTTAAATATACATAGTTGTTCATGGCCTGGATCGAACACATAGACGACTTTTCACCCGGGTACCTCGCGAGCAAAGCCGCGGGTGGAAGCTAGTATCCCATAAATTTCGACTCAGTGGGATTATCATCATCAGGTGGCATGAGCATCAATCGTGGGCCGAAAGTGGATGAGACGAGCTTTGAACCGTGGGGATTGGCACATACAAAGGGAGGCCTAGCAGTGGGTGAAGCCGGGCTGTGGATGATGATGATGATGAAGATGGGATTAGAACCCGTGGCCTTCCCATAAATACTGGGAAACTACCAACTGCGCTACGTTGTACGTTGTTGTGGTTGGTACGGGGTTTATTAAATTACTTATTTCCAATAAGTAAAAATCAATGAGTAAAAAAATCACATTCATTTTCGGGAAAAATCTAGATCAGGCAACATCGAGCTTTTTATTTCAAGCATTGTGGCTACCTCTATAAAATCAACTGCCATTCTCCAAGCAGGCTAGTTTAAATAAAAGAGATAAATATATGTTTCCTTCAAAATGACAATTAGTTTCAAAGCTACGTCTTCGCCATCAATAAGTGGTTACCATATTTTGACACTTGTTAATGAGGTTTGCATCTCTTGCTATTTAACTCAATGAGTGCGTGCGTCAAAAAAATCTCCAAAAAGTTTTTAGTCGATTCTACTGTCAAAATAATAAAAAAATGAGGGCTATTTAACACTTTACATCATTGTTTATTTCCATAGTAACGTAGGTACGTATATCATTGGTTGTGGCAGTCTAATGGCGGCGTGCGGCGGAACCAAATATATTATTATAACTTACCTTTGATTGCTTTATTCATTTTTTTTCTAGTAAAGTAACTTTATTATATTATTAATACTATATACTTATCACTCTGTTAAGGAAGAGCGAGGTCTCTTAACACAAGTATTTCATACTTAAAAGGAGACTTCAAACACATTCAAACTATGTACTGTTTAAGTTAATGAAATAAAATATTTGTATTTGTAAGTGGTTATCATGTGACGTCATCTCTGTCATGAGATTTTTTTAACGTTATCGAGCATAAGACCCCAAGAGTGTACTGCGGTGGTTCCCACGGAGGAGATATGATACCTCGTCCAACCAGTTTGCATTCACCCTATCAAGCCTACCTCTTAGGCACTGTACTCATACACCTATAAGTATATATGCACTGGGTCTTGCCTATTCACTTGTTGCTCTAATAAGTTTAGTACGTAAGGTACCTAAGCACTAAGCCTTAGATAGGTAGGTATTTACAACAAAATAAATGTATTTTACATCTCTCATGTTCGGTAAGTAGGTTCTTATTACCTCCAAATGGGGCTTGTAGGTGACTAATTCGCGCTCTAGGGTAATAATGTAGCTAGAAAAACCCTAGGGCGGTAAGTAATTAAAAAAACACTTCTTTCTTTCAAAAAGTTCGCATCACACATCTAACCATCATACTGGCAATATGATGGTTAGATGTATGCGACATCATGCATTCAGCCCAATGGCCAAAGAGGTCGCTTTGCTATTCAGCCTAGTAAAGCAGAATAGTTAGCTCGGGTGTAAGCACCAATTGCACCCTCGAACTATAGGCGCCCTCGCTGCGCTCGTGCGCCTAAATATCTCGGGCTACTATTGATGCCCTACAGCCCTTGGCTACTAATCTACTATAAATACCTACATCAGTCATGTGGTTCCCATAATACAAGCTCTGCTTAGTTTGGAATACATGATGCTGTGTGTGTGATAAATGTGATAATGGCTTGAATTTATACAAATATAATATTTATTTAACTTCTAGCTTCCGCCTGCGGCTTCACTCTCGTGGTATTATAAGCCTATGTATTGATTCAGGTCCAAATTGTTTATACTAATCCGTTCACCCGTTCCGTTACTACAGAATAAAAAAGTACGGAATTGAGTAGGGACAAACAGACACACACACAAACTTTCGCATTTTAGCATATTAATGTGATTCATTCACTTATTTATTCAATTATTATATATAATATTTATTTATTTACTATTCTTATTATTATAATTTATATTTACTATTCTTTATTTTATGGCAACGTTCGCCGTAGGCACATACGCCACAGAATCACGAAATCACGAACCTTTGAAACATGATTAAGTTCTAAATGAATTAATCGTAAGTAAAGCATTACGTATCAATTTCGTATGAACACAACATTAACACTTCTTAACCTGTAACTTGAAACAAGTTGTTAGCTAAAAGTGAAAGTAGAAACCTAAGGGCCGATTAGACTAATCTTGATATTACCTATGTACTCAAAATATTGATTTATACTTTCGATTTTGTTTGTACAGTTGGGTATGTTAGGTACTATGTGCTAGGTTACGATATGATGCTAAATTGAAGTGTTAGTACCTAATAACTAGTAACTAAGTACACTACCTACTATACATTGTATCTTATTGCGAGTGAATGTAAGAAGAGATAGGAATCCAGTTCATTATTTTAAAACTGTACTCAAATGTGATGGCTTTTGAGTACAGACTCAAGAACTGATTTCAATTATAAATACAATTACTATTATGTACAAAATAAATCATTAACACACTTAACACATTGGGACATTGGTAAAATTATCCATATTATTATGTACTGTAATCGATAGGCTCTTGAGCTATGAGTTCATGTTGCATTTAACCTATTTTGTAAAAAGTTGTTGAGAAAACAAATTCCACAAAAAAATTCTAGCCAATTTTATATACGTATTTAACATCGGATTATTTAAAATTTCAAAGTAATAGTTTTCATAGACATCGAATAAAATTTCACCTAAGATTAAAACCTACAGATTTTGAGGAAACTTCGCAGTTTTATTCTATAAGTACAGCCAAAATGTATATTAATCGTGTTTAGCTCTCACAATCTACTAGTTCTCCAGTTCATTTAGTAAGTTCAATTCAAATCATGAATTAAAAAACACCTATTTTTAATTATTTTTCAGCCGCAGCCGCACCGCCTATTTAATCTATCGCGATAACTGTATTTGAACGAGTGGCTTCTCCCATAACTTTTACGTTTAACAATGATTATGTCTACTATCTTGAATTACAGAATGATTATTATTGTATCAATTACAAAACAAAAAAATAGAGGATTGTACAGGATGTTTTGAAGAAAATCTTTTAAAATATCTTGCTACTCTAAATGCTCCACTCTAAGGCTCCAATCTTTTAGGGATGTGTGTACGATATTTTAACAAAATCCCAAATGACGTGATTAATCTATCTGTAAATAAATTCAAAAATGTTGTTAAACGTAATCTCTCTGATAAAGCTTATTATAAAATATCTGATTATTTAGATGACAAAAAAGCTTGGGATGAAACTGCCTCCAAATACATAAAAAACAATGTAATAGTTGTTAAGAACAATGACGTTAAAAAAATATAAGCCAAGCAGAGTTTCTTGCCAATTCTTCTCTGTTTGGTCGCGTTACGAATTGGTGGTAAATTAAAAAAATGACGTTTCAATGTGTACTATACAGTTCCTACTGAATAAATGAATTTTGACTTTGACTTTGAAATTAATTTAGTGGCTTGCGGCTAGGTTTACTAACTAATAATTTATTTTTCTTTTAATTTATTATCCTTTCGTCTACATAGTCCAAGTCTGATTGGCAGAGTCTGTGCCCAGTGGGGTTAAGGGGTTCCAACCTCCATCTTCAGAAACCTTTTTTTGGTGTGAAAATGCTTTACGCATGTCCTCAAACTCGGGGGAGTGTGAGGGGTCTGTCAGGCTCTCCACCGGCGACTAGCTACGGCCTACTGACTAAAAATACACCGTGTTCCTTCACTCACTACGGTGAGCCAGTGCATCATCGAACCATTCATCGCCTGATGAAGGGCTCGACGATGCAGTATCACTTGACGGGGTCATGTGGTCCCGGTCCGGTAGGATTCTACCACGGCAATCTTCGGAACCCAAGCCAACCTCTGTGAGAAGTGTGTAGGATTATTTTTGTTCGACATGTGATTTCACTATTATTTCACTATTAAGTATTGGAATTTATAATTATTGACATTATTAATATTGACTTTGTATTACATATCTACTAATTTAATTCTGACAGGAGTGTGTGTAAGTTCATTGATAGTGTGTGTAAGTAAGATATTGATTGATTTGACTACCTATTGAATTTGTTATATCGACTATTATTATTGAATTTTGACTATGGTATAGGTAAGATGTAAACTCAACCAAATTTTTATAATTAGAGTAATTGGTCTGCCCGTAGTGCACCTGCTAACTAAAAAATAGAGCTCTGGCGACCGCCTGATTGCGGTATAGCACAGCGTGCACCCTGCCTTCTAACTTATAAACGGGGTTTTCGAGGCCAGCTGATTGTGCGGCATAGCGCAGCAAAACACACAAGGCACAGCTACGTACATCCCCTGGGCGCCGACACCAGAGGGCCTGCCACGGGTTTTGATAGTTTTCGAAAACTTTAAAAGTTTCGGTATCTTTCCATACATTTTCGTACAGCGCCTCTAGGGAAACGTGTATGAACTACGAAAATGTATGGAAAGATCAGTGTTGCCGTTTTTTATTTGGAGAAAATGCTGAAACTCGTTGCAAAAAATGCTAAATAACTTTTAAAAATGCTAAATAAAATGCTAAAATCTATATTTTTCTATTGAATTCCTTAGGAATTTTGAATTTTTAGGTAACGTACAAAAAAATGTTAATCATGAAATATGCTAAATGCGATTTTTTCAAGTTACCGGACCCGAAAATATGCTCAATTTAGCATTAAAAATGCTAAAACGGCAACACTGGGAAAGATACCGAAACTTTTAAAGTTTTCGAAAACTATCAAAACCCGTGGTAGGCCCTCAGGACCGGCAGAATTGTCGGCGGTGCGAAAAGCTGTGCCTTGCGATCCCCAAACCGGGAGTAGGTATAGGCATATCCCCTTCTTATTAGAGGGGGCCTATATCCAGCAGTGGACTGATAAAGGATGATGTTATTGGGTTATTGTGCCCAGTGGCCCAGTGTCTGTATCTACCTAGCATAGTGGCCTTAGAGCTAGAATTCTAGAACATTAGTCAACCAGTTCTTCCTACACCAAAACAACTTTACTATCCTGTTTTGTTGTTTCACTTTCCCAATTTCAAGAATGATAATTACATGTCCTTAATCATCCCACGTAATAGCTATCTAAATCTATACTAGGCCTGTTTATCACGGAACTAGTGATTCGATCTAGTAAACAAGGTACTGTTTGGTTTGGGTACATACATCATCATCATCATCATCCACAACCTATAGAAGTCCACTGCTGAACATAAGTCTCCCCCAAGGAATTCCACGAAGAACGGTCTTGAGCCCTCTCCATCCACCGATTACCTGCAATCTTGACGATGTCATCGGTCCATCTGGTGGGGGGTCTCCCCACACTTCGTCTTCCAGTTCGCGGTCGCCATTCGAGAACCTTTATTCCCCAACGGTTATCGGTTCTACGAGCTATATGGCCTGCCCACTGCCACTTCAACTTGCTGATTTTGAGCGCTATGTCGGTTACCCTGGTTCTCTTACAGGTACATACATTTTCACGAAATAATATAACAAGCAATCACATCATATTATTAAAAGAGCGAAGGTGTGTGTGTGTGTTGTTCCCTTGGAAACTTGGAAAATACATAGATTATGATCTGTATTAACATAAAGGCTTCTTATTATCCAGGTACAACGCGAGCAAAGACGCGGGCGGAAGCAAATTGCTTTAATAATTAATTGCTAAGAAGGTACCTGCACTACACCACGAAAAACCTTGGTTTCGAAATACGTAGGTACAAGCTGGTACAAAATACTATATTATCTGTTCAGTTATACAGTCTAACTAACACCCCTAGGAAGAAGAAGAAGTTATGATCCATCATCATCATCATCAGTCTATAGGACTCAACTGCTGGATATATATGTAGCCTCCCCCCAATAAGGCCATTGCACGCTGTCCTGTCTTTACTTAAATGAATGTTGGTCCTCGGTAGGTTGGATTGGATCTACCAAATCAATATCCATTATCCATGTACGCAGATCAATGAAGGTTCATGTCAAAGGCAACAAAAATTGAAAAAAAAATCATCTACACTAAGATGCCCCTTACCGTGCGATATTATTATATTAACCTACCTAATATACATACGTGTTTTAAGAGGTAGGTATCTATGGCAATAAATACCTATACTTCAGCCATATTGGATGAAGAATGTTTGTAAACAAACATTTCAACACTTTTCGCAATTATTCCATAAATACGTAATATTTCAGTTAATTAATGTCATAAATGAAACTTTTACTATATAGGTAAGATATTAATGAAGTGCACATATTAATAAAACAAATAATGAAAAAGTACTTTTGAGGTTAAGTATGGGTGGTTTGTTTATATTTATTCTTCATCGAATTTGACTGAAGTATAGATTCTACTTTGAAAATTACAATTCTGTTACAGTCCAGTGATAAACCGGGCACTGGCCTGACTTACTGGCTCCGTAACAACAAGCCTGAACTTAAAGATCTGCCCACGTACTCCCACGCTGTCTGTACAAAGTTAGACCATGGACGAATTTGGGATTATTTTAGGACCTGGATAATTCAACACCGATTTTGGATAACTACCACCTCAGTGGCGCAGTACGCGAAGACCCGCCTGAGGTTGCGGGTTCGATTACCGCCGCGAGACAAATGTTTGTATGACCTGCAAATATTTGTTTCGGGTCCAGATCCGATAAAAAATTATGTATGTATGTTTTTAAAAAATAATTATCAGACATATGTGATTTTCATAATGAAAGCTCTGCTTCGTTTCGGGCTGCGTGATGCTTTATTATAACTGCATCCAACTGAGTCCAAAATTTTGCAAGTTATTGGACAAATGTTATTTCCTAAGCTCTATTCTATTCAAATTTTTATTTAGACAACGTGGTTGGTTTTTTCTTCAAAATAAACTTATAGTTTCCCCTTCTCACTGCAAGCGAGCTGCCCAGAATGAGGTAAAATTTTGCGGTGGTGGTACTACAATGAGTAGAAGTCTAGTTGTCCATACCTACTTGGTGCCCCATCATGTACGTACATAATACAGTGTACACTTGTACAGTCCGAGTCTTAAGGCCTGCGCAGACCGTGACGGCATGGCAAGGGATTATAATTTTTACCAATGAACATTCAAACCTATCCTAATAGAATTACGATACAAATTCTTATGCTTTAAAATATTGCCGTGACGTCCCTTTCGATGCAGCGGGATTATTTTAAAGCATAGGAATTTGTATCGTATTTCTATTTCGATAGGTTTGAATGTTCATTGGTAAAAATGTAAATCCCTTGCCATACCGTCCCGCTCTGCGCAGGCCATAAGCGACTAAAATAAGAAGTATAGGTACCTGTACATATCAGGAAGGCAAGTCCCTTCCCCAGAAGTTGTCGAGTGGTATCAGCATAAGAACTTCGAAACAGGCAAGGTTGGTCACAATTACAATTTTTTACCTGTAACAATAAGTAATAAACATAACTAAGTATTTTGTTTCGATATGTTTGGAAGCTTAGCAGTCTAATACCTATAATAACACTGGCCGTCGAAAAGCGAATATCGTAAAATTCCGAAAAAGCTGCTCAGCCAAATAGGAAGAAATGTGAATTTCTCTGAACTAACAGGAGTTGAATGTTGGATCATTTTAGAGCATGTTTTTATTGATGTTTTAGAGATATACAAAAAAGCATGTAAAAGCAGAATTTGATGGCAGACAAGTGATACACCAAAATAGTCCATGTTCAAGACATAAAATATAATGGCTCTGTTAACTGTCGCAGCAACATGCTGTGCCGTACAGAAGTGCTTGTAGAAAGTGGTTACGACCAAAGATAGCGTTACGCAAAACAGCCAAGACCTTTAAAAAATCCAAGTTATTGATGGCTTGTATGATGATGATGATTGTTTAGATGGACATATACGTTTTTAAAATTATTTATAATCATCCGAAGTCAGGAAACCTTAATTGTTTTAGTTACGGCGCGTAAAGGGCGTCCATTTTACATCTTTGGAACCCAAATCAATCTCACCGGCCCGTGATGCGCCAAGTTTACTACTAACGGGGCTCTGGCGATGGCGGCCGGCTAACCAGATCATCTGCAGGCCGCCGCCGCACCGTCAGGCATCAGCGATGGCGCGGGCAGTGCAAGAAATTGTACCCTGTGATTCCCAACCCGCATGACCAGCATGGGTATTATAGGCATATCAAGGGGGACGGCCTCTGTGGCGCGGTGGGCGAAGGTCCGCCTGAGACGCAGAAGGTTGCGGGTTCGATTCTCGCTGCGGGACAAATGTTTGCATGTTCTGTAGATATTTGTCCCGGGTCTGGGTGTTTTCTATGTATGATATGTATGTATTTACAAAAATAAAAATATATGTGTAGTATATCAATCATGTGGTTCCCATAATACAAGCTCTGCTTAGTTTGGGGCTACATGATACTGTGTGACTACGTCCCGCATTATTATTTATTTATTTATTACAAAAAAAAAAAACTTATTCGGGTAGGCCAATGTCCTGCAGTGAACTAATAATATAGGCTGGTGCAGTTGAACCGTTTTAAGATTAAAATGAATCTTATTATTTTAATGTTATTGTGATAAGAGAATAAAATAAAAAACAAGTTCAAAAACTAAATCCCCACTACTGAAAAATCGCACTTTAAAAGTATGTAACAAGAAAATTATTTTCATCTGAAAGTCTTATGTAGTTACAAACTATTCAATATTTGTCGTCTATTAGATAAAAAAAATTAAACGTAATATATTTTAATGTATCTAATACATATTCCGTGATGTTCAGAGGTTATGGTTTTAGAGGTCAAACTTAGTTAAATAATAACTTAGTTAAATGATAATAAATCAAACTAATATGCCTACACCACAAAACCACAAAAAAATTGCTTAATTATCATAGGCGAATTTACTTTCTAGATTGAATAACAGGACGATAAGGCGATGCACTTCGCCCGAGGCGCCATGCGCCATGCGCCAACCTGAACTTACCCGCTAGCAAGCAAACTCGAGTAACCTTTTATCTACGGTCTCCAGACTTAGGTAGGTACTTATTTTAGTTATAGCACAGAACATGGTTAAAGTGCATCTGTGGTCAGCAGAGTACTCTCCCCGGTCGCTGACCTACCACACATTGAGCTAACTGCTTATTGTATAACTTATCGATTCGTCTGTCAGCCAGCACAAACGCGAACTGAGACTGCGTTATACGCAACTTTTTATTTAAAGATGGCTCAAATCTTGGAATTGGAACGCAAACTACAGACTGACACGTTATTAATACAAATAAACAATAGTTATAATAAGAAATAATAAATCAAAATCGTTTATTCCACAAGTTAAATATGTTTTACAAGTTTTATTTTAATTGAAGGATATTAAATGATGGAGGCCTATACCCAGCAGTGGGTGAAATCGGGCTGTGGATGATGATGATGAAGGATATTTATTAAATTATTTTGAACTACGTATTTACTTATTTTGGCTGGCGAGTAGGGGTCGCAAACCGGGATCCCGAATCCAGAAAATACCGGAATACCGGACCGAAAATAACGCTTTCAAATACCGGCATTGAGAAAACGGAAATCGGGATTTACGTTATTTTCGGTATTTCACTATAAATCTACATTAAATAATATTATGTCAATAAACAATTAAAATAACTCAGCATCAGCGAGTTATTTATAATACTTTCGTAATAAATGATTGTTTTTATTTTAATAAAGGTGATTTTCTGATCATAACGCACTTTTATTGTTTGGCTGGTGACTATTCCCTTACGAAAATTACGATTCCATTACATATTTCAAATATTTTTCTCACTATATTGAAAATAGCGAAAATACCGAAACTACCGGAATATCGGTATTCATTTCAAAGTAATACCGAAAACACCGATTTTTGAAAAGAGGTCCAGTATTGCGACCCCTACTGGCGAGACGACATTGAAGATGTCGCCGGCATCACTTGAAGAGTTGGACTATAGACATACTACGGTCAGAGATCTATGGCGATGGATGGAGGAAGCCTTTACCCATTAGGGTACCCATCTTGGGTAAAGGCGAGTAGTTGGGTGAGTAGTTGTTAATTGAGTTGGGATTACCCAATAACATACCAAAGCATGAATGAATTATTGTATTATGTGGATATAAATATTTATACTAGCTTCCACCCGCGGCTTCGCTCACGTGATACCGGGATAAATAGCCTATGTGTTAATCCAGGTCATAAAACTATGTGTATATTCCAAGTTTCATCCAAATCGCGCATTTCGCATGCAAAGGCGTGTGATCAGGGCAATCTTTCGAATCTCTCGACAAACTTCTGCGCGCCCATACTTTGAGGAAATGGGAATACTGACCCTACCCTGCATGGTAATTTTTCAAGCAGCCGTGTATGTGAGGGTTATATTGAACGCATACTCCACGAAGGGCAACGTCTACCATCATAACACCCGCCGCGCGGAGCATCTCGTAACGATCCCACACTAACTGACCATATCTGGAAAACTTACTCATGTCATGGGTCAATTAACCAATTTACAATAGACTACCTGACAGCATTAATGGTGTACCCAACAATACCATTTTTAAATCCAAGATAAAAACCTGGCTTATCAAGCAAACCTACTCAGTGGAAGAGTTACTGAGCATTTAAATATAACGTTTAAGTACCTATACCTACTAAGTTAGGTTTATTATTATGTGTTGGTATGGTGTTATTATTACCTTATATTGACTGACGTTTTTGTGTGACTTAAATTTATTTTATTGTATAATTTTATTATCAAACTAATTGACGTGTATCCTTCCATATGAATAAATAATTATGATTATGATTATGATTTTACATGAAAATTATAGCGAAATCCCAACCTTAAACAGTTTTTGAGAAATGTTCTAAAATGGGGGGGGGGGGGATTGAAAACTAAAAGGGGGGGTTGTATAATTTTTGATTAAGGATGAAAAAAGCTCAAAAAACGACCATAACCCCCCCACCCCCTAACTCCGAAGTTTGCGAAGTTATCTGGAATTTATAAATATTAAAGAAGTATATCTATATTTTACATGAAAATTATAGCGAAGTCCAGCTAATATGGTTTTGTAGAAACCTCAATAAATGTAAGGACAGCTGTGGTCAAGCTATAAAGCAGTTACACGGTCAAATATAGTGTTATCTGAAAGACACTAATATTAATTACGAAGAAACCTTACTATAATTATTATCGCACGCCATTGACGTCACCCGCGGTGGGCGAGTCAGCTCGCACTTAACCGGTCTTGTTTTTTTATCAAGTTATTTTAATGTCAGTAATGCATACAATAATAAAATCAATCAAATTATAATAATATTATATGCAGTTTATAAGTATAGAAATTTTGGAAATTTACGGCTTTATATTATTCACTTAATTTTAAATCTAATTAGAAATTAAGAACAAGTAGTTTGCAGTTAGGATCCGTCACGGGTAAAGGCTCTTTTTTTAATTTTATTTTTTTGGAAATAAATAGCTATAAATAATGCAAAATTTTACGAGTAAATGCCTTACCGTCCGCCCCGGTGATCGCTAGTTTTAAGGACTAAAAAAGCCACAAAGTAACTTGCTACTTTTGTGAGGTCGGATAGTAAATTGGCAGGCAGTGGATAAAAGCTCTTCTACGTCATACATATTCCAAGCCCAGATTGGACAGCAAAATTCTCTATTTACTATTCTGTTTGTAGAAACAGTGGTACGAGTAGATCCAATCCAATTTTCTGTAACATAATAAGAATACCCGAGGCTTTGTGCCCACCAAAATCTTTCCGTCCGATTTTCTTACTGAATTCAAAACAACGTGTCTAGAATTATTTGATGGTATTTATTCTGCCAGCTTTGGTAATGATATGAGTGACAAAATATTGTAAAACCATTGTAAAAATTTATATTTATATTTAATATCTAATGGATACCTACCAGTAAAATTTTCCAGTGCAATTTTCTTATTAAATTCAAAACTTACTTATCTAGAATTATTTAATGGCATTGATTCTGCCAGCTTTGGTAATGAAATGGATGACAAAATATTAAAAAAGTATTGTTTAAAATTATTATTTTTTAAGTTAATAAATAAATATAATAAATACATAATAAATAACTTGAAGTCATTGATTCTGCCAGCTTTGGTAATGATAAGGATGACAAAATATTGAAAAACCATTGTAAAAATTTATATTCATTTCAATATCTAATGGATACCTACCAGTAAAATCTTCCCGTGCAATTTTCTTATTGAATTCAAAACTAACGTTTCTAGAATTATTGGATGTCATTGATTCTGCCAGCTTTGGTAATTAAATGGATGACAAAATATTAAAAAAAAAAACATTAATTTGTAAAAAAAATATATTCATTATCTGCCAGTAAAATCTTCCGGTACAATTTTCTTATCAAATTCAAAAGTTACGTGTCTTCTTGAACTATCCCCGTTCATTAGGGGAGATCTATATCCAGCAGTGGACTGATAAAGACTGGTGTGGTGGTGTGGATTTATATTACCAGCTTTGGTACATAATGCTATTGTATGGTTTAAATAATATTGAGAAAACTATTATAAAAATTGGTATTCATTGAAATTAATACCTGATAGTAGGTATTTTAGAGCTCTAAAATAACATATTTCGATAATAAGAGTGATTAGAGTTCAGACTATGAGAAACCATTTTATAATTTTTATTGGTATAAGCAATACTACTCTATATATTACTACCCTGCGGCATACACAGCTAAATTCCCTGGCTGCCGACGGGCAGCAGCGTCGGTGGTTCGAGAAACTGATCCGCAATCCCCAACCCGCATGCCTAGCGTAGGAGGGGATTATGGACATATCCCCTTTCTTATAGGAAAGGCCTATGTCCAATTGTCCAGCAGTGGACTGAATACGCTGGTGATGGATGTATGGATGGACTCTGTACTCTATAGTATGTGCTTTTTATGCAAATACCTTTTTCATTTTTAAGTTGTACCTAACTCTATTACTTCTTCAGAAGTAGAATTACTCACGTCTTTGACTGTGCAAATTCAATTTGAAGATCTTTAACTTGTCGAGGTCGCGGGAAGTTTGAGGTGAGGGCTGGATCATGACCATGACATAAGTCATGACCATTGACATTATTGACAGCCTCTGTGGATCCGGTTGCAGGTTCGATTACTCCGCGAGACAAATGTTTGTATGCTTTGCAAATATTTGTCACGGGTTTGGGTGTTTTCTACGTATAAAATGTAAGTCTTTACAAAAAAATAGTATATAATTCACGTCGCTCCTATAATAAAAGCTCTGCTTGGTCACTACATGGATGGGTGACCGTTTGGTTGTATTTAGATCTGAGCCCGTCCTTCATTGATTCGGAAGATCCCGGCTTTTTCAGTCGTCAAGCCATGTTTGAGGCCTTCAGGCGGCCTAAAAACTGAACTTTAAAAACTGAAAGCGACAACAAGATTAGCCGCTACCTCATAAAAAAGAAAGGAAGGAGTATAGAAAATTGGAAGATTCGAGTCATCTTCGGCCTATCAAATATTTGGTTAACATTTATATTGACAATATAATAACGATCCAAGAATTGTTGACTTCAATATTGACAAAGGATGCAACAATGTGATCAATATGTCAATATCCACTCGACGGATGTCAATATTATGAACATTTATTCAATATACATAGGTACACATTACCTATACAAAATATTATAAAGTTAAAAGGCTTTCTAGTAGGTATTCCAAAACATCTGATCTTACGACTTTCCTCATATCTCAGAATTAACCTAAGATTGGGTTAACCGGGTTTATTTATCTTGTCTATTTTTTACACACGACGGAACTGAGACGGTATATGCGTTTGGGGTAGGAGGATGTTTGTCTTAGGAACGTTAGGTACCAACCAGCTCTCTCTAAACAACAATAACAACCTATATAATCAGTCCATTGCTGGATATTCCAAAACTTCTGATCTTACGACTTTCCTCATATCTCAGAATTAATCTAAGATTGGGTTAACCGGGTTTATTTATCTTGTCTATTTTTTACCCACGACGGAACTGAGACGGTATTGCGTTTGGGGTAGGAAGATGTTTGTCTTAGGAACGTTAGGTACCAACCAGCTCTCTCTAAACAACATTATCATATATAATCAGTCCACTGCTGGATATTGGCCTCTCCTAATAAGAAGGGAATATGCTCATAATCGCCACGTGTGGGCGCTACAATGGGCATGCGGGTTGGGGATCGCTCGCTGGACACGACGTGGGGAACTGGGGATATTAGCTGTGCTGGTGTTAGGTGCAGGCCACATGTAAATGGCGTTTCACGCGGACATGACATGGGCATCATTCAATATTTCATACAAAACGAATGGAAATAGAGAACAATTTATGATTGACGTGATTATGATGCGCCATGTCATAACCACGTCCGAGCAATGACATATCGTGTGTGGTAAATTGTGCTTTATTTCCATTATTTTTGTATGAAATATTGAATGATGCCTTGTGATCTAAATACAACCAAACGGTCACCCATCCATGTAGTGACCAAGCAGAGCTTTTCATCATTCAATATTTCATATAAAAAGAATGGAAATAAAGCACAATTTACCACACACGGTATATCATTGCTCGGACGTGGTTATGACATGGCGCGTCATAATCATCTCAATCATAAATTGTGCTTTATTTCCATTCTTACTGTATGAAATTTGAATGGAATAGAAAACTGCCCGTACCATGTCCGCGCCCGACGCCATTTACATCTGGCCTGCACCTTAGAGACTGCTATGGCCAGCCTCCAAAGCCCCGTTTATTTGTTTGGGGCCCGAGAGTCTCTGGGTATATGTAACGAACCGAGTCAATATTTTAAAAATTGATTCATTATACAAAACAGCAATATAAAAACTGCTATTGTAAGCACGATCGCGCTGTGCATTGATAAATTTTTTGTGCACGTTTCGTTCATTTATGAAGTTACGGCTAGGCGACTAGCAATTTCGTTTCGATTTGCACTCGGCCACGGTTCGCTGGCTATGCTTTAGGTCTATTGGTGATATCTCATTCAAATTGTTAGGTAGGTTACAATAGGTGAGTAAATCGAATGTCGATTTTTCTATGGTAGAAAGTTATGTATAGGCGCAATTTTAGCCATGACGATCTCGCAAAAATTAATCGCTTTAAAAAAAAGTAAATAGCACTGAATAGATTGTGCTTTTATTCTTATTTGTTATTGATAAGAAATCTCGTAAATAAGAAATTGTAATTTTTACAGCAGTTAATTTTTAGGGTTTCGTACATCAATAGGAAAATAGGAACCCTATAGGATCAGTCCGTAGTCCGTCTATCTTTTTGGCAAGACCCTTTTCTCAGAAACGCGTGGAGGTGTCAAGTTGAAATTAATATGAAATCAAGTCTGCAATCCTTAGGAACTGTGCAAAAATAAAACTTCTAAGTCAACGCAACCAAAATATTCAGCTGTTTATTTTATGCAGCATATTTTGAAACTCGCAAGGGAATCAAAACCCAGGGCGTTGCAAACCAAAACCAAGTAGAATCATAAATTTTGGCAAGAAACAAGTTTTATACCACAACTAAAGGGTAAAATCCGAAAACAGTATATTTTTAGATGCATCACAAAAAACATACCTAACTACAAGTTTGTACAGAACCCTCCTCGGTGCTCGATTCGGACTCGCACTTGGCAAGATAAAAAATCACAAGGCACGTATGCCTGTACGTGTGTTGTAACGTGTCCTTCTTGTATTCTTTACATAAAATAAAACAGGACCGTCATAAACAAGAGACTGAACATCCATATCCGTCCGCTACCTCCTACCTCCAATTGTTTCATTTCATGAGGTCAATTGTCTTGTCAAGACAGGGCCACTGATTGTTGAAGCACAACTCCAAAGTATCAGTGACAAGGACATCGTGAAATTGTTATGTGAGTCGTTGACTCCGCTGACCTATTTATTGATAGATATTCTCTTTATTATTATTTATTATTTTTCTCTTTAATCGATCTACTTCGATGTGCGGATGGACCAGTAAAAGTAGTCAAAGTAGTCTACTAGGTACACTATTTTTAAATTTTTTTTTCTTTTCGCGCAAATCTTGGTCTCAAAAAAGGGCAAGTAAGAGCGACAGTGAACTAAAAAACTATATTAGACTGAAACTTTAAAAGACAACGAAGTCATAAACATTATGTTTCTGAATAGAAAGTAAACTAAGCCTGAATTATAAATAACCTAAACACAAAGATAAGATATCAATGTCTACTAGGCATCAAAGAAAAGCTTAAACAAAAGCTTACTAGGCTTTCACCAGACAAAAGTCCATAAAAACAACCATTTGTACAACAAAAGGCAACAGCAAATAAACCAGTCTTAAACATAATCACGATTTCCATCATAGCGTTTTGTCAGTCGAAAATCACGGAATTACCTAACAGATTAACAGTGCAATGACCTCTCTCGCTCACGATCAATACGAGTGAATGGGAAAAAAGTGAATCGGGGACGATCGGCGGCTATTAAACGTGTCTGGGATAGGGATGGCTTGTTTGGGTCAACGAATAGGTGTTTTGGTGAATGTCATTGTTTTGTGGGCTAATTTTAGAACGATAAGCTTCGTTTTAAAAACGAGCAGTAAACTGAAAGGAACTGAGAAAACTGAGTCATATGTTATAAGTTTTATTCAATGGCATCTGGGTTATAAATTTCACGCATTTCGCTATTGTTTATAATAATATGAGGCATCGTTGTACGGTGTGGTGTTAGTCCTGTCGTCTAGTCTTCCGTCCTGTTCTGCTTACTTCTGCTACAGCAATGGCAACTAACACAACTAAACGATCAGCTAAAATTTTTGTCTAAATTTTAATTTATTTATTTTCACTACAATTGTGTCTAATTGCTAACGAAGCTTGGTAAAAACGCCAATAATTTTACACAACATAAATCAGAAAAACTCTAGCAAATGTAATAAAATAAAAATAACACATCCGTCGTTCAATATGAAAAAATTGTCTATAAATCACCATACTGTATTCTGTGCCATACGTACCATACATACACTTTCAAAGATCAAGTTTTAAGCGCCCTCTACCCAACCTAATTTGCGATGCCTGAAAAGGGTACATGTACTTTTAAAACTAGTCCTAAGACCTAATGTTACCTACACTTATTTATGCAAATAAATATCTTGTATCTTGTTCTTGTGGTCGAATTATAGTCTCATCCTCATCAAAAACATGTGATGTGACATAGTGGGTAACCCGCGAATTTATCCACATAGAGGTTTTTCCCACTGCACCTCTTTAGATGCTAAATTTAAAGATATCCTTTCTTCTCGCATCTCTACAATAAGCAAGGAACAATACCATCTGAACATGTATTCAGGCATTACGGTTTAGGTTGATTTTCAGTCAGTCAGTCAGCTTGAAAGTTTTATATATTTAGATTTTACAGTTCTATGTTTACAAATCTCTCAACTCAATAGGAAATATCGTTCGCACATTCCATTATGAACGGAAGGGATTTGTTTATAGACTGACACTTACTATTGAGTTCAATAGGCGTTTGTCAGAGAAACCATTAAAGAAGAGTACAGTACCGACTTGTACTTTTAATTAGGTATATAATTGGTACTATTTTCTCTGTATATCTAATGCCCTATAAGTTATGGAGAACTTCCGAAATCTCGGGCAAAATATGAGACTACTTACTAGCTCCCGCGCAGCTTCTATAGCATGGTACCCGTATAAAAAGGTCTAGAACTACAGGATCAGTTCATTTCGTCAGTAGTTTTAACGTGAAGGAGTAAAATTAGTAAATGGTTATTACAAATTCTTAAAAAGTTTCTTTTTATTTTGATAAAAAGATACATAAACTCTCATTACTGTTACTGTGTGTCTTTTTTTGAAAAAATCAAGACTTCCGCACAAGAGTACTAAGGGATACATCCAACAACAAACTGCATCTTCCTAAATATAAATTGAGACAAACTCAACGTCAAGCTTATTACATGTGTTTAAAAATTTAAAATAAGCTACCAACAGATTTAAGAGATTTGAAGGGTGAATTGTTTTACATAAAGGTTAAAAAATGGCTTTCAGAAAAATGCTTTTATTCTGTATGTGAATATTTAAGTTTCAGGAACACGACATAGGAATCAATCTGTTTATTTCTAATATGTAGGCTAATTCTAGATAATTTTATTTATGAGGGCGTGTTATTTTATGTATGCATGACTTATAAATTTTGCGTGCCAAAGATTTTGGTAGGACCACAGAATGCAGAGAGGTAGGACATAAACTGGACTGATTGACTTTTGAGATCTGTATTGTATCACATGTGTTCGTGCAAATAAATATCATTTATCATTTGTGTCTCATACGGTTATATATACTTCATACTCTATCGTTAACTCTTTACGAGTTTATATTCGTATTCATATTTATTTATTTGCTTACATGTATAACAAAGCTTAGATAGTAGGTAGCTTAATAGTTTAAACATGCACCCTGTTAGGGTATTGCAATTTTGTCTAAGCCTATTTTTACATAATATCATGCTAATAACAATTTATATTTATCAGAGTTCATCGTTCATCTGTCAAACTAGCTTAACCCATTGAATAAATTCATATGAAAAATGTTTCTTGTTTATATTATTTCGTTGATTCATATAAAATGACATGCTGTATTTTCAAATTAAAAGATAGTAAGTAACTGACCATTGATAATTCGGGTCTTAAGTTTTTCATTGACCGCTATTCAAATAATTTGCTGTGATTGAGAAATCGTGAGTTATTGGATGTCTTTGGTTCCGGATTAAAGGGCCAATCCCTCGGCAAGGTCTGAATTAATTGAAATGTTACCTAATAACTATTTTGCATTAATATAAGGTGAACAATAAATTAAAACTTTTCATTCAGATAGAAAAAGATATAAGATTTTGGAAACCATTTTTGAATGTTACTAGGTATCGTTCTAATATAATGAGGTATCTTTGAACCCAGGTATCTAGTTCGTCCTTTACTACCAAATACTCTCGTTAACGCCAATTAGGACTCTAACTGGTATCATTTTACCTATGTTTAGTTTAGTCACCATTTCTATTTTTTAGAAGCTTTTATTTAGTTTCACTTGTCCCGTTGTCAGTAATCAAATTTTGCAAGTTAAATTTGACACACTTCCCGGTTTCCGATTGAGCTGAAATTTTGTACGAAATGTATATCGCGTGACAAATGTGACAATGCAATATTATGATGACATGGAGCTGGTCCGATGACGGAGCTGGAAGGTGGCAAAAGGAACTCTGAAATTAAACGTGCAACCCCATCGAGTTCGGACTCGTTTGATTCGTCTGGATGAGTACTTTGTCTTTAGATTTTATCCAGGGTCTGATGATGGAGCGAAAGGTGGCCATAGGAACTCCGTTATAAAACCACATAACCCCATCGAGTTTGGGCTCGTATGATTCGTCTTGACGAGTACTTTGTCTCTTTGTATCCAGAGTCTGATGATGGAGGTGGAAGGTGGCTATAAGGCATGTTTTAAAACAATTAAGGGAGGACCCTCCATCTAGGTATGTGCGGAAACCCATAGTTTCCGAGAAAAAAAAGTTTAGATGTATGGTTTTTTTTTTAACAATATACGGGAAAACACACTATCGGGAGAGGGGTCCCCCAACTCTCTGGGAGAATTAGGGTAGGGGAACCTATGACCTCTCCAAAAAACCGTTTCAGATCATAAAAATGTATATTTGACTCCTGTATCGGCCCTCACCAGAACTCTCGCGAAGTCGCCCCTGAGTGTCGCTTCGCCAACTCGTACTTCGCTTTTGTTATATAACACTTCGGGGGTAGGGACCACAAGACTAGGTGATATCGGGGTGCTCTGTGCCGGTTCTGTGATAGGTATATTTAGAAGATACAAGATACCAGATACAAGATATTTATTTGCACAAATAAGTGTAGGTAACATTAGGTCATTAGAACCTAACCTACTCAAGTCGTGGTGTTCTAAAATCTACTGCTGCGGGAAGGATTTACGGGTAGTTTGACGTTACTTGAAAATGGTCAAAATAATGTTACTTGGAACAAGGACATGTTTTTTCAACTTTTTTTGAAGAAGGACTTTACAAAAGAACTCTCAAATAGATGCTTATTGTGAAGGAATTTTATCAAATACTTAGTTCAATAATATAAGGTATGTTACGTACTCCTACATGCTTTTATACGTACAGAAATGTCTCAATTTAAAAAATACCAAATGTTGCAACTGCAACATGAAAAAAGTGGTATTCTTTTGAAACAATGAGGATCTAGACTTGCGTCATTCATCACATCACAAACGTAGCTACAGTTACCGATGGATGCTATGGCACATAACGGACGATATTTACTTTCTTTTCAAAAACACTGGGTATGGATCCTTTTTTGCTCGAAGTATGGACTTCGTACATCTTTCGTTCTATCCTATACTAATCTTATAAATTTCAAAGTTTGTAAGGAAGGATGTTTCTTACTCTTTCACGCAAAAACTACTAAACGGATTTTGATGAAACTTGGAATATACATACATAGTTCCATACGTTAGTTAGTTACATACGTTCTGTAGATATTCGTCTCGGGTCTCGGTGTTTTCTATGTATGATATGTATGTATTTACAATATTGTTAGGAGAAACGAAAACTTTAAAACTTTAGAGTGGCAATACTTCCTCGGTCTATAAAAGCGGCTGGCCTACCGGCTCGCGGGCATAGCTTTCTGAGTCGTCGTGCTGTGTACACGTATTTTGAGACTTATTTTGTGGTATAGTTCATGCTGTAATTTATAATTCTAAGTCCGTGTTCCTTGCCTGAATTGTTTGGCCAGTTTTATAAAAGTTATGTTGTTAATCAAATCTTTTTAAAAAGTAATTCCGCTTCTGATTGCTAATATCAGAAGTGGGATAAAGGATTTGCACGCCTACTTGTCAATTACTTATTCCGCTGGTCAAGATTTGTTGAAATACGTCTGTACAGTACAAGCTATCTGCGTGGCCTAGATACCCTCAAAGCACGTGTTTTTTCTGTGTGTTTCCGTGTATGCGTTTAGCTAGCTGTGTGGTAACTACTGAGGCGCGAGGCATCCCGGCGTCGGAGGACCCTGTGGCGTCTGCCCCTCACGCCGTTGTCAGCACGCACCGTTGACACGCGTACGGCAGGCTGTGGCCTCCACGTCTTGTTGCGCGCTCTCCACTGTGCCACAACGTGTTAGGAAAGGCCTGTGGCCTCCACCGCGCCGTCTCGTGCACGGCACGCTGCGCGTGCTGTTGCGCGCCCTCCACCGCGCTGCCCAAGCTCCGGTCTCCGCGTGCTGTTGCGCCCTCTCCACTGCGCTGCCACGCGTTCGGGCAGCTTGGTGGCCTCCGCATGCTGTTGCTCGCCCTCCACCGCGGCGCCACGTCCTTGGCAGGCTGCGGCGTTCGCGTGTTGACTGGGCACATACCACTGCACCGCTGTTCAGGAGGACAGGCCGTCACCACGTGTCCATACACGCCCACCAACATGGCGTGTCTATGCGCATGCCTGGGTATGATGGTAGTCCAACAACACGTCGGTAAAACCTTACCAGTATTTTTGTATTTCGAGTTTTGATCAAATCATTTGCATAACATTTATGATAAAAAGGAGGCTTATACCCAATGTGATTGTTTACGGGCTAAATGATGATGATGATTTTCGATCAGCTTATACCCAATGTGGTTGTTTACGGGCTAAATGATGATGATGATGATTTACCATCAATTTTGTTGAACGAGATTTACATTCGATGACGATAAAACATTGTGGGTAGTTTTGATGATTTATTCGAAAATTATTTGGAAATGTTGTTTGATTCCGAGTGCTATGTTTAGAATCTCCAAGTAGTTTTTGGGTTTGAACTACTAACGTTTGATACCTCTTCGATAACCATGTCCGAGGAACGAGATCGTAAGCCAAGATCGTAAGTGGTTTGGAACAGCAATTCCAAACTAGTTTAGACCGTTTGATCGTTTTGGAAGTTAGTTCCAGGGTTTGCAGTGCGAGTGTAGATGGGGTAGCTACACCGGGCCTATCTGGTGGGGGCTACTAAACTCGGAGCCAGAGATCGTTCCGATGCTGCACCGATGGCGCAACTGCAACCGCAGCTATCTACGAGAGAACCGCCCGGTGCGAGCGAGCCTATTGGTCTCCTGGCTATCTCATCCAGCACAGACTTGGGCGCCGAAGTTTGAACATGACCGTGCCATGTCCAAGCGTCCAGGTAGTATTGAGCGTGGTAGCTCAAAAGCTGTTGGCACGATCCTGGTAAGGACGAATCGTTTTTTCATATTAAGTTTTGACCCTTTCGTACATGATCTTGAAATATGGCGTTCCAAAGTGTATTGCTAGTGTCAGAGTTTTTAGGCTGCCCGTAGGCCTCCGACGTTGCTTAACGACTAAAAAGCCAAGACCAACATCTTAACGTGCCTTCCAAAGCACAGAAAGCTCAGATCTAAATGTCGCTAAACGGTCACCCATCCGAGTGGTGACCGAGCAGAGTGTTGCTTGACCAAGATGATCTGCGAAGGAACACCGTATTAAGCCACCCCATGAACGCTTCGCTACATTTCTTCCATATTTTGACTATTCACTACATAGGTTTAGTTATTAGGTCAAAACGGCATGATGATGAGTTGACTATAGTCAGGCGAGGCCGAGCGAACCTAACATTCATTCGGTAACTGTGTTCAGCTGTTCGATGTTGATAATGATGAGTTGACTATAGTCAGGCGAGGCCGAGCGAACCTAACATTCATTCGGTAACTGTGCTCAGCTGTTCGATGTTGATGATAATGAGTTGACTACAGTTGGGCGAAGCCAAGTAAACTTGGGAGACATTCAGTCAGTAACTATGTTCAGCTGTTCGAGGATGGTGATAAGTTGACTATGGTCAGATAGACCAGATCGATGAACTTTACTTCGGATGTACTTTACATTCATTCTGTAAGCGTGTTCAGCTGTTTTATGATGATGATGACTAACTGACTATGTTCAGGCGTAGCCAAGTTTAGTGAACCTAAATTTGGAGGAGTACACGCATTCTTTATTGTGATTGGCTATTTATTAACCGCTAAAGTTGTTTCCTTGTTTCATGTTGCATAATTGCTGGAATCGGGCTGACTGGTCCTGAAGGTGACTGCACATTCTGCTCTATGGATACAAGTCTACTGGGGCTTCACCAGTGCAGACGGCGGTCCTGTTCTGTGGATACAAGTCCACTGGGGCATGGCCAGTGCAGACGGCGGTCCTGTTCTCTGGATACAAGTCCACTGGGGCATGGCCAGTGCAGACGGCGGTCCTGTTCTGTGGATAAAAGTCCACTGGGGCATGGCCAGTGCAGACGGCAGTCCTGTTCTGTGGATAGATGTCCACTGGGGCATCGCCAGTGTAGACGACAGTCCCGTTCCGTGGATTCTGGTCCACTGGAGCAGTGCCAGTTCAGATGGCGCTCGATTGAGCTGAAGCTAATGAAGAAAATGATCGCCGTATGGTCTGACATTGCTTGCGTCTTTGTTGGTAGCCACTCTTTCATTAGTTATGTTAGGCCCAGCAAGGTTAGGTTCAGGTAGGTTCGGTTCAGATAGGTTAGGTTCAGCTAGGCTAGGCTAGGCTCAGATAGGTTATTTTCAGATAGGCTAGGTTCAGATAGGTTAGGTTTAGATAGGTTAGGTTTAGAGAAGTTAGGTTCAGATAGGTTAGGTTCAACAAGATTAGGTTCAGAAAGGCTTGATTCAGCTAGGTTATTTTCACTTATTTTAGCACTGGGGCTTTTCAGTGAGATTCTAGGCTAGGTGGCTATTAGCAGTGACGTATGCAATGACTAGACCGAGATTAATGGTTTGGCCGGCTGATGTATCTTTCGATGAATATAGGGCGCTGGCCCTTGTTGCCACTTTGTTGATACAGGTCCATTGGGACAACGCTGGTCGAGACGGCGGCACCGAGCCGTCGACGCCGATCCACCGGGGCTTCGCCAGTCCAGACTGTAAGGGCAGCCACGACTGGGATCCCGTGGAAAGGCGAATGGACTCAAGAGTCAAGAGCCTTCGAGGGTATTTAGTACCCGTGTGGCCCTTGAGGCATAGTTTGGCCCTTGAGGTATTGTCTGGCCCTTGAGGTATTGTTTGGCCCTTGAGGCAGGAGCGCCACTCCATTTGGATGGACTGGTGTCTTCAATGGCCATGGAAGCTGGTCGGCTTTGCAAACCGATCAGTCGCTGTGTAGCGTGCGTACACAGTGTTCATTATTTAGCATGTGGTGGTTGTTTTTTTTTAATTTGTTCTGTTCTAGCTGAATATTTTGTATTCCATTTTTCTCCAGATGTTGAGACTAAGTAGTGAAACTTACCTTGGAAGTACAAAAGTATTCGGCTATGGTTTTGGTGTAGTTATTTACTGGTGCTGGCTTATGAACTTAACCTAACAACTGTAATCTAATAAGCCACGATTTGGTAACTACGGGCCTGTAATTCAACTTTGCATTCGCCCCTAGTTGCCATGTTGATGGATTGTTTGTCGGCAACGGGGTGGCAAGGCGTTTGTCACCCTGGATGGCAGACTCCTAACAGGGTGGACGCGTGTGTCGCGAGCGTCGTGGCGACTACGCGACGAGCGACAAGCGACGTTGCGTCGGCGCAAAAGAAGACGCAGACGCTATGAAGCGTCTAGTCATGTTGGATAAGAGTATCAGGATCCTATTTTCATTACTTTGAGACGTCTCCGAGGTTGAAGTATGTAGACGAGTTTTATGATGACAAACGTTATGCGATGTATGAATTAAGTGAAAGTGTTTATTTTGGAAGGAGAATGATTATCTAGGTAGGTGCCAGTTCTTGGGACACTGAGCACCCTTATTAAAACATAGTTGTTCTTCTACAGATATACCGAACGTTCTGCCTTCCATGCCTCTATTAGATGCAGACTCTGAGGCCAGACCATCGACGACGTCTGTTGCTGGTCCCAGCGGCTCCTCCCAAAGTTTCCGGGTCGGGGACGACCCGTTGTCAGGAGAGGCCGTGTTAGGAGAAACGAAAACTTTAAAACTTTAGAGTGGCAATACTTCCTCGGTCTATAAAAGCGGCTGGCCTACCGGCTCGCGGGCATAGCTTTCTGAGTCGTCGTGCTGTGTACACGTATTTTGAGACTTATTTTGTGGTATAGTTCATGCTGTAATTTATAATTCTAAGTCCGTGTTCCTTGCCTGAATTGTTTGGCCAGTTTTATAAAAGTTATGTTGTTAATCAAATCTTTTTAAAAAGTAATTCCGCTTCTGATTGCTAATAATATATATATTTGTAAATAATATAATATAGTAATGTGTGTAATATATCAATCATGTGGTTCCCATAATACACGTTTTGCTTAGTTTGGGGCTATATGATGCTGTGTGATTACGTCCCGCATTATTTATTTATAGTTTGTGACCTGGATTACCACCTAAGGTTACTTTTTATCCGCGAGTGAAGGTACGCGTGAAAGCTAGTACATACATAAATAAATAATCCGGACATTTTTCACAGAACATCATCTAGCCCCAATGTGGGAACTAAATAACTGATATACTACCTTTAATTTTTTTTTGTAAATACTTACATATTATACACAGAAAACACCCGGACGCGTCCGGACGCCAGATAAATATTTGCAGATCATACAGTAAACATTTGTCTAGTGGCGGGAATCGAACCCCCAACATTAGGCGGGCTTTCGCTCACTGCTACATCATTACCGCAATGTCACGTCGAGTAAATTACCTACCAACACTAAAATGTATTCGCTAGCACCCCGTGTGTTTTGAATGATGTGATTTACGAGAAGATGAGACATGACAAGAGCCGTGTACTGTACCACAGTTTATAAGTAGGCAGTACAATATCGCATCTTAGTGTGGTGGTCACCACAGCGTGACGGTTGCACCACGGCTAGTTATTATAACAATAGGGTTGCCATCGTTTTGATTAAATTTATATTTTGAAAATATTTTAGCTTTATAATCTACTATTTGACGACCTGTGTGGCGCAGTGGGCGAAGCTTCGCTGGAGACGCAGAAGGGTTTGGTTCCCGCCGCGAACATTTTTTTTTATAATTTGCAAATGTTTGTCTCTGGTCTGGGTGTTTTCAGAACAAAATATGTAAGTAGTGTATTAAACATGTGGTTCCCATAAAATGTAACAAGTTCTGCTTAATTGGGCACAGAATAGAATATATGATGATGTTTCATAATGTCCAGTATTAAGTATTATTATTATTGTTTTTATCCTACTTTTAAAACTATGTAGAGTGATCCACATATTCCCTAACAATTGAATGCAGGTACCTACTTATTGGCATTGATCGTATTGGGGATAAACTTGCCGTTTTGGAATCTCAGACAAATAAAGACAGCAGCTTTTTTCTGCTACACTTGAATAATACGCGTCGTCAAAAAACGTTAAGCTAGTAACGTAAGCAACTCTGGTTTTTTAGATTTCTTAGGCCGCCCAAAAGCCTCTGATCTAAACATATTCCACGGTCAATCCGGAAGAAACAATTTATTAGATGATCTCTATGAATCAATGATAATTTTAACTTTTGATCTGGCCAAGAAGTAGTTGTTAAGGTATGCATGCACTAACAATAATTTCAAAAAAATACCTAAATCTCTTTTTTCTCTATGAGAAAACTAATTTATGTATCTGGTAAACCTACCTAACCTGCAAAACATATTTGATTATGACATATCTATACAACTTTTCCGCTAAGCAAATAAAGATAAAATATGTTAATGCTATGCTTATTGTCTTTAATATCTAGTTCAAACTAAGAGTATATATTTTTTAATGCTAAACATAAATTAATAAACCGACAGAACATACTCACCCTACATAACATGGTCTGCTGCACGCGTGGTCATAACACCTGGCCTTTGAGGTTGCCTGTCTGTTTGAGGCCTGTTTAAGACCATATGGAAAACTTATTGTAGAACTACTTGCCTACTTAAAAATAGTCTTTTGTGTAAAACAATGGAGCATTTTCTGATTACACACCTAATATGTCGCCAGCAGACTATGTGATTATGGATGCAGTATAACGCTTTCTAAACATGGCATACTAGCTTCCGCCCGCGGCTTCGCTAGCGTAGTACCGGGAAAAAAGTAGCCTATGTGTTAATCCAGGTCCAAACTATGTATATTCCAAGTTCGATAACTACTAATACCTAGGTTACACTTTGTTTTGATTCCCGCTACGACTCTGGGTAATCGGCAGCGTACTTTGGTTAAATTGTTTTTTTTTTTTAAGTTATTGAAGATGGAACAAGCACATGGCCCACCTGATGTAAAGTGTTAACCATTACCTATCACAAAGCATTGCATCGTAGATCATATTTTTTTGGAACGTGCTCTACGATGCAACGCCCTGCGTCCATCAACTTGAGGCATGAATATGATAAGCCTGTTGTGCCTGTAATTTCACCGGCACCGACACCCCTCAAACCAAAACACATCAATCCTGCTTCACGGCACAAATAGGCATGGTTTGTGGAGGGCTCGTCCGGATAGTGCTGTCTTATCCGGACGAGCCCTCCACAAAGAACTCTACTACTACTAATTGTAATTGTAAGTCGTTGAATCGCAGAGAAACTTACTGAGATACAACAATGTTCTAGAATCCATCGTATTTGTGTTATTGCTCCAACGGTGCCAGCAGTTAGAGCAGAACAATCGCCACATATAAGTAATATAGCCACATGGTATCATTAGAGGCGACGTAAGAAATTTATAATTTCACGCCACTTGAGGCTGGGTGGTGATTTAGTCCACTTTGCGGCACGATTTTTATGATGAAAGTTTCTATCTTGCACGACTCGATCAAAATCTACTCATCTACACTATATAATAGGCAGCTGACGTATCTTTCTCATCATCACATTATACCTCGATACCATGGATTTAATCCTTGTATTATTAACGTATATGAATGCTTCATCATCATCATCATCAGCCTTTAACAGTCCACTGCTGGACATAGAATAGAATAGAACAGAGAAGAATTTTTTATTAGTCATAGTATAGCACAAAACTTAACAAAATATTCATAAAAAAATGTGACTTAGTGCAATTGTACAATATCGTCAATACATTTTTGTAATCATTAAAGGAGAAGGTAAATAGTTTTAAATAATAACAATTAATATAATTTAATTTATAATCAAATTTATTTAATTATGCTGTATAGGAGCATTGTCTATAGGAACTTAAGTATTTAATTATCGGTTTTAAATAACTGTCTGTACCTGTAGTCATTATCAAGATATTCTTTTATGCTGTACAATGTCTTATCTGAGTAATAGGAGAGTCATAACGTGATTACTAAATGAATTTTATAGGCATAGGCCTCCCCTAATGAGCGCCATTGCACCCTGTACTCAGCTTGGAAGGAAGTGAACTTAGGTACTACCTACTAAAGAAAAAAGGCACTTTGGCCATTGATATTAGTGTTACTATCGTAACCTCAATGACTTTGACAAAGATATTTTGTCTCGTTTCCTCTTTAGTGCTGCACTACAGAAGAGACAAATAAGAAGAAAAGAAAAAAGAGAGAAAATAAGGAACAGATTTTTGTTCTAAGCGAGCGATCCCGTTACAATAAAATTTCCTTTACTTTAAACAGAGAGATACATAAACAGTACTATTTTATAGAATATGATAAATTATGGTTTATTCGACACATTACACAAAGAACTTTATAACATATTTTCTTCTATTTTTCTTGTAATGAGCTGGTATGAGTTTCGGGGGCTTTCGACATGGCTTACGCCCGAGCACTGAACCAGCTACTCAATTTTTTGAGCTTTTAAGTGGTGATCATATTGACTTTTCAGTAGGTAAAGGTAGGTTCTAAAAATTCTGAAGCTATAAGCCGTCTCAAATCGTTGAGGCCGTCGCTATTCATACAACCACAAATTATGAAAAAAAAAAATAGGAAAAATTAACTATGCTAAGATTTAAACTAAACAAGGACCACAGTATGTAAGATTAGATATACCTATAGAAGACGATATCAAATATTTGAGCATCGTTTATTTGGGCGTTAGCGACTGCAAAAGACGGGACCCCGCGGTCATCCAAATGGTGACCGAGCGTAGAGTTGAATATCTTGGATGATGTTATGTTATGCGTTCTACACTATATTTATTGTAACTAATGCCTAGCTTGGTTCTCAGCGAGGTGTGGAATGAATTTTAACACAAGTATTCCATCATATTATAAATGCGAAAGTTTGTGAGTATGGATGTATGGATGAATGTTTGTTACTCTTTCACGCATTAACTACTGAACGGATTTGGATGAAACTTGACATAGTTTGTGACCTGGATTAAACATTATGCTACTTTTTATCTCGGTACCACGCGAGCGAAGCCGCGAGCGGAAGCTAGTATTCCATATTGTAACGATTCAATGTTTTTGAAACGCAAAACAAAGGTATAAATCGATAAAATCACATGCAAGCACTAAATGGAAACAATGTCACAACTACGCGCTGTTTATATACTTTACAAGCTTTGTTGGAAATAGCAAATCGATTTTGACATACTTCCGCTGCTATAAAACTTTAGATACTTTTTTCAACCAACTTAAAAAAAAGAGGAGGTTCTCAATTCGGTTTTTTTATATTAACAGGTATTTTATAATTGGATTATGTATCCCAATCATCCCCATTAGCTACGCCGTAGTCTGCTACGACGTAGTGATGGGGATATTTTTTTTTTCTAATTATCCCCACCACAAGGGGTTAAGAAGAAACTTGCCTTAAACAATCATAAAAAAAATAAACCGAATTGAGAACTTCCTCCTTTTTGAATTCGGTTAAAAAGTTAAAAAAGTGACGCCACTGAAAACCAGCGCTGCCTGCTGCAGGTTGCTATTGCTACCGCGCTTCTGCAGCATACGCTGAGTGGCGACATTTTTGTGTCACTGTTTCTCTTGTTAGATCTAAAAAAACAAAACACAACAAAATTAAGTGCTTTGTTTGTTTTTGTATGATTTTTGACTCAAATGTTTCTATATTAAACAAAAAACAATAAATAATCGGCTAACGCCTGTGATTGAAAAGAGCTCCATAAATTGCTAAGCTACCATGTTCTTGGCAAGTTTCATTATATTTGCATAAAATATTGAAAAAGGCTGCAAAAAGGCAAACTTTATCGCCTATCGAAACAAGACTTATTCTGAATACTAATAGAGCGAATTGAGTCGGATCACGTTTCACGGTAATATAGAGTTAGCTTTGTTCGTCGTCACCATTATTTTTTGGTCACCCATTCGCAGAAGGTGAGGTAAATGAAAATAACATTTTCATACAACATTATAGGCCTAGAGTTTCTTGCCAATTCCTCAGTTTGGTCGCGTCGCGATACGAATTTGTATATAATTAAAAAAATACGATTCAAAGTGTAGGTACTACTGAATAAAGATATTTTTACTTTACTAAGCTGAGGTTGCGCTATAGGCATCGAGATTAACAATATATCGATGGCTATAGGTATGCTTTTGTTATGAGAACTCCATGACTGATCAATGATCACAGATTATTTTATTCAATTTCAATCAAAACAGTTTATGCTTTGTACGAGTAGTAGATAAAATAGCGACAGTCATAATATTAACGCTAGAATTAAAGGATAAACTCACTGTTCCTACTGTAAGGTGCTGTAAGCTCCATAAAGTTAGTCAATCTTTTAATTTATCTGTCAATACCTACCTAAATATTAAAATGTTATTAAACGTCATATCTGTAATAAAGCTTATTATAAAATATCTGATTATTTAGATGACAAAAAAGCTTGGGATGAAATTGTCGCCAACCCGCTCAAAGATTTAATAAGTAGAATAACAATCATAACATAGAAGTTTATAAAATAAAAGCCAAGCAGAGTTTCTTTCCAATATAGCGTTGCGACGCTATCAAACAGAGATAAATCAAACCTAGCAGGAATAGGTCGAATAACCAGTAAACCTGTATCTGTATATCTAAAGTGATAATAGGCATGACGACTGGGTTAAAAAATAATAATTATAATTAGTCCGTCAGAGATATCAACAATAGTAGATTGTTTTACAAGGGACTAAACCATCCCATTATATACGAGGTTGTTATACTCCCGAGCGTAGCGAGGGAGGATGACAAGACCGAGTTATAATGGGTGGTTTTGGCCCGAGTAAAACACTCTAATTTTCACTTCGATTGCGAGAAAATAAAACAATTCAAAATTAGACAATTTTCAGAAATTTTATTAAAAATTAATCAACCTTCATAAAACATCACCAAGACGGTTCTATTTTCAAAAAAAAAGATTGACGGAGCACCAAGAAGTCGAGTTTTTATGTAAGAGAACGAATGCTTTGTACGGGCTGATGATTTTAGACAAAAATTAAAAAGAAAAAATACTTTTTAGCCCGAGGTATTAAACTCGAGTTTTAGGCCCGCTAAGCTACACTATTATGATACACTTTTTGAGCAAGAGAAGTGAAAAAAATATTGGACACGTATTTTTTTATTTATCGAATAAATATTAATCGACTAAGATATAGAGCGTCAAATTTCGGGAGTGGGGGCTCGTGACGTCACGGCTAGGTAAAAAGTGTACTAAGCCGTGACGTCACGCGGAATTTCAACGCACTGTATCTTTGTGATTTTTTGTATGATTGACAAAAGAAAAAATACGTGTCCAATATTTATTGATAATGTAAATGATGGACTAATTAGAATTTTTCATTCGTTATCCCTATTGTCTACTCCACATACATACTTAGGTAGTCCTGATATAGGTAGGTAAGAGTCATACAGTTTTTATCGTAAACAGGTACATACACAATATGTATTACAACTGACAACCTTTGTGGCGCAGAGGGCGTAGGTCCGCGTGAGACGCAGAAGGTTGCACGTTCGATTCCCGCCGTGAGACAAATGCTTGTATGGTTTGCAAATATTGTCTGGGGGGTATCGTAGCATCTATCTATAGCAATCCACAGCTAATAAGCGTCCTGTCTGTCCTCAGCTCCTCCTTGCTTGTGGTTTCGATTCCCGCCACAGGACAAATGTTTGCATTATTTGCAGATATTTGTCTTAGGTCAGGGTGTTTTCAATGTATAACATGTATGTAATTACAAAAATAAAATTGATAATAGACTAATATGACTTTTAAGTAGACTGCGTGATTATGCATGGTTCCCATAGTACAAGCTCTGTTTAGTTTGGGGCTACATGATGCTATCTGATAGTGTCCAGCATTATTTATTTATTTAGAATTCATCTTTTCTTCTAAAATGCCACCGCTCATCCAGGTACTATTGCAAGGAGCTACCCTACCTACAATCGATTTCGCATTTATCATTGGTTGAATGTGGATCGCGTATGACAGATTAATTTTAAAAAGTTTCATTGCGAGCGAGGCGACCTACATCAATTTTATATTGCGAAGTAGTTTACTAACTGGGGCACATCCTCTCTCCTTGGCAATAAAATATAATCATATTATATTGCCAAGGAGAGAGGATAATTATAAATAATTATTTATATATATGATTGTGGTATCTGCCTTTCTTATTTTCTCTTTCCACTTAGATAGATAGATAGATAAAAACATTTATTTCGGAACACATGACAATGTAGGAACAGAACTAAAAAGTAACATGCCAAATATAAAGCTGCAAGTACCTACTAAACATAATAATAAAGGAATTAATTATTCCCTACATGCCATATGCCACTTCGCGAAACTTCCACATCTGCATCCATATAAACATGTACCTACAAAAGAACGGCATGAATTTCATTAAAATAAAATAATACCTATGTCAGTCAATAATCAGTAGTGTCTGCAGTCGGCTACGGAAGCTTAATTTTATTCTTTACAATGTATGTTTTATGTAGGGTTTGCTAACAATCACCAAAAGGTGATATTTTCTTATTTTTGTATGGCATTTTTCACGGCGTGTTGGTTGCTTTGATATTTTATTCCTTAGGCCCAGGTCACACATATCGGGCAAGGACATGGCGCGGACATGGCGCGGACGTGGCACGGACGTGGCGAGGACATGGCACGGACGTGGCGCGGACATGGCTCGGACAAGACGCAGAAATGACGTGACAGAGGCACAAGTGTAGTGCAGTCTGTTGTCCGGTATCGATGTGTCAGCATGTCATCCTCAGAAGACGAAGATGCTCTTGCTCTCGTGCATACAATTAATAAATATACAGATCAGGGCCCGTACAACCCCGATTTCGAGTTAGTTGCTTCGAAAGTGAAACCCCTTCATTGAGTTATACAGTTGACGGGATTACCCTTTCGTTTGGGTATTCTCCTCCTAACACAAGCGAAAGTGTAACCCGTTCCTTTTGGTTTTCAGTCGATAGGGTTAACCTCTTGTGAGGTTAAACGAATGAATGGAGTTACCTCTTGATAGGTTTTTTGAATGTTACACAATGGTTATCATTACGCCTGACACTGGGTGGGGGAATTTAGATTTTGACTCTTGATTTATGTCGTCAATCATTAGGTATAAGTTCGGATCGCTTTATTTGGTTGAAGGAAGAGCGTCACTGCATTAAAGAAAAGTTTTGAAAACATAAGGAAAGTGCTGTGTTTCAGTCAGTTTTCATTGGTCATCATCGCAGAGTATGCGTTATTATCATATACGAGACCCGCAGTCAACATATTAAAAAGAAAAAAAAAGGTGTTTCAGTTTTCATAAGTCATCAGTTATGTCATGACTGAGGCCCGCAGCCAACATGTTAAAAAGAAAAAAATGTGTTTCAGTCAGTTTTCATAGGGCATCATCGCAGAGTACTCTGCGTAGCATTATTTTTTATTTTTATTGTATTTATTAGGCAAAGCCGACAGTACACATAATGAGTATTTTGTAAAGCGTTATGTCCGAGACTCGCAGTCAACGTGTTAAAAAGAAAAATATGACCTCTAAACTATTTTGAATAATAATTTTTGATTGTCACTGTCACTGTCACTCTAAAACTCAAACTCAAAACTCAACTCAAAGCTCCACTCGAAACTCATTCTACAAATTCATCTATAAATGGTTATATCTCAGGAACTACTCATCCTAGACTAGCCGTTAATTGCTCAAAAGATAGCTATTGACAAGATCTTTATTTTCAATGACATATGTCAAACTTGAATTTGCCATATCTCGAGAAGTACTCATCCTAGACTTGCCGTTACTAGCTCAAATGATAGCTACTAATAAAATCTTAATTTTCGATGACAGCTGTCAAACTAAAAACTGTCATCGAAAATTAAGATCTTAACAATAGCTATCATGTAAGCTAGTAACGGCAAGTAAAGGATGAGTAGTTCTCGAGATATGGTCGATTTAAGTTTGACAGCTGTCATCGAAAATTAAGTTCATGTCAATAGCAATCATTTGAGCTAGTAAAAGCAAGTCTAGGATGAGTAGTTCTCGAGATATGGTCGATTTAAGTTTGACAGCTGTCATTGAAAATTAAGGTCTTGTCAATAGCTATCATTTGAGCTACTAAAGGCAAGTCTAAGATGAGTAGTTATCGAGATATGGTTGATTTAAGTTTGACAGCTGTCATCGAAAATTAAGGTCTTGTCAATAGCTATCATTTGAGCTAGTAAAGGCAAGTCTAAGATGAGTAGTTCTCGAGATATGGTCGATTTAAGTTTGACAGCTGTCATCGAAAATTAAGGTCTTGTCAATAGCTATCATTTGAGCTAGTAAAAGCAAGTCTAAGATAAGTAGTTCTCGAGATATGGTCAATTTAAGTTTGACAGCTGTCATCGAAAATTAAGGTCTTGTCAATAGCTATCATTTGAGCTAGTAAAGGCAAGTCTAAGATGAGTAGTTCTCGAGATATGGTCGATTTAAGTTTGACAGCTGTCATCGAAAATTAAGGTCTTGTTAATAGCTATTATTTGAGCTAGTAAAAGCAAGTCTAAGATAAGTAGTTCTCGAGATATGGTCGATTTAAGTTTGACAGCTGTCATTGAAAATTAAGGTCTTGTCAATAGCTATCATTTGAGCTACTAAAGGCAAGTCTAAGATGAGTAGTTATCGAGATATGGTTGATTTAAGTTTGACAGCTGTCATCGAAAATTAAGGTCTTGTCAATAGCTATCATTTGAGCTAGTAAAGGCAAGTCTAAGATGAATAGTTCTCGAGATATGGTCGATTTAAGTTTGACAGCTGTCATCGAAAATTAAGGTCTTGTCAATAGCTATCATTTGAGCTAGTAAAAGCAAGTCTAAGATAAGTAGTTCTCGAGATATGGTCGATTTAAGTTTGACAGCTGTCATTGAAAATTTATTCCAATTTTATTATAATATAATTATTATTGCGTAAAATAAACAATTAATAGTCTGCATTTCCACCCTTAATGCTTAGAACACAATTACCGCAATTATTTTTAATCTTTTGACCGAAATTCTTTTCTCCATTATCTCCTATAACCCACTTATAACCCGTGTTACAATGATAAAAAGGGTAACCCTAAGGAATGGGTTTTGGAATAATACCAAAACCCAATACTATTGATAACCCTCATGATCAGATAACCTAATCAAAAGGGTTTTGAATTGTTTAACCTATCAAATAATAGTGTAAACCATACGGAGAGGGTTAACTAAACTTTTGGAAAAACCCTGCCGAAAACCTCTTCATCGGGTTACCAAATCGGGCCCTGATACAGTTGAAGAAAATACGCGCAAACGAATTTGCACAAGGATCAGCTAGTATTACCTTGGGTATTATATAAAAAAATCTTAATACCGGTTTAGTTTAATCTCTTTCCGATTTCCAGCCACAATTTATCTTGAACATTTCAGTTACAATAATGGAACGACAATGATCATAAAGCGTTGCATATTTTACAATCAATTCACAAAATTCAATATTAAATTCGATATCGTCATTCGTCACGCATTTTTACATCACTAACAGACGTATGTCGCAAGCAAGTACATACTACGAACTGGCGGCCATCTGACGCCCATCTGGCGGCGATCGGGCGCGGGCGCCGAAATGGCGCGTCATACGTCCGATCAACGACATACCGTGTGTCCTAAATTGTGCTTTATTTCCATGCATTTTGTATGAAATTTGAATGGAATAGGAAACCGCCTGTGCCATGTCTGCGCCATGTCCGTGCCCGATGAATGTGACCTCGTCGGACGCAGACAAGGCACTGGCGGTTTCTTATTCCATTCAAATTTCATACAAAATGCATGGAAATAAAGCACAATTTAGGACACACGGTATGTCGTTGATCGGACGTGGTTATGACGCGAAGTCGTCGAGCTAAATTGTGCTTTATTTCCGTGCATTTTGTATTAAACTTGAATGGAATAGGAAAGCGCCCGCGCCATGCCCGCGCCAGGTCATACAGGTGAGGTCTACGCCTTAGCTGGCAGGACAGGCGGACCGGACAACCTGATGTAAACTGGTCACCACCGCCTGGCGCCGCCTGCATCACCACAGGCGATGCTGATGCGCATGGAATACCCGTCTTTTGAAGGACCCCTTGTCAGAGCAGAGCTACTCTTAGGTAAAACCGCAGAAGAGAGTATAAGTAATTCTTTTAAAATAAATACACAAAATTTGATATTTTAGTCCATCTAGGGGTTTTCACAACTTAGTTTTTCGTTCATTTATGAAAATATTACGAAATTATGACATTGACTTATGAGATTTGTGGAATATTACTGCAAACTAAATTCAGAATATTATGTTGACTGGTCCATCTTCTGTTTGAGTAGGGTAAATCTATCTTAGTCGGTCTTCCAAGAGATTGTTCCGCCACAGATAATAATCTAAATATAGCTATTAAGTGAGTTATGGGCATAGGTACCTACAATTAAAAAGATTACTACCAAGATTAGTTCTTGAAACAATTTTAACTAAGAAGTAGTTTTATATTAGGTATATACAATACACCTGGTCCTACTTTGTGTGTGCTCTTTATAACATAAAACCCATGCGGGTTGGGGATCGCAGGGCGTAGCTTCTCGCACCGCCCCGCCCGCCGCGCCGGACGACGCTGCTGCCTGTCAACGACCAGAGGATGTAGCTGTGCTGTGGGTGCAACTCACCTGTGCATGAGATTGGCTTGGGTTCCGAAGATGGTGACTGGAATCCCTTACTTACTCATTTAAAAAATATATATAAATAATAAATAAGTAATAAAATAATGTTTTCGAAAACTTTGATTAGTTAAGTCTCTCCTATATAAAAGTATTTATTTATCAATTTGGAAAATCGTATTCAACGTTTGTTACCGACTTTACAAACCCGCGGGAAATAGGAAGGGGCAGTGTGTGGGCGATATCAGTTCAGTCATGTTCTTGGCATTTCATAAATGTAAAAGGTTATTATTTTCCCTTTATAGCCAGACTAATATTATCCGAACAGTAATGATATAATGTTTTCAAAGGTTTTCTGTGTAGGGTAGAATAATAATTTCGCATCGATAGTTATTTTTATCGATAGGTCATTGTCAGTGCTTGTTTCAAAAATATAATGCTTTTGTACTGGTGGTAGAGCAAATTACACTAATTAGTGTAGGTAATACCTAAAGGGTGACCAGCGGGACCCTATTACTAAGCTTCTGTCTGTCAGCGGGCTGTATCTCATGAACCTTCATCATCATCATTCTCATCATCATCATCAGCCTATAGCAGTCCACTGCTGGACATAGGCCTCCCCTAATGAGCGCCATTGTGCCCTGTCCTGAGCTCGACGCATTCAACTTCTACCAGCAGCCTTTCGCAGATCGTCACTCCACCTCGCCGGAGGGCGTCCTACACTACGTTTGCCGAGCCGCGGTCTCCCAATAGGAGAAAAGTTGAAATTCTCAGTGTCTATTTCTATTGCTTCTATAACGACAAATAATAAGTATTTACATCTCAGACGGGACTTCGCCCACTGCGCTAATGAGGTCGTCATAGAGCTTTAGACAATGTGTTCAATAAAACAAAGACTTGATGGACGTGCCCTTATTTATGGACATTGCAATGCCACCCAGTAGATACCTCACAGATGTTAGGGATCAGTCAGATGACAAAACGAAAAACAGATGTGTACAATTGGGGTCATTCATGGCCATGTTGGAATAAAAATGCACAGCTTGTACAGAATAGCTGGTTTAGAGGAGATTGTTGAAAGGGGTTTTTGGATGAATGAAAATGCTTTATTGTTCACCTTGTTTTTATAAAAAAACAGACAGCATCTTAAAAATTAAAAGGAACAATAGGCGGTCTTATCATTTGGAAACGATCTCTTCCAGATGGAACTTCAGTTGGAACACGTTTAATCGTCAATTTATTAATTCATACCAATTCGTAACGCGACCAAACAGAGAAGAATTAATTGGCAAGAAACTCTGCATGGCTTATTTTTTAAGGTCTTGCTTACAATTGTTATTGTTCTTAACTATTACCTACATGGTTTTTGAAGGAGTTGGACACAGTTTTATGCTAAGCTTTTTTATCATCTAAATAATATATTTTTTTATAAAAAAATCTTTAATAAGTATTACGTTCAACTATATTTTATCTTTTTTTTAGAGGGTTTTTATGTAAAGCCTGGCGAACAGCAGCCTACCAGATGGAGTGGTAACCGCTGGCCAGCAATACCAGAGGCGTTACTGCTGTTTCACCTTGACACATCAACCTAAACATGTCAATACAACATGGCGGCCAAAATAGGCGTGATGGTAGTCTTACTATCCTTCGTATTAATATATTGTACTAGCTTCCGCCCGCGGCTTCGCTCGCGTGGTACCCGGATAAAAAGTAGCCTGTATCCAGGTCATAAACTATGTATATTCCAAGTTCCATCCAAATCCGTTCAGTAGTTTTCGCGTGAAAGAGTAACAAACATTCATCCATTCATCCATACCATACATCCGTACATACTCACAAACTTTCGCATTTATAATATTAGTGTGATTATATTCTCCCTCTTTCACGCCAAAACTACCTGAACTGCTAATTGACTGAACAGACTGCAAAACTAATGATTTATTTTTATTACTTTTTTAGTTCTAGACCTGGATTAACATATTGGCTACTTTTTATCCGGGTACCACGCGAGCGAAGCCGCTGGCGAAAGCTAGTTTATAATAAACTCTTTTGATTATCTCAAAAACTATTTTGACTTAACGTAGACTACATAGCTACTGTTACGGCTAAATACGGCCGTCTCGTCATGTTTTATGAGAAAACTAATCAAATCTAACAGAGGCACTAAATTCTCTATAATAGTAAGTGGGCTATGGGAATCGCATTCACGCGTGGGATTGTATCATAGATATCGGGTTATTGAACGGTAACTGTGTTTTAGATTGGAACACTTGATTATCATCAATAGGAAAGGAAGACATTGTCGTGATGATAAGTAGGTTAACTATTTGGGGGTAAAAAGGAGCATAAAATAATAAATGTATAGTACATTTATTTGTTGATCAAATGCACATTGTATTGGATATAAATCATAAACTTCGGGAGGCCTAAAGCCAGCAAGCAGGGTGAAGTCGGATGGACGATGATAAAGAAACAAAGAAGTCTGCAATCAGAATCAAATCAGAACCTCACGTTGAATTGAACGATACATATAAACATTGAACAGTTTCCGCTTACCATCAAACAATCTGTAGCTCCGGCTCAAAGGACCATTTAAAAAACTAGTTTTCCCGTGCATAAAAATAACAAATAAAGTACCAGAAACCAAAATAACCAAGTAGTGGTTAAGGAGCTAATGAAATGGGCCATTGGATAGGCCATTCTGCCAAGAAGTTAAGGCTCAGGTAAGACTATAAGACTACCATTAAAAGCCCCATTAACTTGGCCACATTTAATGGAAGGATGAACGTAAAACCACTAGAATTAAATGCAAGAAGGGTTCCTTGTTCAATCTATTTATAGTTAATGTTCATTACTCTGCGAACAGCTTTTATTAACAAAACAGATTAAGTATCAAGTCTAAAATAAGCTGAAATGGACTGCATTTGTGGATCTTTCACGCTTCTTCGAGAATTTTTGTCTTGGTTTGGTTTTAGCCTTTCTTATTCCGTGATTTTAGATTCAATTTTGATTTTAAAATGTGCTCATTGATGGAAAATATCATTTATTATCAAGCAACTGGTGATTTTACACCAATAGATGTAGGAAGCAAATGTGTCTGTTACTAGCAGGCTTTAAACTCATTTTCTGAGCCTCTAGAGACAAGTCTCTCGATCATTCTGTTTGTGCAGTAGATAAATATATTCTCGATACTGAATACAATTTACAAACAAATAAAAATGAGTTTAATGGACACGTGTTCGAAATTGCAGAGTCCATATTACAGAATAGTTTACATGAAAAATAGAACACGCATGTAGGCCAACAAATGAGAGAATAAAATAACGAGCTGACCACTAATTTTATAGCGTCCGTTACAATTACCTAACTAACTTTGGCTGTAATGTTTCATAAAAAGGTTTATCAAACTAAACAATGGTCTCGCGATGAATGAAAATCTTAATACTCGAGCAAAGAGAAACCTGTAAGACACCTGACACGATATGTTTGATAAATTTATACATATAATGTAATTAATTTATTAGAGTCACCAAGATAACCTGCAAGAAAGATGAAAGACACTCAAGAAGTTGAGATAGGCAACAGCGAAAGGTGAATGCGAATATGAGAACAGTATACCATGAGTTGTGCGAATAGAATAGCCAATCACAACAACATTAAATCAACTTTACTAACTTTACAAGTGGGCCTTAGGTAAGTAAGAACCCCAATTAAAAGGGAAACTATTTTAATAATGAGTTTTTTACGTGTAAAGTTTTAAAACCTTGAGATCTATTTGTAATCTATAGTTTGCTTATATTACTTCGAGGCTCTCCTAACGATTAGCAACGGGTATTAATTCCAGTTTATTAGTAGGTTAATTGTAATGAGATAATCCATCGGTTTCATAAACTATTGTTTAAGATTTTAAACCAGGACAAACATGATGGTCAGATAATTTTGATGCTGAAAAAAGTCGTTTTACATTTTCTACTGTATAGAAGAAAGTATTCAAGGTGGAATAGTTATTATTTTTAGTAAAACGTGAGACTTCTAGGTACGATAATCGTCGTAATCAACCTACCTGGGTTAAAAGATAAGTCTCATTCGTAGCTCTTACTATTTTTCGCTCGTATATTTATTATAAATAAGGCACATGGACAATTGCTTTCTTTGATTTCTATGCTGCACTGCTTTATCCTGACCATTTTAGGTACATATTAGTAATCTTGTATCTATCAGTAACAGCACCAAAAATAATTAAGCACTCGTGGCGTGGATTACCTACTTCTGTGTTCGTAGCAGCATTCTTCGCCCGGTCACTACTTGGATGGGTGATCGTTTAGTGGCATTTAGATTTGAGCTCTTCCGTGCTTCGGAAGGCACGTTAAGGCGTTGTTCCCGGACATTTCAGTTGCTAAGTCAGAGAGAATCCATGTCAGATTTGGTCACTAACTTTAACGAAGAAGTATAAGACCAAAAATTAAAATAATAAATCTGACTTTTCATAAACATCACAAGATTTCTATTATCGCAAAATAATTTATCTCAACAGGATCATAATAGATCGACTGTATGCTGGGTTCAGCCGAAATGGGGCCAAGGTCGTTACACCCCTCAGCTAGGCTTACCCTCGGCCAGGAGCAAAAAATGGTAAAAGAAATTGGACGTTGTATCTTGTTGGGATGTTTGTATAAGGGTTGATAAGGGGCTGTTTGGTTTGTAAGATTACAAACTGTTACATGTCGCTTCCTGTTTTTTATGCTGTTTGGACTATCTAAAATTATGAAAGCAGATTGTTGAATTAATTACCTGATTGAGTACTTTCTATTTCAATTTGGTAACAACGATAATACTATCATTGAAAAATATTATTCAATTCAAATCTGAGTGTGTAAGAACTTTGAGTTTTTTGTTCTGTCTACCTCTATCATGGAAGACAGGGGTTCACACTGCGTTCTCTTGTTGTTGCCATTTCCTAATTATTATTTCGTACATGTCATAAAATTACGAAAGTTCTCACATCCTTGTATTTCAGAGCAATCGGGTTTGAAAGATATGAAGCACATCATCATTCTCCTGCCCTTGTCCCACGCTTGCTGGGGTCGACACATGTTTTTATCTTCCACTTACTTCTATCAGCCGTCAGATATGTGTCCACTCCTTTCATTGTCATATCCTTTTTCACACAATCCATCCATCCCTTCTTCGGTCTCCCTCTATTCGTGCACCCAGTCACATTCATATTCATCACTCTTCTAGTCACACGACTTTTATCCCTTCTCATGACACGCCCACCATACCATGCCAGTCTTCCATTCCTCACCTTATCTGCCACAGGTGTCACTTTCTGACTCCCCCTATAAACTCGTTCCTTACATCCTTGCTTTATCCAGTCTCGTCACACCGTACATCCATCTCAACATTCGCATCTCAGTAGCATGCAATCTTCTTTCGCCCGTGTTTTTCATTGCCCAACATCCACACAATTTGAAAGATATGAAGGACATTCACAATGTTTTCATCACGTGTAACAATCTTCAATGAAGATTCCAATTTAGATCCGAAAAAGATTACGATACCCAAATAAACTAACAATACTGTTGAGTGGAAGTAAGCTACCGGTTATGGATAAAAAAAACTGTAGGTAGACGTTTTCAAGGTTCATTTTCTTTCTGACTCCTCCGGGATCTCTGTTTGCCAGGAAATAGGCCAAGGGCACTACGGCGCGTCTGAATCCGCAGAGGGTCATTGCGAAAATTTAATGCTAAGTAGAGTTTTATCTTATTGGGATATTTTATACTCTGGGACTCGGGTCTGGGTGTAACGAGTCCTTCAGGTAGGTATTAGATACAGAGAAATTGGACGCTGTGTTACTATATACTTTAGTGAATTTTATAAGGGTATTGAATATTAGACTACCTTTTCAGGTGTGCAAAATTGACCACCTTTTTCAGGCAAGTGTAAGAAAATAGTTGGGCATGAGAAACAAGAATACTCATTCGTTTTAAGACCCGTATGCAACTCGTCAAATATGTAGTTCAATGTGACTGATCAAAAAAATTGAATGAATCTAATTGACTCATGAAATGCGATGACCGCACTTTATAGCGAAGCAATTGTAACTTGAACTCAAAAAAGAGATCAAATCTTAGACAAAGAGATTAGACGACGACATTTGACATACATTTGACCAATGGCATGGGTAAATGAAACCACTGTATGGGCCACTGAGAATACCAGCAATTGGATAGTTTTGATATATTTCTACGTCGAGGGGTTAAAGAAACCCAATCATCTAAAAATAGATCATCAATCCAGCAATCAAGCCTGATAAATCTTAACTCCATCGTACTCATGACTGTTATGATAGCATTCTGTTGCAAGGACGACTATAACGGTATGATATTAAGGTCAATCTAAATGATGTTGAGCATGATAGTTCAGTAGGTACATAATGTAGGTAGTTTTTCGTTGCTAAGGCATGATACAAATGATGCTACAGTTACGGTTAATACCATTTAATTTGCTGATGAATACAGTTGGTTCTAATGAATTGCAAGATTAATATTTCACAAAGTACAAAACATGCAATACCTACAAGCAAAAAGCAAAGCGTAGCTGTAAAACAATTCTTGTAATCAGATAGAACATTGACTAGAGAACTGTTATCAGTCAGTATATCCAACCCTCTATGTTCTGTTGTCACTCTTTTCATGAACTCTTCATGAACTAATTGAGATCAGCACACGGCCGGCACTCAACGACGTTAAACACTTTATTCTTTGATATTGATAATAATCTGTTACAAGTACATGATCTAGTCTAGGGTGCATTAAAATTTTGATTTATAAGTTCGTGTTCGTACATCGACTTTCGTTAGTAAAGGTTAGGTTTAGGCACACCTAGATTTTTCAGATAATCAGGAGAAACTGTTTAAACTTCATTCATTCAGTATTTCTTCTTACGTTTCTTCGTTTTAACGCTTTTTGCTTGTATTTTGTCTGCTAATGCTATTGAAAATCATTTCTTAACTTTCGACTCACTTGCGTTAAAACGAGTAAAAATCAAATGATTACTCATTTGAGGATATTCTAAATGCTTCACTTAAAAAATCATGTAATTCATATTTTGAGCCAGGTCTAATGCAGTTTAGGAAAGGTCATCTTTTTAATGTGAAAGTTTTATGCAGCATACATACGAAACACATATAAGTGACGATTTGCGGAAGGCTGCTGGTACCTAGAACCTGGATGAATCGAGCTCGGGACATAGCGCAATGGTGCTCATTAGAGGGAGGGCTATTTCCAGCAGTAGTGGACTATGTAGATACTATATGCATGGTGATGATGATGGTACGATACAGCATACTTAGAAATTATATAGGTGATATAAATAAATATAAAGACGTAATTATACGTATAGTATACAATGTTAATATTATGTAAATATATGAAGTACCTACATTTCTAGATAGAAAGGCTGATAAAGTGGTTATAGATCAAATACAAAGGATGACTGTTATCAACATAAATCAAAACGATAACCTGCTAACCCATATTATTACGATACTCATTGAACTTATCAGAACAGATCTAAGACAAGACTGCAATGAATTAGCACACAATAGTTATGATTGTGAATGTATGAATAATATTATTCAGGCGGCCAGTGAGTATAAATTCATTGCATATTATATTTATTGCCTAGTGCTTATAAAAGTAATTGTACTAACTAATAAATAACGTAATCTTCTATCAGATTACTGAAACTAAACTCATTTTGTCCAGGAAACCAAAAAGGAAATAAGAAAAACGACTGAGTCTGAAATTCAAATAAATTCAAAATCAACATTTTATTTGCCAAAAAGTGCGTAATATAATAAATTAGATGTTGTTAGGATATTGAGTAGTTTAAATACTTATATATTTACAGTTTTACAGTATATAATACATAGACTACCTACATATATAAAATAATAATAATCATATCATAATAATAACACTAAACACTATCACACAGCGTCATGCAGCCCCAAACTAAGGGGAGCTTGTATTATGGGAACCACATTAATGATATATTACTAAGATATTTTTTTTTGTAAATATACATACCTAGGTACATATTATAGATTGAAAATACTAAAAACATGATCTATGGATTTAAATATGATTGATCAAATATGCGTAACGCTAATTATAGCTACAAAACTTATCAAGGACAAAGGATAGACAGAAATATAGAAAAACAGAACAAACCCAAGTCACAACGAGTGTTACTTTAAAGTTCATACCAATGTTAATAATAGTACAACTTTATTAAGTATTAATTAGCTACAATATATAAGATAATCAGAACAAAATAGGCATCTAAATACATACATACGTGTACGTGAAGATGCGACAGCACAAAGCAATCCAGTTAGGTACGATCTTGCATAACTAATACTAGCGCAAGTGGGCACTTGAATAAATCACTTACCTCTAAGAAGCGATGACTAGTAAGTACCTGCACCGGATTGCAGCATCACTAACGGGCCGCTCGCCGTGCAACTCGCGAAATCGTGCGTACATACACAACACAAACAAATATACATAACACAAAAAACTCAACGGTCACAGCAAACCAGTTTCCGATTCACCGGCCACAAGCGAACGCACTTGTTGCAAAACTAAAGATTCGAAGAGATAAATGAAGAACACTCGTTTACAATCGATTTTTTTTTATTAATTATTTTGTGGACTCGCACTCTTTTAGACGGTTGTATCCAATACTTAGATGCACTTTTCGTTAATAAAAGCCCAAGTTTGTAAGTTTAATTTCTTGTAAAACATTATTTTTGTTGAATAAATCATAGAATTAATAAATTATTGTCCGTTCATTCAGCCACCTCACAGCTGGGCGCACATGCGTGGCGCGAAAACGGCAGCAACCAACGCCTCTTGACTGCGCAAGACAAACTGACATAACGGGTGACGGCAGTCGCCGGGCGGGTCTGTGATGCCACTAGTAAAAAATAAGCTCAATGCTGCCACGCTTTGACTTAAAATTTTTACCATCAAGAGGCCACATTCCAACTATTCTGTTGTTTTGCTAGGGGCTGCCGCCTTTTTCAATAGGTCCCTTAAATTATTTAAACATTTTGCTTTCTGTTAATAACATGACGCTGTTTTTGGTACCTATTCGTCTGAAAAGGTCTACATTGAACCTTTTATATGTTGACTATAAATACAAATAAGCCCTTCTTGGGAACTTACAGCCGAGCCAACTTGATGACAACTTCATTTGAATCAGATGATTACGTACGAAATTCAAAAAGGCATCTGAAGTTGAAGTAAAAAGAAAAAATAATGTATCTATCAAAAAAGAGTAAAATTTTGTTATTGTAGATTTGACCAATGTCTTTCAAATTGTCGTCGTTTTTATTACATGTTTTACCGTTGAAATTTAGTTATTTATGATTTAGTTGATTATTGATATAAATAGTTAATTGTATGTGTGAGATGTCACATTGAATGAGCTTCGACGTAGACCGGGCTTCGTGGGCACATATCGCCCTTTGTGCGGATCTCACATGGGCTGCAGAACCTCCTGATGAATTCATCATAGCAAATCAGGTAGGTCTCTTTAAACTTCAGCTGTAGATCGCCATCATACTCTTATTTACCAATCGCTTATACATCCTCGTTGGGTTCTCATGGACTGTTTCATCTAATACATTCTTCTCCAAAAATTCAAGATTATTCCTTGAAGTATTGCATTTTCTAAAAAAAACTTTATTTTCTAACAGTTGTAATGTTCTTCTTTTTTAGCGCCTTTGGGCACAACACTGTCGTGTTCAACAAGTTCTGCAGGATACGACATCAGAATCACAAAATCTTCAAGCAGGTCAATGTGATTTAGCAGGTATGTACCTAACATTACATTGTACAATACACCCAGACATCACTTCTTGCTTTGCTCCACTAAATATCGTATGGCATCAACATAATTCAGCTACCCGGAGATCATTTCTATTTTTATTAGAAACTAAACGTAACTTAACGTAGCGCAATTAGTTCCTAGATAATTTTTCCTATTTTTTTATCTTTCAATGGATTTCCGCAAAGTCACGCCTGAACCAATACTCTCTACGTTTGTTCATGATCTTCAGGATAATATCCTGCTAATGAATTTCTTCCCACCTTTCCAGATAACAAACGTTCAGCAACAAGCCAAAACCAGGAGAATGGGAACAACAGTGGCAGGAGAAGCGCAAAAGACGTTATACCCGAATCAAGATTAGCACAATTCTATGGAAATTTCTATTATGACGAACATAGGTTCGCCATTTGGTCAAAATTTATTTTTGTAGTAAAAATCACTTGTCCCAAAAACGATTTTTTATTGACTGTTTTCCCGCCCAAACCAAAACTAATCAATCTGACATTACTTTTAGCGCGAAAACTCATTTACCGTCATTCACCCCGCCATCTTTGATTTCACGCCTAATGAAACCTCTTTTCTGTTTCAAGAGAAAGATGCTACACGAATTCGAACGAAAGGATTAATTTTAGAGGCTACAGCGGGCAAGGAAGCGAAAACACTGATTTGACGGAATGCTGGATGCTGCCCGAGGTAATTTTAGTCTCATTATGGCACAAGTTACGGAAACAGAACATTAACTTCATAAAGAGGTTTATTAGAAAACTAAGCAAATTGGACGTAACCGCCCGGTACTCTTCTCAATAACTTTTAGATCAGTCTTCTCCCGAGTTTGGGTGTTGTGTTGGGTGCTATAATGTTAATAATGTAAAGTATTCGAAGTTTCTGTTAAAAATGGCCTGAGGTTGTTGCTTCCTTTACAGGATTTTAGGTTATATTAATGTAGGTAGGTACAGCGCATTATACAGCTTTTGAAATCCTCATGGACCTAAACTGAACTCGCTTAAAGGATTTCTACTAAATAACTATCGTTAGATATTTGTAACCACCAATCAAAAATCGTTATTTGTAAAAATAATGTGGACTGAAGTCATGAAAATACATATAAATAAATAAATAATGCCAGACGTTATCACACAGAAGGTTAACATTGATATCGATTCTGTTGTTCATTTTCCTTAACTAAACTTAATTTGACCTTCCTAAAATGATACTATCCCTTTCTGATATGTGAAAATGACAAGGATAGCTATAACTTTAAAGCGGTCAAATTAAGTTATGTTTAGAAAAGTGAACGACAGAATCGACACCATTATAAGACAGGGCCGCAATGGCGCTCATTAGGGGAGGCATATGTCCAGCAGTGGACTGCTATAGGCTGATGACGATGATGATGATTAAACTAGTGTGACCACGGATCAGTTGGGGATTATCATACAACATCATCTAGGCCCATACTTCTTTGATTAAATTTCATTACTTTTTTGTAAATATATACATACCTATAGACACATATAGATATCAACTCGGACCCGAGACAAGTATTGTTAATGATCATACAAACATGTCTTAGGGTCTGGGTTCTATTCCCGTTTGTATGATCCATCAAATAACTATGGGGCTAGATGACGCTGTATGATTAATCATCACCAGCCTATAGTAGTCCACTAGTAGTATCACTACCAGTACTGCGGATCATAGTAACATGTCTCGCGGCGGGAATCGAACCCGCAACCGAGTGGCAGAAGCCACTCAGGAGGGTCTTGGCCTACTGCGCCACAGAGGTCGTCAAATCAGAAAACTTCACGTGTTGGTTTTTAGGTGGAGTACTGGTTTCGGAAACTGCTGGACGACTCATCAGATCGGAGCTTGTTCCCGCGTCGCCGACGCCAGTACCGAATGTTGCCAGATGACGATTTGTGCGTACATATGTTCTAAGCATTTAATAGAATTCATTGAGAATCCAAATACCAAGGAGTTTTTATAGGGGAGTATGCGCTTGGAATAAAAATCTATGCCTAATTTTTCTCTATAAAATTCCCAAAAAAGGGGTTGTCACGTTTCCGCTTTCGTGTAACACTAAAGAGAAGTTTCCTCAGGAAGTTTCTCCCAAAGAGGGAGGGAGGGTTTTGGGAGAAAACATTAGGCATAGATTTTTTTTCAAAGCGCTCACTCACTCTCATGGTAACTCCTTGCGAAATACCTACTGATGCTGTGTATTATCAACAGAGGCTCGATCACGACTAGCGAAAAAGTATTCCTACCGTAGACGTACCGTAGACGAACCTTTGTATTGTTATTTTCTAGGCCGTGAAGGTTTGCTATTTTGCATAACTACATTCGGTGATTTTATATCTTCAAAAATGTTGAATAGTGCGAGCGAGAGGGAGGTTTGATCCGTATAGTCGCCTTAATTGGTGGGCGCCAACGGGCAGCAGCGTCGGCGATTCAAGATCCCGCAACCTGTATGCCCAGCGTGGAGATTGGCAAATCTACTTTCTTATAGGGGAGTCCCATTTCCAGCAATAGACTGAATAGGCTGGTGTTGTTGTTGTTGTCAGGCAGGCCCTCCATTTCGTTCGTGATGTCGTAAGAGGCGACTAGAATTAGAGCCATATTACTATCACCAACCTCCCAGCAAAGCATGGTGATAATCTCCAAACTTATATCCTGCATCATAAAGACCAAAATAATTATCACTTTAGATAACCAGAGTTCTTTTCACGAGAGAAGAACCGCAGACGCGGCATAATAATAATAATTATTATTATTCAGCCATTTTGATCCCACTGCAGGGCAAAGGCCTCCCTCCCCTCCTTCCACTCCTCGCGTTTCGTCGCTACCACAGGCCAAGATCTTAAATACGCGTCAAGCTCATCTCGCCATCTTTTTCTGGGTCTTCCACGTCGCCGTCTGGTGTTTGGTGGGATCCAGTCTGTTGTCGTCTTTGCCCACAAGTGGTCGGACATGTAAATAAAATCAACAGAAATCAAAATAAACTCGTCTCCACTAAATATGATGCAAATAACCTGATACCGACCCGTTCTTTCTAGAATAACTTTATAAATCTATGTTTTTACGTATACTGGATAATCATCTTTAGTTCCGTTAATTGCCGCGGGACTTCTTACATGAAAAGAACTCTATCGCGAGAACTGACAAAATTCTATGTAAATTGGACAGTTCTTGCGATATATGGATAAAATTTTGTCTATTCTCGAAATCAGGCCCCTGTAACGACGAAAAGGTTTTGTCTCATTGACTATAACTGACACTGATCGGCAGCTAGCGAGCGCTGGGGCCCGAGCGGGGCGCGGGGCGAAGAGGCTACCCTCGCGGCCCGCGTCAGCAGCGTCCGGGGTTTGTGGGCCACCCCCACGCGCCGCTCCCCTCCCCGCGCGCCCAGCCCCCCTCCTGCCTCGCGCAAGATCAGGGCTAGGCGACGTCAGCCGAGGCGACTGACCGCCATAGCCCCACCACCACCTGCATACTGCTTGGAAATGCCCGCGCAGCTGTTTTGTGACCCCACTTGTAAAGTAAGTTTTTCTATAATGTGTATAAGGCTAGTGTGTATGTAACGGGAAATAAGAGTGAAAGTGTAGTCAAGCCAGGAGGGGCTGTCGGAATTAATTAATATGGTTAGGACAGGAGTGACTGGATGAGTGACGTCATTTATTTTCTACTACCGACTAACCTGTAAAAATGTCTAAGTAAACACAATGAAGGATTATTATTAAGAATTAGCTTTCGCCCCCGGCTTCGCTCGCGTGGTATCGGCTAAGCAGTAGCTTCTGTGATCCAGGTTTTACATCATCATCATGATCATTAGACTACAGCAGCCCTGCTGGACATAGGCCAGGTCACAGACTATGTATATTCCAAGTTTTATTCAAATCGATTCAGCCATTTCTGAGTTGAGTGGGAACAAACATACAAACACATACACAAACTTTCGCATTTATATTATCAGTGGGTTGGGATGTGATGTGATTAGTTTTGATTTATAAATTAGTCTTGTCTCAGTGCCACAGTGATTAACTTGTTTGAATATAGGTATTTCAATAGGTGATTTCTTTCCAGTTCCAGTTTGACGCTCCAAGACCACCACAGCTGGCCGAATGTCAGCGAGCCATGAGCCGACTTACCGCTACTGTAACTGCCGCCATTCGAGCGTCCACTGCTCGCTGCCCTCCCTACCGTGGCACAAACGTCAGTCGCTACGCGCCCACCGGCCAGCGACCGGCAAGATGCCAAGACAGAAGATACATCTGGTGGCCCAGAGACCACCCCTCACCACGCCTGGACCATAGGTTCCAGCTCACGCAGAACGTCCCGAAACCTAAGCCTGCTACAGTACAAACAAAAGTAGAAGAAAAAAGCGCAACTGATGAAAATGATACGAAAGAAGCTCCTGAAACAACAGAAGAACCGCAGCCTTCAACGTCTCCTCAACCTTCGGAGGAAAAACAAGAAAGTCCTAAAGAGAAAGTGGTCGTAGATGGACAGCTACCGTCGACCAGCGCAGCGGCGATTGAATCTGGGTTAAGGAAGAAACGGTTGTACAGCACAGTTTTAAGCATGAGCGCTCCAACTCAAATAAGCCTTACCCCAGTTGGATGCGTCAGATTGGCCCAAAAACTGGCACCTGGAATTCTGAAACTCAATCCGAAAATAGTTCTTCCCGGAGCCAGAATCCGCCCAGCCGTCGACCACAAGTTTGAGGAGCTGGAGAAGGAGGCGTTAGAGCAATACAAAGCTTCTGACGAGAGCATAGACACCAAATTCCAAGAGCTGGAGAAACAAGCCGAAGAGCAATACAGCAACAGCAATAGCAACACGAGTTGCAGCAGCGGAAACTCCGCCGAAAAGAAAGCCTCAAACAGTTCAACCTCCCCAGAAGACTCAAAGAAGCAGCCAGCAAAATTTCATAAAGAAAAACCGGTGGACAGCGTCGTTATCTACTCCCAGAACTTTCCCGATTTGAATACTAAGCAAACATCAAGTGTCATGAATTTAAAAAACTTCCACGCCCCCCCGAGGGGGGAAAAAAAGGGTAAATCTAGGAGCTTGAAGACCGAGACGCAACGGGCCGCTTCAGACACAGACTATGAAGCGAAAGAAGCGGCTGTTAAGACACATAAAGGTCCAATGCGGTGGTCCTTACACGTTGCCCCACCGAAGAAACGACACCTAACTGCCTGCGTGTCGGACTTCTCGTCCGATGACGAGACAGGGTCCATAAAAGACGCCGGTCCGAGAGTAAAGACTGGGAAGATGAAGATGTCTGCACATGGCGGAGGTGACTTACATCCAATAATGAGAAAAACGTAACATACACATTTTACAATTCCATAGACATTATTGACAATAGATTCAGAAGACTTCGTATAAATTAATGAGTGCTGTGTACCTACATTTTGATAACACCGATTTTGTGTGGTCAGAGTGAGATTTTTTGATAGTTTTTGTGAGATCCCAAAGAGATATTGGTGTGTATTGAACTGATGCGACCGGCCTGTGGTCCGATCGAGCTGTTTTAGCAATGTGCTTATTTTACTAGTCATAAATAATTTGTATACCTATTCATCTGTTTCAATTTATGACTTATCAGAATAGGATTTATTTATAGGCTGGTTATAGCGAGTCTCGACTTTAAGGCCGTTGTTATGAGGCGCGGTGCTACGTTCACTTATTAGGTATTAGTAAGTGATAGAGGGCGCGAGTTTACGGCGCGCGTCGTTATGCGAACGAGGCGTGCCGGAAACAATTCGTGGTTGAGAGAGGGAGACCCCCATTATAAGAGCATGTGTGCAAGAAATGCGCTTACTATATCTCAATACTAACTAGCTAGAAAAGATTTCCTTGGGGCGAAATTTTAGATTGTTACTCCTTATGTTCTTAAAATTAAAATAAAATATCATCCATAATCAACAACAATATATTAAAATTTTAGAATAGAATCTAACTTACACTATCAAACTCGTTGGGCAGTCTTCATCAGCTATCGAGGAATTTCTCCAAATCTGTCTTGTCATCTTCCAGTTGTATCTGCTCCAAAGTCACTTTTGGAGGGCTAGTTTGTGCTGAAAATATAAATAAAATCTACTTGAATTTCACATTACAGTCCAGACTCAAACAGCTTTGCTTAGATTGTGGCTGCTATATGATGCTTTGTGAGAGAGAGCAGTATTATTTATTTATTACTAGCTTCTGCCCGGAGCATCCCTCGCGTGGAACCTAGATCAAAAGTAGCCAATATGTTATTCATAATGCAATTGTTTTTTTCTTCATAATAAACCTTTTCTTCAGAAAATAACCTCTTCAAAGGAAAAGATCGCTGCCATGAATGAGCTAAAATTTTGCTCCATCCGATTAGTAGTTTTGGCATGGAGGAACAAACATTCTTCCTGGCGGAACTTTTATTGCCTTCCGTCCGGCTTTGCTCGCGCGGTACTCGCAATTGTATATTCCAAGTTTAATTTAAATCCATTACAGAGTTGAGTGGGAACAAAAATACACACACACACACAGAGTGTGAAGTAGGATTTAACAGCGAGGAATTGAAATAAATTCCTCATGGGTGGGGTTGGCTGAACCAGAAAAGCTCAATGGAAATTCTTATTTTTTTTTAATTTCATGTTTAAAAATGATTTTTATCGTCAAGAAGGCTGGATAGGGTCTAGTCACCAGTCACAGGGAACTAGCTAAGCTGTGAGGTCAAGAACCTAATGTGTATTGTCTATAATCTACTAACGGCACCCACCACAACTCAAGCCACTGAAACCACCAGTAGCCTCCCAGGGAAACCACTGTTAATCCCTCAGGGAAACCACCGTTAATCCCCCCCGGGAAACCCTTGGCAGAACATGAGGTAACAGAAAGAAATACCTGCAGGCACAGTTCCGCTAGACAAGTATTTAGCCACGTCATTCTGGAAGGCCACTGAGCTGTTCTCTCTCCTTGCTTGCAACTCGGCCAGCTGCCGTTTCTCTCTCTCACAACTCTGCTCTGTTGATAACTTGTTTCTAACTTCTTCTAAGGCCACTGGAAAAGAAACAATTAATTATTTATTTATATATTTATTTAAACACAATCAGTTTTTGCTGATGTGCAAATAAATACCTATTCTTATTCTTATTCTGATGTGTCTTCATCAGTGTCGAAATATCTTAAGTCACAAGGTATCTTTATCTATCAGAAGTTGGCTGCAAGTAGCGGCGTAGTTCCTATTTTTTGTCAGATTATTCTAGGATTGGTGAAATGGTTTGCTGAAGTTAACCTTCAGAGGGACAAACACCTGATTGTAATTTTTATCTATTTTGTAGGGCTTTGACGATCTGGGGTGTACAGGGTTCCAACCCCTATCTTCTGAACCCAAGCCAACCCCACCTGCACGTGGTGCACCCTGCTAAACAACGAACGGGGCTCTGGCGGCCGGCTGATTGCGGCTAAGCACAGCCTACATCGGCACATCTAAATTCCCTGGCCACCGACGGGCAGCAGCATCGGTGGTGCGAGAAGCTGTGCCCTGCGATCCCCAACCCGCATGCCCAGCGTGGGGATTATGGGTATATCCCCCTTTATTAGGGGAGGCCTATGTCCAGCAGTGAGCTGTGTGAACTTGGCACCCGACTTTGGAAAATCGATTGTTTTTTATTTTATTCTTATAGATATTGGTTTGTAGTTGATTGTAGTAACAATTTTTTCGTTTGTAGTTACTACAAAAAAAAATTGGAGCACTTTGAAAAATACTTGGCACCCGACTTTGGAAAATCAAAATTTTTTTTTTCGATTCTTATAGGCTTTCGTATGTAGTTGATTGTAGTAAAAAGGATTTCGTTTGTAGTAGCTCTGAAAAAAAGTTAGAAAACTTTGAAAAAAAAATTGGCACCAAACTTTGTAAAATCTATGTTTTTTATTTATACTTATAGATTTTGGTTTATAGTTGATTGTAGTAACCATTTTTTCGTTTGTAGCAGCTCTAAAAATGAATCCGAAGATTTAAAAAATCTCACACAGGTTTAGTCGACACTCGGCAATGAAGTGTTTGTATGAAATGATTTAATACAAACAAAATGAACGCTACAACAAATGAAATAAACGCTACTACAAACGAAATGAAGGCTACTACAAACGAAATGAACGCTACTACAAACGAAATGAAGTTACTACAAACGAAATGAAGTTACTACAAACGAAATGAACGCTACTACAAACGAAATAAAGTTACTATAAACGAATTGAACGCTACTACAAACGAAATGAAGTTACTACAAACGAAAATAACGCTCCTACAAACGAAATATAGTTACAACAAAAGGCTACTACAAACAAAATGAAGTTACTACAAACGAAATGAACGCTACTACAAACGAAATAGAATTACTACAAACGAAAATAACGCTACTACAAAAGAAATAATGTTACTACAAACGAAATGATGGCTACTACAAACGAAATGAAGTTACTACAAACGAAATGAACGCTACTAGAAACGAAATAATGTTACTACAAACGAAATTAAGTTACTACAAACGAAATGAACGCTACTACAAACGAAATAAAGTTACTACAAACGAAAATAACGCTCCTACAAACGAAATAAAGTTACTACAAACGAAATGAACGCTACTACAAACGAAATGAAGTTACTACAAACGAAAATAATGCTCCTACAAACGAAATAAAGTTACTACAAACTAAATGAACGCTACTACAAACGTAATAAAGTTACTACAAACGAAATGAAGGCTACTACAAACGAAATGAAGTTACTACAAACGAAATAAATTTACTACAAACGAAATGAACGCTACTACAAACGAAATGAAGTTACTACAAACGAAATGAACGCTACTACAAACGAAATAAAGTTACTACAAACGAAAATAACGCTCCTACAAACGAAATAAAGTTACTACAAACGAAATGAACGCTACTACAAACGAAATGAAGTTACTACAAACGAAAATAATGCTCCTACAAACGAAATAAAGTTACTACAAACTAAATGAACGCTACTACAAACGTAATAAAGTTACTACAAACGAAATGAACGCTACTACAAACGAAATGAACGCTACTACAAACGAAATAAACGCTACTACAAACGAAATAATGTTACTACAAACGAAATGAACGCTACTACAAACGAAATAAAGTTACTACAAACGAAATGAACGCTACTACAAACGAAATGAAGTTACTACAAACGAAATGAACGCTACTACAAACGAAATAAAGTTACTATAAACGAATTGAACGCTACTACAAACGAAATAGAATTACTACAAACGAAAATAACGCTAGTAACTTTATTTCGTTTGTAGTAGCGTTTATTTTGTTTGTAGTAACCTTATTTCGTTTGTAGGAGCGTTATTTTCGTTTGTAGTAGCGTTCATTTCGTTTGTAGTAACTTCATTTCGTTTGTAGTAGCTTCATTTCGTTTGTAGTAACTTTATTTCGTTTGTAGTAGCGTTCATTTCGTTTGTAGTAACTTTATTCCGTTTGTAGGAGCGTTATTTTCGTTTGTAGTAACTTCATTTCGTTTGTAGTAGCGTTCATTTCGTTTGTAGTAACTTTATTTCGTTTGTAGTAGCGTTCATTTCGTTTGTAGTAACTTTATTTCGTTTGTAGGAGCGTTATTTTCGTTTGTTCTAACTTCATTTCGTTTGTAGTAGCGTTCATTTCGTTTGTAGTAACTTTATTTCGTTTGTAGGAGCGTTCATTTCGTTTGTAGTAACTTCATTTCGTTTGTAGTAGCGTTCATTTCGTTTGTAGTAAATTTATTTCGTTTGTAGTAGCGTTCATTTCGTTTGTAGTAACTTCATTTCGTTTGTAGTAGCGTTCATTTCGTTTGTAGTAAATTTATTTCGTTTGTAGTAACTTCATTTCGTTTGTAGTAAACATCATTTCGTTTGTAGTAACTTTATTTCGTTTGTAGTAGCGTTCATTTCGTTTGTAGTAACTTTATTTCGTTTGTAGGAGCGTTATTTTCGTTTGTAGTAACTTCATTTCGTTTGTAGTAGCGTTCATTTCGTTTATAGTAACTTTATTTCGTTTGTAGTAGCGTTCATTTCGTTTGTAGTAACTTTATTTCGTTTGTAGTAACCTTATTTCGTTTGTAGTAGCGTTCATTTCGTTTGTAGTAGCGTTCATTTCGTTTGTAGTAACTTCATTTCGTTTGTAGTAGCGTTCATTTCGTTTGTAGTAAATTTATTTCGTTTGTAGTAACTTCATTTCGTTTGTAGTAGCCTTCATTTCGTTTGTAGTAACTTTATTACGTTTGTAGTAGCGTTCATTTAGTTTGTAGTAACTTTATTTCGTTTGTAGGAGCATTATTTTTGTTTGTAGTAACTTCATTTCGTTTGTAGTAGCGTTCATTTCGTTTGTAGTAACTTTATTTCGTTTGTAGGAGCGTTATTTTCGTTTGTAGTAACTTTATTTCGTTTGTAGTAGCGTTCATTTCGTTTGTAGTAACTTCATTTCGTTTGTAGTAGCGTTCATTTCGTTTGTAGTAAATTTATTTCGTTTGTAGTAACTTCATTTCGTTCGTAGTAGCCTTCATTTCGTTTTTAGTAACTTCATTTCGTTTGTAGTAACTTTATTTAGTTTGTAGTAACATTATTTCGTTTGTAGGAGCGTTATTTTCGTTTGTAGGAGCGTTATTTTCGTTTGTAGTAACTTCATTTCGTTTGTAGTAGCGTTCATTTTGTTTGTGGTAACTTTATTTCGTTTGTAGTAGCGTTCATTTTGTTTGTAGTAACTTCATTTCGTTTGTAGTAGCGTTCATTTCGTTTGTAGTAAATTTATTTCGTTTGTAGTAGCGTTCATTTCGTTTGTAGTAACTTCATTTCGTTTGTAGTAGCGTTCATTTCGTTTGTAGTAACTTTATTTCGTTTGTAGGAGCGTTAATTTCGTTTGTAGTAACTTCATTTCGTTTGTAGTAGCCTTCATTTCGTTTGTAGTAGCGTTAATTTCATTTGTTGTAGCGTCCTTTTTTTTGTATTAAATCATTTCATACAAACACTTCATTGCCGAGTGTCGACTAAACCTGTTTGAGATTTTTTAAATCTTCGGATTCATTTTTAGAGCTGCTACAAACGAAAAAATGGTTACTTCAATCAACTATAAACCAAAATCTATAAGTATAAATAAAAAACATAGATTTTACAAAGTTTGGTGCCAATTTTTTTTTCAAAGTTTTCTAACTTTTTTTCAGAGCTACTACAAACGAAATCCTTTTTACTACAATCAACTACATACGAAAGCCTATAAGAATCGAAAAAAAAAAATTTGATTTTCCAAAGTCGGGTGCCAAGTATTTTTCAAAGTGCTCCAATTTTTTTTTGGAGTAACTACAAACGAAAAAATTGTTACTACAATCAACTACAAACCAATATCTATAAGAATAAAATAAAAAACAATCGATTATCCAAAGTCGGGTGCCAAGTTCACACAGCCCCAGCAGTGGACTGATATAGGCTGATGTGGTGTGGTGTGGTTGACGATCTAAGTCACCTGATTTGAATCCGTGCTTCGCAAGGCACGTTAAGAAGTTGGTCCCGACTTTTCAGTCGTTAAGCCATGTCGGAGGCCTTCGGGCGGCCTAAAAGCTCCGACACCTGAGTTGGTGACTAGCTCATACGAAGAAGAAGACCTGATTTTGAATCATGATTAAATAAAATAAAAATAAAATAAAGTTTATTGCCCCAATACAACAATTGCATATATGTAACTTATACTTGACATAAACTAAAAGAAGGCTGCAACAGAACCTTTGAGTAAGTTCTTAATAACTGGAAAGCCGATGCCAACATCTTAATGTGCTTTCTGAAGCACGGAAGCGCTCCCATCTAAATGTCACTAAACGATCAATCAAAATATCACTAAACGATCAATCAAAATGTGACTAAACGATCAATCAAAATGTCACTAAACGATCAATCAAAATGTCACTAAACGATCACCCATCCAAGTAATGACCAGGCAGGGTGTTGCTTACCCAATGTGATCTGTTAAGAACACTGAAGTAAACCACTCCATGAGCACTAAACTTCGGCATAGAAATAGAAAAACTTACACATTTTTTTTTCCTTATAAAGTGTCAGATGATACTGGTGATCTAATTTCCAGTTTTCCATCTTGCTTCGCTCCACAATGTCTTCGTAATCAACCAGTTCTTCCTCAACGGTTTTTAACAGGCTCTGCACATTCTTGAGGCTGTCCATGACCTCTGCTATTGTGGCAGTCAGAGTCGGAATGTAAGCCAGATTTTGCGCCAACTCGTTGGCTGTTTTTAAACGTTGTTCCATGGTCCTGCGTAATTCTATAATGAGTTTGTCAACCTCCTCTGCGGCCCTCGCGTTCTTTTCAGCATTATCATGAATAGCAACCCAGTCTTCTTGATATTTCTCGAGTAATTCGCCGCCAGCTCCGTAGTTTACTTGGTTTTCGGATTTTGGAATAACCCCTGGAGGTAGTTTGGAATCTTTGTTGAAAATGTTTGTTACTTTCTGCACTTCTTGCAGAGTTTGTCTGAGGTTATTGTTGGATGATATACCATCTTGCACAACCGATATAAATTCTTTTAGATTGCCCAGCATATTAGACCCCAATTTTCGAAGATTACGTTGCGTTGCGTTGCGAAATTGTTTTGTAATTTGTTTACAAAAATCCAAAAATGAAATATTAAATAACCACAGACTAAAGATACTCCCACAGACTACTAAGATCATAGATTAAGTACCTATAGATATATAAGTTGCGTGGCCACCCTTGTCTTTCTCATTTCAACTGCAGGGTTGCCAGATAATTAAAATTTCCATAGATTTGGCATAGGTGGTAACGATCTGCGAAATGCTGCTGGTAGAATCTGGATGCGTCGAGCTCAGGACAGGGACTCAGGCGCTCATTAGGGGCCTATGTCCAGCAGTGGACTGCTATAGGCTGATGATGATAATGGGTAAAATATAAATCTAACAAGAAATTAATGTCATGCATGTAAAGTATTAATCTATCAATTAATACTGCAGGTAAAGTATTAATCTATCAATTTTTTCATTTACACGAAATTTTTTTCATTTATAATCTACCTTCACTAACAAGTTTTAATGACTTTTGATAATATGTTAGGGAAGGAAGGATGTTTAGCAAATTTGATTGAATGCACCTACCTATATAATTTTCAAATCAAATTATATTTATTTGCATAAAAGTATGGTAATTACAAAGGAAAGGATCTTAAAGGCTATGTGGATCGCATACTTATACTTCATTACAGAAGCGTGCAAATAATAAATTGTTATATGTATATGTCGGAGATGAGGTAAATCCAACGTGTAAGCACATATCGAGGAATGCAGCGATCTCCCATTTGTAGTGCTTTTCCTTTTCATTCCCAAAATCCATCGCAATCCCATCATATTTAACCTTTTTTATTTTCGTGTTCGATGGACGACGTCCATCCTCCCTTCCCGCGCCACACGCTCCCTTCTTCTTCTTTTTCCATGGGGGTTCTAAGGATCGTCACCCAAACGTCCCATCTGACAGTCCATCTACGATGTGTCAAGCATTTCAACGACCACAGCACTACAAATGGCATTTCACTCAAGATCATATACCACCAGATATGATCTCCAGACACTCCTCGACATATATATGTCATTAATTATCATTAATATCGGTTAATTTTAATTAACAATAATTAAGTTGACAATCGAGATTACTTAATAAATATATGTCAAAATGAAAAGTAACCATTCAAATGCAGAAACAAATATAGTAAATTATTATTTAGTTTTAATAAATTCGTTTGATCGTATAAAAGCATTTATCTACAAGCCATTTGTAAAGTCTTATTTTAAAAAGGCTTAGTGTCAAATCTTTCATGTCTTCGGGGAGACTATTGAATATTTTAACGGACATGAATAAAGATATCTTTTGCATTGATTTTTTACAGAACGGCAAAAAGATCCTATTATTTATTTGTGTCCTAAGTTGTCGTTCACGCATGTCTTTATGTTTCTTGTATACGCTTTCAAAATTCCTACTTACAAAAAAGAATAGAATTATAGGAAATATATTTTTATTTCTCAAAAACTTCAACATTTCGAAAATTATGCTTTCGATTCTGCAATCATATTTTCTAAATTCGCTACTTTTTTATTAAACGCCTACTTTTTTCCCCAAGAACTCGCAGTTTTTCGCGTATCTTCTAATAGCTTAGCAGTCCAACACAAATTTATTCCGCAGCCTTCGTGGTGTGTATGATGGTGATTTACCCTAAAAACAGTAATCAAAAATTAATTTCGGTATTTAAACATAACAAATGTAATCTGTAGAAAATACGTACATAAAAGGCTAGCAATCTTACTAATATAATAAAGGCGAAAGGTATTGAGTATTGTTTATTTCTCCCTCACGCAAAATTTAGATACAAATACAATACAGTACAATAAATTTATTGCTTTTACATGGTCTTCAATCTTTCTGGCTGGGAAATATAACAAGCTATTAATGCTGCTGCTGATGATAATGACGAAACATATGAATTGAGGCATGGAACATATTGGTCTTCTTCTTCTTCGTATGAAGTAGTGGCCAACTCTGATGTCGGAATTTTTAGGCCACCCGAAAGCCTCCGACATGGCTAACAACTGAAAAAGCCGGGAAGAACATCTTAACGTGCCTTCCGAAGGGCGGAAGCGCTCAGATCTAAATGCCATCCAGATCACCCATATAAGTAGTGTCCGGGCGGAGTGTTGCTTAACCAAGATGAACTGCGAAGATCACCGGAGTAAATTACATGGTGTTAAATTGCATTGTGTTACAGGTTCTAGGTAAGGTATCTCACATAAACCCTGTCTAAGGGTAAATTTAGCAATATGGTTATATAGTAGGTAGACCGAGGCTTTGTAGGTAGTTAACTAGGTGTACCTACATAACAAATTGTCATTGCACATTATGTAGAGCTACACCAAGAATAACATTATAGGCTATTTTTTATCCAGGTACCATGCGTGCGAAGCCGCGGGCAAAAGCTAGTATAAAATCTTAGTGAAAACTTTTTGAAAACTGGAACTAACATTAAAGTGTTTCTTTCCTGTCAGCCAAAGTCCATTGTAAATAAATAAATAATGCGGGACGAAATCACACAACATCATGTAGCCCCAAACAGAACATGCAAACACTTGCCCCGTAGTGGGAATTGAAGCCACAACTAGCTAATTAAATTTGCGGGTACTTCGAACAAGGCAAGCAGTATCTTGGGTTTCACTTACCCAGTTTTGATAAAATATAGCTTAGGCTTTTTGATACTTACTTACTGTGGCAGATTTAAATAATTGGGAGCATATAGGTGTATTGTCAAAAAATGCTGTCAGTTGTGACTGACGAATCCCGAATCCGTTTTAAATCTGAATGATCCGTTGATTTAACGTAGCCTCTGGTTCTGTAGTCTGAAATAAAAAAAACAGTTTTAAACCAAGACAAAAATGAACGAATTCTACCATTGTAGGTATAATAATAATAATAACCTAACATTTAATAGCACAACATATAAAAAAATAATGAATTCTTTGGTTTTCGTGGTCTATTTTCCAATACATTCATTCAGACCCCGGTTAGTCAAGGTTGACCAAATATAGCACATGGCTTTAAACGATAAAATCAGTATCAAAATAGACTAAAGTTTTTTATACTTACTGTGGAAGATTCACATAACTGGAGACATACAGGTGTATTTTCAGTTACCATCCATTGAATTACGTGGCCCTTGGGTTTTTATCCTGAAATTAAAACGTCATCTTTAAACCGGGCTATGCAAATAATAATGAACCAAAGAAATTATATAATTTAAAGTTCTAATAAAAAATGAAACGACTTTCCTTTGTATGTAATGAACTTATGGGGTGGGGAAGGGCAGGGAGGGAGTGAGGACCCTCCCTCTAAAAGGGGGAATCTCACAGTTTCCGAGAAAAATATAATTAAGTTTTGAGGTTAACGAGAGAAAAAATTCAACAATATATGTCAAAACACACTACCGGGAGAGGGACCTATGACCTATGATCAGTTTAAAAACAGTTTCAAATCATAAAAATGGATATTTGATTTGGGTATTTGACCTCGTCGGCCCTGAGTGTCGCTTCGTCCACTCGTCCTCGCGGGCTAGCTCCACTCAGGATCTTCCGCGCGAATTTCTGGTTCCACATTTTTTATATCCAATCTACGCATAAGGACCACAAGACTACGTGGCATCGGGGTGATCTGCGTCAGTTCTGTGATATATCTAGAACCTTTGCTACTCAAGTTGGGGTGTCCTAGAACCTACTGCTAAGGGAAGGATTTCCATGTAGTTGTAAAAAATCTAATAACCGACTGTCTATTCAACGTATTACATTAACAACGAGAAATATCATTGTCAATGTCGAATTACCAAAAAATACCACAGAGGCCATAAAGAAAAAGAAGAAGATCATATTTTCGCTATTCAGTGATGGAAAAGAAATTGCCCGCAGTGTCATCAAGTTTGACGAAATTAAGTAAAAAATTTGAATTTTCAAATAATCATATCTCAAAAACTATTTAGTTCCGCACTACGCCATTTTAGATTTAGGCTTCCTAGATATAGACCTATCTGTGACAAAAGTTCCAGCCGCCTAGCTCACTACAAATAAATGAAAGTTGAGCCAAAAATTAATGTGCAGTGGGCAAAATTCATTTCAAATGCCGGCAACACCAAACCAAACAAAACAAAATTGAATTTCACTTTTTGGCTTATTTCTTACAGGTTTCTGCTCTAAATGTTGTTATTTATTGTGGAAGTCTAGTTAACAATCCATTTTTGAATAAATACCTCGTCAAAAGTACGATACTTACGAATGAAAAGACAAATCCGGAATGTTTTTTATCACTGCCACTTTTGCACCAAAATACACTACACCGATCCATTTTGATAGAGAAATCCATAACATTCATTTGTTATTATTGATTTACAATAGATGAAACATAATTTTTCCAGGTAATAATTTAGTTTCAAGCAAGTTTTTCACAAAATCTTCCGAAACTGCTGCTAGCTGCCAAAGTTTGTTTTACGAAAAAACCGGCACGCGATAAGGGACATTAAATCATATAGTGCGGTCTCCCTTATTTGCATGAAGCACGCATAAGTAGTTCTCTTTCTTGAAAGAATGAGATGAAGTTATCTCGTCGTCTATTGCTTTCTCTGTCTAGGGTTCAGTATGACAGTTTCTTTGGTCTATTACCACAGAGTACATTTTTATACCGGAAGTCTATTATTTTACTCTTTGCTCTTTGGTCAGTTAGTTTGTTTTGATTTTTGAATCAAGAAGGGCGAAATAAACTGCTCTCTTTATTAAAATATTTACAAATGAGCGGAGAAAAACTTAGTAGCGAGCAGGTGCCGCCTAAATTTGCAGAATGGCTGCTGGCAATGGGGTGTCCTCCAGAAGATGTGCCTCCTCTCGATAAAATAGCTGAGTAAGTTTTAATGAACTGATTTAAACGGTTATAACATTAAAAATATACATTATGCGATTAAATCTTTTATTTTTTGTTGATCACTGGCTGTAATTTATATGAACTATCCTTTTTACTCATATTTAGACCTTCAAAATACCATGATAAAGAATAATTTTGTAGGTGTAGGTTTAAAAAAATATATTTATAGGTGGGTATATCATACTCTAATTTGTGCCCCACCCATCATCATCAACGCAATGCAATGTGACCACTTAATGCTGGGTACAGGCTTCCTTTTGAGTACAAATATCCACAGTCCCTTGCTCATCTCATCGGGGTAAAGCACACATGCTGGCGATTTGGCTGTTTAGTCATGCTTAAATTTTGTAAATTCAGATTTTATAATTTAAAAGGTATTCTGTTCTTACCTCAAAAATTTTGTGATTGTATGCATCAAAAATTCTGTGCATCAAAGACAGCACAAAAAATTAAATGTCTTGGCTAGGTATTATAATCAAGGTGTTTACATCAAATAATTAAAATATTAAATATTTTATATCAAAATCTATGCACCTTTTTGAACTGATCATACATGTATAAGTGACTATAAATTCATCAGATTGCTCACTGCCTACCAATAGATAGCATAGTTTAAAAGTGTACAAACAATCCTAAATCGTGGTGATGAAAACACACAGCCTTTTTTTTTTTTTTTTTTTTTTTTCTGTTTTTATTTAGGGACTTGGAGTCACAGTGCGACTATGTCAGTCCCATAGGGATCTCTAATAAGTAGGTATTCTAAATATCAGTCGCCCTGGATGCCAACTTGTAGAGCATAATTGCGGCAGCAGAGGTCTGTGCCGACAATATGCTCTGGAACAAGCCAACATCCAGGAGATTAATTTTAAAAACTGACATCAGCTCTTCTCTTATACCTCTAGTCCGGGAACATTCCACTAAAAAGTGATAGGTGTCTTCAATACGGCCGCAAGAGTCACACATTGGGCTGTTCACTTTTTTCATTAGATATTTGAACTTGTTTAGTGGAATGTGCCCGGAGCGTAGTCTATGCGCTACAACAATAAGTTTTCTGCTTATATTATTCGGTATATTGACAAACCAAGGAATTGTAGGGGGCTCACTTTGCATGGTTCTGTACCAGATGCCCTTCTCCCGAGAAGCAATATCAAAGTATTCCTTCCATTTACCTTTTAAAGCTCTTTTATATTTATATAGCACCTCAGAATATTCTGGTTTCAAGTATACCTCAGTACCATTCGATATTGCTTCTCGGGCTAATGCATCTGCCTCCTCGTTACCTAAAACGCCCACATGTGAGGGAATCCATTGGATCATCAGAGACGTTCCCCCAGCCATCAATACTTGGACTTTATTTAAAATAGTGTAGGCAATCGATGCACCTCTGTGACCAGAGGCGCAACGAGCCTAATGTTGCAAGGAGCTTCTGCTGTCAGACAGAATAACAACCTTTGTAAGTCCAGCATTAATGGCATGAGACAGGGCCTCCGAAATAGCGAGCAATTCTATACTCATTATACAATTGTGATCATTTACAATTTTATATCGTTCTTTAAGCATAAGTTTGGGGTCAAAGTATGCTGCACCTCTACCATCATTTGTATGGGACCCATCAGTAAAAATACAGTGCCAGCCCTGATATTTAATATTCAACATATGTAAAGTATTGTATTTTAGGATTATATTGTCATATCTATTTTTGGGTTGAACAATATCGTCAACTTTGGTATTAATAAAGTTCATATTTATGTTGGACATCCATGTGTCTAATGTAAACATATTCAGTGGGTTACATGAATTAATAACTTCATTTTTAGTGTGGCTATAAACGGCAGTAAGAAGGGAATTTTTGTTTCTAGAAAAATATGCAGCATGGGATAAAGTAGATAGGTCTTTTAGAATAGTGATTGTTAGGTTAGACGACCAAGCCTGAGCTTTCAAACAATATTTGGTCGCCAAATATTCTCTTCTCAAGCGTAACGGAGGCAAACATAACTCTGACTCCATCACATGGATAGGTGTGGTTCTAATGAACCCTCCTATCACACGTAAGGCTACATTTTGTACTCTGTCAAGCTTAAGGAGGTGAGTTTTGGCAGCACTATCATATATAAAACAGGAATAATCTATTCTGCTTCTAATGAGTGAAATATAAAGCCTTCTAAGATGTTTTGGGTGCACCCCCCAAGATGCTCCTGCTAAGATTTTTAGAATATTGTTTAGCTTCATTGATTTTTCGTGGGTTTCTTTGATATGCCTACTCCATCTAAGAGACCTATCCATCCAGACACCCAAATAACGAATGCAATCTACTACCGGTATAGAGTGACCATCTATACATACATCCACCCGATCTCTTCTCAATCCTCTGCTGAATAAGCACAACTGTGTTTTGGTTAAAGACATATTTAGTCCGATTTCCCCCAATCGAGTAGAGACATTAGTAATACATCTGTGTATTTGAGCAACTGAAATAGATATGTCTTTATTTTGTGTATAAAAAACAAAGTCGTCTGCGTATTGTAAGGACAAGACGCTGCTAGATACTGGCTGGTTAATATTATATGTCACTATATTGAAGAGGAGAGGAGAGATCGGGTCTCCCTGAGCTAGACCTCTACCAGTACGTCTTATCAAGGTATTGTCTCTATTTCCTTCTACATTCATATTAAGAAATCTTCTATTTAAAAATTGATATAAATAATTGCACATTTTTGCCCCCACGTTAAGCTTATCTAATACTTGAACCAACTGCTCTACCAATACATTATTATAGGCACTATCTATATCTAAAAAACAGGCTAAAGTAGGTTTGTTTTGCGCGAGTCCTATCTGTATTTGCGAAGCCAATCTAACAATACAATCTATACTAGATTGACCTCTCCTGAAACCAGATGTAGATGGTCCTAAGATTTTATTTTTCTCAACATACCATTCCAGGCGTCTACATAACATTGTATGAAAAACTTTACACAAACATGAGATTAACGATATAGGTCTTAATTTAGCATCTATATTATTAGCACACCCAGATTTAGGAATTGGTATTACTTTTATGTAGCGCCATTGTTCTGGTATTACTGACTGTGTAAATATATAATTAAACATTTGTAAAAGATACATTTTACCTACTAGAGGCAAGTTATATAACATAGAGTACGTGATGTTATCTTCACCTGGAGCGGTGTCCCTCTTTTTCAAACAGTTGTAGAGTTCCTGTGGTGTAAACTCACTTTCTAACTCAGTGTTCTTAGAGCTGAAAATCGGCGATGGGGGCTGCACATAATCCGGGGCTAAAGATCGTAGAAGCCTCTCTTTCTTATCTTCAGGGGCATTCGATCTATTTCCCCGGACTCCTTTCATCCATCTCATTCTTCGCCACATTTCTGAAGAACTGGTTGTTGCGTCTATTTTTCCACAGAAGCTCTTCCAACTGTTTGATTTAGCCTGTCTTAAAGTTTTTTGAGCTTCAGAAATACTTCTATTTAAAAGTTCCAAATTATGTGGCGTAGGGTTTTTCCTAAAATTTTTTAAAGCTAATCTTCTTTTAGCAATGGCCTGGGACAGGGCCGGACACCAATAGTGTTTCGGTTTAAATATTTGAGATGGACTGGTACATAACTTACGGTAAGGAATACTTTTATCTGCTGAGTTATTTATGGTGTCTACAATAAAGTTATACATGGGTTGAACGTCATGATAAATTGTACTATTGTTATCTAGCCTGGCTTGGCATGAATCGTGGTAGAGCTTCCAATCAGCTAATTTAAAATTTCTACGTTGTACAAAAGAGGGAGTGTCATTATACACTAAACAATATTTAATAAAGAGATGATCACTTCCTAGATTTTCCTTTGTAACCAGCCATGTTTTGAAATATATTGCTATGTCTGTGGTCACAAAGGTTACATCAGGTGCACTCTCTTGCAAAACACCATCAACCAATTTAACCCTAGTTAATTCACCATTGTTCAAACTAACGAAATTACTATCTAAGCTAGAGTCAAGTATATGTACACCTCTACTGTTAATCTTATTCGACCAGTTTGGGTGGTGCCCGTTAAAGTCACCAGCCACGATAGACTTTTCCGAAAAATGAGAGAATACCTCGTCCCAATCATGTTGTACTGTTGCAATGGACCCTGGACAGTAGAGTGATGCAATGTATTTGATATATTGACAATTTAGAATTTTGACACACACTATCTAAATTCCTGTGTTTTTAAGGTGAATAGGATGCAAATGGGACTGGATTGAGTTATGTACTACAATAGCCACACCACCATACCCATCATCTCTATCATTTCTATATATAGTATAACCATTGATTCTTAGATTCATTTCACAGTCAAGCCAAGTTTCACTGAGTAGACAGATACTTATTTTCTCCTGATTCAGCAATGACTCAAACTCTAGTTTTTTAGGGGCTAGACTCTGGGAGTTCCACTGCCCAATACATATGTATTGGGCAGTACCACTCCCAGAATCTAGACAGGCACGTTTTCTTGGAGGGTGACCGTTATCCATAACAAAGACCTATTAGTTTTCTAATAAGGTCTCCATTACCGACGGTCCTAACAAAGAAGTTGATGGCTTCTTCTAACAGTAAATTTAACACAAGTTTTAGTTTCTCTCCTAGACTACATTCAGCAAAAACTATTTTTTCTACACGCCTTATAATAGATTTTAACTTATCTGTCTCTACTTTTGGTTTTTCTCCCTGCTTTTCCTTCTTCTTCCGGTCCACTTCATTATGGGTGTGGACTTCTTTTTCAGACACCTCCGACGACATGATGCTATTTTCAGACATTTTTTTCTTTTTTGGTTTTCTTTTCTTTTTTTCTGAGTACTTTCTCTCCTAGATTCTTCTCCACTACTTTTGGCTTCTTCACTGTCTGCTTGACATTCATTTTCACTTCTTCTGTCATGAAGATTAGGGTCTTCATAATGTATCTCAGCTGTTGTAACAATTTGCACAGGTGTTCTTTGTGCCGTAGATTCCCACCTTCTTGCAGATGTACCAGATGTACTAGATGTACCACATGATGCACCAGATTTACTTATGGCATTTAGCCTCTCATTTTCTTCATAAGACTTCTTTTGTTGCAAGTAACTTGCTAATGCCACCTTGTACCAGTTTTCTCTGCACATAATTTGTCTAACAGCTTTCTCTTTTATAAATATAGGGCATTTTTTATTAAATGCCATATGGTTTCCCTTGCAGTTTATACATTTATATTTAGGTTCTGAGATTTCACAATTTGGGTGTTCTCCGCTACATTTCGGACATTTTATTCTTCTCGATGGACATAAACGAGCCATATGTCCATATTTCCAACACACTGAACATTGTGTAACAGGAAAAGTGTAAGACTCAACTTGGAAACGGCAGCCATAACCAAACACAAACTGAGGTAAGATGGCACTGTTAAAACAGAACCGTACTGTCTCACTGTCACACCAGCCGCCTGAGTCATCCATTCGTTTTAATCTCTTAATTGAGGCAATTTCTGTTTCACATGTAAAAGACTTTAACATCTCTTCTTCGTCCATCTCCAATTCAATATATTTCACAACTCCATAGCTGAGGCTTACTTCGTTGGTAAGTCTACATCTAAATCCTAACTCCTTGAGTTTTTGATTGTTGACCAACTGGATCGCCTCATCTCTACTTTCAAACTTCATATAAACTCTGTAAGGAGTTTTATATTTTACTTCGCGAATGTTAGGGATATTTTCAGATTTTAACAGTTTTGCCATACCAATCTGTTTTGGTAGCGGTTTATCAGAAGATATACAAACTTCAACTATATTCGCATTCAATCCACTTCTATCATCATTATAGGTCACTCTTCGTTCTGTATTGCAGCCATTTACTTTTGCCTTCAACTTCTTGGATCGTTTCTGCACCACGGTGAAGCCATCATCATCCTCAATTTTTTCATTGGCGTCACACTCCAGGGACCTCATCCATTATTTTTTCGTCCAGCCTACACTGAGGGTACTTAAAAAAAAAGTTGTAGCGAAAAATACAAGCCTCTCGTAATACGTGCGCTCACTGCGAATAAGCGCGCGCCACTGACACAGCCTTTCAATGGGTCAAGAACTTTCATTACTTCGATTTGAACTGATAAGTTCAAAATAATAGCACTTTGATCAATAAATCTCTAAATTAGTTAGTAAGTTAATTGGTTATTGATCTGACTGTTTTTATTAAAATCCAAGAGTTAGGCGGTAGGTATAATACAACAACAACAACAACAGCCTATTCAGTCCACTGCTGGACATAGGCCTCCCCTATAAGAAGGGGATATGCCCATAATCCCCACGCTGGGCATGCAGGTTGGGGATCGCAGGGTACAGCTTCTCGCACCACCGACGCTGCTGCCCGTCGGCAGTCAGGGGATTTAGCTGTGCCGGTGTTTGGCTGCGCTATGCCGCAATCAGCCGGCCGCCAGAGCCCGTTTGTTAGTTAGCAGGGTGTACCACGTGCAGGTGAGGTTGGCTTGGGTTCCGGAGATGGGGGTTGGAACCCCTTCCACCCCGCAGCAACAAATAATCAGAGACAAAAAGTGGAGACCTACTAAGAACTAAATTTTTTCAAGGACCATTCTGACTCCGGTTTCAGAAAATTATTTATTCACAAAAAAACTGTTATTGTTCCTTTTAGAATGTGCCGTGGTCAGTACTACATGGTATGGCGTAGTCTGATGGAGCATGTTGGGCCTAAAGATACCATCTTGGCTAAGAGACTCCAGGTGTTTAATAATGATATTGTCAAATGTCAAAAGAAGAATGTCTTCAATGAGGTTTGTATTTTTAAAGCTTAACACGTTGACTAGAGTCCCGGATGTAATGCTATGAGGAGCTACAGCCCAGCTAAAGCGAGACTGTTTTCAGTACTCAAAGCATTAAACACTAGTTTCTTATTAGGTATTTGTGTTAGCCTACCTACTTATTAAAACTAGCTATGGTCTCCTATATGGAAGACTGGCAAAATACAGCACTCAATAGAGAGGAGTGGAAGGAGGGAAGGGAGGCCTTTGCCCTGCAGTGGGACAACTCAGGCTTATAATAATAATAATAATGGTTTTTGGAAATAAATTGCATTTTTCATCTTTGACTTCCAGTATTTTAAATTCCAGTTAGATTCTAAGCTGACAATTATATTTGAATTCTAGCTTCCAACCCTGCTTCATTTGCGTGGTCCCCGAAATAATAGTTGGCTATAAATAAATATTTTATTCCTGAGCCCTGAGCTTCAACCGTTGGTAAACGAGTTCTTGAGTGGAGACCGGGTCTCGGCAAACATCGTGTAGGACGCTCTCCGTCTAGATATAGTAACGATCTTCAAAACTAAAAGGCTGGCTGCTGGTAGAGGCTGAATGCATCGAGCTGAAGACAGAGCCCCGCGGCGCTCATTGGGAGAGGCCTATTTCCAACCATGGACTGCAATAGGCTGATGATGATGATGATGATGATGACGATGATGAGCCCTGATTCTCAGAATTAGATATTGTTCTCACGTTAGACATCATTATCATCAGCCTATAGCAGTCCAATGCCGGATATATGCCTCCCCTTGATTGCCATTGCACCCTGCCCTCAGATCTAAAACATTATTTTAAAGAAATATTTTATTATTGACGATCTCTTTGGCGTATTGGGCGAAGGCGCGCCTGAGACGCAGAAGGTTGAGGGTTCGACTCCTGCCGCGAGATAAATGTTTGCATGGTCTGCAAATATCTGTCTTGGGTCTGGGAGTTTTCTATGTGTCAAAAAAAATATATTTATGTAGTATATCAGTCATGTGGTTGCCTTAATACAAGCTCTGCTAAGTTTGTGGCTATTTATTATGATGCTGTGTGATAGTGTAATGATTTGTTTATTATTTCAGTTGGATGTGAACATGCCGAAAGAATTATTTCTGTGGCGTCAACACACAGAAGTAAAACAGCTTGTATATGACGCGGAAGGAAGACTGTCAGAGGAGAAAAACAGACTAAACCAACTTGCAGACAAAGTTTCTAGTAAATGTAAGTAATTTTCCCATTCTCGCTCGATTCTCACTGTGGGCAAATGCTTTCATGATCTGTAGATGGAGAAAACCAACTTATAGATAAAGTTTAAACAATGATGTGCAATCAAAACAAAGTCAATAAAAATCGTAAAAAAAACTGTACATTATCAGTCGTTAATGAAGTAAGGTCAACATAATTGATGATGATGATGAATCATGATATCTAGCATTATTTATTTACTTATTTAATTTAATTCAAGTGGCACACCGCAACCTGTTAAAAAAGAGGCTTGAAGACGCTCAGCGTCGTTCGTGGATGCTCCAGCAAGTTGGAACTGAACTCCGAGAGAGGAAAGCTAATCTTCAAGAGACGAAGGCCATCGCTGACTCGCTGTGCTGTGTCGATGAAAGTCAGGATGTAGAGGTAAAATAAATCCTACTATAATCTTATAAATGCGAAAGTTAGTAAGTATGGATGAATGTTTGTTACTCTTTCACGCAATAACTACTGAACGGATTTTGCTGAAACTTAGAATATATATAGATTCTGACCTGGATTCACTTATAGGCTACTTTTTATTTAAGTACCACGCGAGCGAAGCCACGCAGGGTAGCTAGTATACATATATATTTCAACTTTCTATTACTATTCCATTATATTGTACCTAAAAACCTTATTGGGTTTGTAGACTCACATTCGTCGTTAATTATAATTATTACTGTTGCTATTTGTTTACGCTCACGCCGACTAGCGCAGTCAATTTCACTATGATGCTATGATTTACATATATTATTAGGTTCGTCACATCACTTTCAGAGCGTTTAACCTGTGTCGGTGTCTGTAATCTTCCCGGTTTCCGATTTTTTTTATACTACTTGAAGATGGAGCAAGCACAGGGCCCACCTGATGTCAAGTGGTAACCATTACCTATCACAAAGCATTGCATCGTACGTCACGTTTTTCCGGAACGTGCTTATGCGTGCGTTAATGTAAATCGGATGACAATGAAATATTATTATGATATGGATACTGCATAGGATACGGGGACCGCTTCTTACTATCAGAAGGACCGTATGTCTCTTTGCTAACTTAGTATTAATGATAAAAACGGCACTGATTTTTTTAAACTCTGTTAAAGTAATAGTCAAGCTTTTTTTTGCTTATTGCTAGTGCATCATCGAACCATTCAAAGCCTGATGAAGGGCTCGACGCTGCTCTAGCACTACGGCGAGCGATTAACCACTTGCATGCCTAGACCAGACACAATAGAAAATATACTGTCTCTCGTAGATCTGTGTTTCTGCTTATAAGAGGTTAAGCACATTGTGTTTTTATTCGGCAGACCGCCGTGTTAGCGAGAGCTAGTCGCCGGCGGAAATCGCGACAGATCCCTTTAACTCTCCTTGTGTTGTAGGACATGCGTGCTTATGGCAATAAATAGCACTCCGAAAAAAGTTCCAATGATGTATACTGGAACTTTTTACACCATCTAAGCAGTTTGAGATTATTGAAAACTGATAAAAAATCTGTGCTTATGTCGCAAACAAATTTTAAGTTTGTTTTTAAATAAGCTAGAGTTTGTTATGTAGTAATTAATTAATTTTCAGAGTAAACTAGACAAGTGCTTGTCCACACTGTCGCGACCGGCGACAAGTCGCGCGGGCGTGTCGCTGCTGTCTGTCGCAAATCCAGTCGCGAGCTCGTCGATTACTTCCACCAATGGCGACAATGATATAGGTATGTACTCATAATAATAAATAATAAATATATAGGACATCTCACACACCGTCAACTGATCCCAAACTAGGCAGAGCCTATGAGTACCAGATACTGATAAACCTACATTACCTATGTACGTTATACGTTCTTATAAAACATCCAGACACAGAACAAACATCCATGTTTACAGCACAAATGTTCGTCCTGGGCGGGAATCCAACCCGCGACCTGCAGCTAAGAAGGCTAACTGAGCTAAGAGGCCTGTCAGATAATGAAAATACATTTAGGCAAACTATTTACTACAAATTCTGCTAATCTTCTGTGATGAGTTAAAAAATATTTATTAGTGTGCACCGCCCACAGATGTACATGCAAGAGAGAGATAGAGAGAGATCAGAGATTAAATAAGCATAACAAGTAATTTATAAATGCAAACGTCGACTCACGGTCACAAAACAAATCAGAGACATTAAACCTTAATTAGATTGGTGAAACAAGACACAAAAATATACACAAGAAAAAAACAGAAATTCGACTATGTTTCGCATACTCCATAAGTACCTGAGTACTCAAATATGGATATTATAAAAGTACATATAAGTCCAATGCTAGACATAGACTTCCCCTAATGACCGCCATTGCGCCTTGGGGGTCTACTCTAATTCAACGAAGTACGAAATTGCGTGTTTCGTTTCTTGCGATTGGTACTCGATAATTGAACAAATAAAGCAAGATTTCCGCATAAAGTTCGTAATGTGTGACAATCCAAACATTGCGCACCCTATTTCACAAAACATACGACTGAACTTTTGGAATTGACAGTACAAAATTCGATCAATCGCATGAAACGAAACACGAAATATCGTACTTCGGTGAATTGTAGTAGACCCTCTTTCCTGAGCTTGCCGCATCCAATTAACTATACTGTTTACAATATGGACATGAATCATTTATATGTTTCAGAGGAACATGTAACATCACTGGTAAAGTGTAGAGGTGATGTTGTATTCAAGCAATTGTACGAGCGGCGAGCGGGACTATGCACTTTAGCGGCGACGCGCGACACCGAAACTACGGACAAAGACAGGTGAATCTACTAGTTTAATATTATTTCTAAAAAGGCGGATATTTCATTTCTAAACTAGCTATATTTCATTTCTCAACTAGCTATTTTTTCATGGGCTGGCAGCGCATCAGTATCGCCTCTAGTATCCATGGGTGGCGTTGACTACATACCACCAGGTGGCCTGTTTAAGCGTATGTTCGTCTGCCAGCTTTGGCATAAAAAAATATTGTGATCTAGCGACCTTCGATCAACTACACAAAGGATATCGCGCGCCGTACTATGCACTGTGAAAAAAGTGGCATATATTGCTAGCTATTATTTGTCAAAAGCACGTCATACAAATATCGCCTCTTTATTAAATACGATAAGACAGAAAATCTAAGTAAGCCCACTAAATGAAAATTGCTGCTCCGATAAACATGTTTTACAAATATCGCCTCTATAATAAAGTAGATAAGACTGAAAATTAGAAAATATGAAAACTGCTGCTCCGGTGCGTTTTGGCGGAGTTTTAAACAAGCGGCTTTCGGGCGGATTTTGTATAGTTGATCGAAGCTAGCGACCGAAAAATAAACGACATTAAAAAGACAATATATTTAGTACAAATTTCGCTCACCTTCTCTGACGAGTTCTACAAAAACCCAACAGAAATTCAACAATGTTTCGCTCCTGAGAATATTTAGTACTTCGGCACTCCGCAGAACTCCGCAGACGTGTAGCTTCGCCGACAGAACGCGCAGACAGAAAGAAAATACTTTGGTTTTAAGGGCCGTTATGAAAGTTTTCAAGGCTATTTGCCAGCGCTATAGTTTGAGCTTTTTACGGATTACGATCTGTTGTATGAAGATTGACAGTCTATTCATCTCTCCTGTATGTGGTTTAATAAACGAAGTTTTCCACGCATGTGAGTGACCGGGTTTAGAGACTGGAAATTTGGAGGAAAAGTTCCTTGTTTCTAAGTCACAAGGCCACTAGTAATATTATAGAGAGATTTATTTGTTTTTGTACAGGAAAACCCCACAGTCAGTGTTGGCGCATACAGCGGCCCTACACTGTAATTTGGCGCTGGAGACCGTCAAAAACAGAGTCCACATCAAGCAGACCAGAAAACGTCTGGCTGCAACCATCAACGAACTAAACGTGAGTTTTTATTATATATTTCGATGTAGCCGTTTGCGAGGTTTCTTTCCCGTCCATTTCTCGCGGAATTCTCTCCTGTATTGTGGGAATCAAGAACTATGCTAACCACAACAACAGTTCGACGGGCCTTGCAGCTAAGTTAGTAGAAGCTCTGCCTTCTGAGCTGCAGGGCGCGAGTTCGATCGATGGTTGTACGGTGTCTGGGTGTTTTTTAAGTATCTATGTATGTTTATCAGTCTCTGGTACCCATAGTACAGGCTCTGCCTAGTTTGGGATCAGTTGATCGTGTGTGAGATCTCCCGTATGTTTATTAATTTAAACGTTTCCGAATCGAATCCGACGGTGTCGATTGAGCCAGAATTACGTTTTTGTGTCGGGGTGTGACATTGTGTTGTGATGCGTCATCGAGCGTGTTGTGGTGTAAGACGCGAACTCAGCACTTATCCACACTTATACAGCTTAGGTAATAGTCAGTAAGCATTTCATGTGCCTGTAAGGGACACTCACACAACTACCAACGAATGAAGACGCACTCTAACAATGAAGAGCTATCACTGCACCGTGCCTCCCAATAACAACAAGAAACATACTTCATTACATGTCGTAGCGTTCTTCAGAATCACCACCAGCAGCTTTTAAGATCCTAGAAATTCGTCGAAACAGAAATACAATTGAACAAAAATTTACGGATTAGATTTGTAAACTTTTCGAAAGTATGTAAATACCCTTACTTGATGTAATAAATATCTGCAGATAATGTAAACATTTACAATAACTGCAGATATTGCAACAAGAGGAATCATACTATCCAAGGAATATACTAGCACAACTCACTAAATACCAAGTTTTTAGGACTTTATCGGTTTAGGTTGCGCGTCGGTTTTCGGTTTAGTCTATGATGGGGTGTAAGGGGTTTCTCCTAGGCCAGAGATTGTGGTGAGGTGTCTCAGGTGTTTTAAATGAAAAAGCAGTGAACTGTATAAACTTGCTGGTATGTTGCGATGAACGAATAAAAAACGCGAGCCTATTTCGTGGTAGCCTTGAGTGCAGATGGTGGTGGTGATAATATTTGGCCCAGATTTCTTTGGTCTTTTGGTAGCCTTGAGTGCAGATGGTGGTGGTGATAATATTTGGCCCAGATTGCTTTGGTATTTTTATGTTACTATCCAATTTCAATGCTACAGGCCAAATCACAAAAAACTCATGATATCCTTAAAACCACACTGACCATATTAGAGTCAATGTGGTTTTATTGATATCATCATATTCATATTCATTTTCTTTATATTGTTTCATGGTACAGTACAAGGTGTTCTTAAATAAAATTTGGTCCGCAAAATGAGCCCCGTTGGGGCACTACAATAGTTACTTAGTTACATATATATAGTATAATAATAATATTACCTACATATTTAGTTATAATTAGTGTTACATACAACTTAAGACAGACTAATCTAATTTTTAAATGACAGAGGTTTACTGAAATATAATAATATCACAGTTGGTTAATCATCATTCACCGTCCGACTTTATCCACTGCTGGATATAGGCTTTCCGAAGTTTGTGCCATCCACCACGGTCTTGTGCTACTCGCATCCACGAACACCCGACTACGCGTACTATATCGTCGATCCATCACGCTCCTAGCGTAAAGATATTGATATAGATTAGTTTATTTCACAGAACTACCTAACAGGGGAAGCTTGTGAACTCCTAGTACTCCGCTGTGAGAGAGCCCACAGCTCGGCTCGAGCTAAAGCGTTGAGGATTCTGTGCGATGAGTTGAACTCTCGCGATGGAATCTTCGCGGCCGCGGCGGGGGAGCATGACGCAGCCGCCGCTAAAGTTATACACAACGTGGATAAATCTATTGTAAGTTAAACACGCGTTAAGATGCTAAGTGATGAGTTGAACTCTCGCGATGGAATCTTCGCGGCCGCGGCGGGGGAGCATGACGCAGCCGCCGCTAAAGTTATACACAACGTGGATAAATCTATTGTAAGTTAAACACGCGTTAAGATGCTAAGTGATGAGTTGAACTCTCGCGATGGAATCTTCGCGGCCGCGGCGGGGGAGCATGACGCAGCCGCCGCTAAAGTCATACACAACGTGGATAAATCTATTGTAAGTTAAACACGCGTTAAGATGCTAAGTGATGAGTTGAACTCTCGCGATGTAATCTTCGCGGCCGCGGCGGGGGAGCATGACGCAGCCGCCGCTAAAGTCATACACAACGTGGATAAATCTATTGTAAGTTAAACACGCGTTAAGATGCTAAGTGATGAGTTGAACTCTCGCGATGGAATCTTCGCGGCCGCGGCGGGGGAGCATGACGCAGCCGCCGCTAAAGTCATACACAACGTGGATAAATCTATTGTAAGTTAAACACGCGTTAAGATGCTAAGTGATGAGTTGAACTCTCGCGATGGAATCTTCGCGGCCGCGGCGGGGGAGCATGACGCAGCCGCCGCTAAAGTCATACACAACGTGGATAAATCTATTGTAAGTTAAACACGCGTTAAGATGCTAAGTGATGAGTTGAACTCTCGCGATGGAATCTTCGCGGCCGCGGCGGGGGAGCATGACGCAGCCGCCGCTAAAGTCATACACAACGTGGATAAATCTATTGTAAGTTAAACACGCGTTAAGATGCTAAGTGATGAGTTGAACTCTCGCGATGGAATCTTCGCGGCCGCGGCGGGGGAGCATGACGCAGCCGCCGCTAAAGTCATACACAACGTGGATAAATCTATTGTAAGTTAAACACGCGTTAAGATGCTAAGTGATGAGTTGAACTCTCGCGATGGAATCTTCGCGGCCGCGGCGGGGGAGCATGACGCAGCCGCCGCTAAAGTCATACACAACGTGGATAAATCTATTGTAAGTTAAACACGCGTTAAGATGCTAAGTGATGAGTTGAACTCTCGCGATGGAATCTTTGCGGCCGCGGCGGGGGAGCAT